>JBBCBC010000006.1:2309845-2882502 GCA_037126765.1 Stenogyne calaminthoides
CAAGCTCATTGATAAATTGAAAATTGAGCACATTTTGTGTATTGGATAAGAAATAATTTACTTGAACATTTTGAATTGTGAGGTTTCTAGGCCAATGGATCCAGGGTGTACTGCGCGTTCAGTTAGTTAAAAAATTCAATATTGCATTAGCTTCACTAAGTATGCTTACATTCATTCCTCTATATAGTTATGAATAAAGATAAATTTTGATCCTTCTACTATAGAATCTGATATATGTATCATATATTATGTCTGGAGCCGCGGAAAAAGCAAAAACCTTATGCAAGTATCACCAACTCTATTCAAATAATCATAAATATAAGAAGGTGAGTTTCAAAACCTCAACACTTTGCTTGAAGATAAATTGCTTGATATCTACCAATGTGCTATATTCCTGTGGGAGAAACTAGGAAGCTAACTTTTCTTTTTCATCTGTTTGCAAGTGTCAAGACATAGCATATCATATTTTCATGATGAGCACATTACCAGCAACTTTTCTTCTCGAATCATTTTCTTTTGTTACAGTGGAGGTTGTGGCAGGATCTGCTGCATGGCTAGGCAGAGGCCTTTCTTGTGTTTGTGCACAAAGAAGAGATAGTGATGACCGTCCATCATTTGATTTGACATCTGCACAGGTGATATTCTGCTTGGTTGGATTTTTTTTATGTTGTGCTTCTTGTTCTGCAAGTCTGCCGCAGGCGGATTATTCACTATTTTTGGTCTGATTACTTATAGTGATTTAGTTCTTTTTCCTTTAAATGATCTTGTTTATCTATTAAATCTGGCACACCATGAGTGAGCACAAATGTGGTGTAACCATATTTGCTTGCTGCCTGTGTCACACTTGCATTGCTGTTTACTGGCAAGATCCTGCATAAATCTGTGATTTAAAATCTGGGGTACCTAAAGTATGTTTGTTGATTAGATGAAGTCACATGTTCATAGGGCGGTATTTTGATACTTTGTTATTCTTGTTGTCACTTGCTTCACCCGGATCCTCATGTTATTATGTGATTTTATGTATCAGGAGGAATGCCTACAGAAACTACAGAACCGGATAGATATTACATATGATAGTTCTGTTCCTGAACATCAGGTGTAGTTTCAATCACTTTAGTTTTTTCCAACAATATTTTGCAACTTCATTGGAATTCTTCTTAGCTAATATAAATATAACCTTTTAATAAATATCTTTCTCATCAGAACTTTTGCTTCATAGGAAGCTCTTAGAGCATTATGGCATGCTGCCTTTCCTGGGGAGGAATTCCAGGGCTTAATATCAGAGCAGTGGAAGGAAATGGGTTGGCAGGGAAAAGATCCATCCACAGATTTTAGGTACACTTCATTCTTGTAAACTTTTCTTTGGATCGCTATTCCAATTTTGCTGAACTTCTAGTCATCTTGTTGCCTTTAACATCGCTTCAATTCTTTCAGGGGTGGTGGCTTCATATCGCTGGAAAATTTATTGTACTTTGCAAGGAACTTTCCGGTATGTTTACTCTATCTGTTCCATTCATCTATGACTATTCGTCTTTCTCTCCTTGTGTTCCTGTGCTAAGCTTGGGCCTGGCGATTGTGTGCAAATTTCTCTGTTTAAGCTAAATTCGTAAATACTTTATTCTTTATATTCTTACTTGTATTTCTTTTTTATTAGAGTATTCTTACTTGTATTACTTTGCTCATACTGTCGAATTACTCTCTTGTACTCTCAATTTATTACTTTATTCCCCCCTATGCTTTGATTTAGTTTCTCTGCCCTCAACTGCTCTGTGAAATGGTAAAATTAGCATTATCTCTTACTTTATGAACTTTTCTATACTTGACTTATAATAATCCCATTTTTTAATTGAATTGTGTTCAATTTTATTGTTATAATTTAATTAATCTTCAGAAACTTAATACTACTATTTAGTATTTAAATGATAATGTATTAATTCAAGAAGGGACTATTTCATGCTTGACTGTTCCCTTTTCCCTGAGAGCATGCATTTGAAGCTTATTTGAAGATGTTTGTATGTGCCGAAAAATACAGGATAATTTCTTTACACTGGACTCACTAGCATTCCAAATTTTCACGTGTAGTACTGTCTTATGAGATCTGACATTACATTTGTGTTCTTATAAATAATTTTCCTTGAAGTTATATAATAATATTTTTCTCCCTTAAAACTTATCAAATGTTATTTCATAGAAATCTTTTCAGGATCTTCTTCAGAAAAAGGAAGGTGATAGGGCATTATGGGAATACCCATTTGCTGTAGCTGGTGTCAACATTACATTCATGCTAATTCAGATGCTTGACCTTGAAGCAGGTAACTTATTGATAGGTTTGAAGCTAAGTGGTTAACTTTTATCTTCGTGAAAATCTATTTCGCCCACTTCTTTTTTTTAGTATGTTCTTCACTGGACCTGAATCCTCACAATTCTTCCACGACTTGACTCTTATAAGTTGTTCACACTCGCTAATCTATTGATTCATCTTTGCAGTGAAGCCAAGAACATTTGTGGGAGCGACCTTCTTGAAGTTTCTTGCAGGTAATGGTTTCAATCTCCACTATAATCTTATGGCAACATCTGCAAATGGTCTGATTAGCATCTACTCATTGTATCAATTTTTTTATTTTTTTAAATTAGTAACTAGGTAGAAACTCACCAATTAGATAGGTTAACTAATTCTATGCTCCAAATATCACTACGATTAATAGTGATCCCTTCTCCCGTTTTGGCTGTCAGAAAATGAATTGGCATTTGACCTTCTCTATTGTATCATGTTCAAGCTAATGGACAATCAGTGGCTAGCAATGCATGCTTCCTACATGGATTTCAATGTAAAGTATTTTAGTAATTTATCAGAAATGATTATAAATAGGGGTGAATAAATAGGCAGGCTCTATCCCAAGTCTTACACTTATTCTTTTATGATATGCTTTTTTATTTTTTGGATTTAGAAATTCTAAGCGTTGTTTATCCTGCTGGTGATTTCATCTAACAAATTGTTCTTTTTCTTTCCCAAAAATAAAAAGGCGGTGATGAAAGCTACTGCGTCGGCAGCTGGAGAGGGAGCTTCTGCAAGAAGAGATTGAACGCCTTGAAGACTTGCCCTCGTACAGCCTTCTCAGTCGATAGAGTAGTAGATAATGATAACTAACATTTTTCTTACTTTCACACGGGACCTGCTGTTTGCTCGATGCTTTCTACTTGTCATTTTTGGTGTTTTCAGATAGATAGTTTTGCTTTCCAATAACAGATTATAAGGTTTGTGCTTTGTTATTTTCAACTGGTTATTCTTGTTTGGGGGGTGGGGGTGATGACTGTAACCAAGTTATTAGAGTGCTTTTCCTTGCTGTAAGCTTTGAATAGCAAACTTCCAACTATAAGAGTTACCAATTCCAGTGTGAGAGAACCTATACACATTTGCTGATAAATAATGTCAATCTACAACTTTACCGATACTATTCGAAACGTGAAAAGGCAAGGTGGATGTATATATACATTCATTTAATGTTGTGTTCGTTTTATGTAAAACAGTAATATTGCTATTGCTTTATTTGCTAAAATTACTCGACAAATGGCGAAAATATAGTATACAATATGAGATGAAGGGATTATACTATATGAAATGGAATGTAATTATATGTCCATTTATTTGCTAAAAATACTTAACTAAATTATCAAATATCAGTGCTATTGAAATGGGTAGGTCTCCTGTAAATCAGGTTTACGTACAATTTTAAAATGAGTAGGTCTCCTGTGAACTTGGTTCACATGGACTCTTTTCCGAATATTATTGTTATGTATTCCACCATGTTAGTCTCAAATTTGACTTTATATACATATAATATTTTGCCTTTGAAATTCGCCGTGTAACTATTTCATAAAGTTTTGTGAAAAATATATAACATAAACCTACACGAAAGTATTCAACCATTAAATTTTATGTACTTAAATTGAGTATAATTTAAAATAGTATAATAACTTTGCTAAAGTTAGTCATCTCACCACATCTACATGATTACATCTCGTTGCATATGATTTTATTAATTTTATATTGAACTAATTATTAAATAATTATATAACAATTATTTAGTAAATGTAATTGTTATTGTATTATAAAATTAAAAAATTATACAGAATATATCAAAACTCAAATGGCATTATGGCAGCTTGGATTTGCACCAAAATGAGGATGAATGACTTGTTAGTTCATATATGTGACTGTTTCACCCATACGGTGTTGCATTCTCCTTAGTTTAGATTTCAATAATTGTTTCGAATTCATTTTAGCTTTACTCTTTTAATTAACAGTATTTATATTTTGGGACAAACTTTTTTTTTTGTCATTTTTCAACATGCATCTCTTTTTTTTTGTTTTTCTTTTTTTTCCTTCACAAATATGTCATTTTTTTACCATTCTATCAATTTCCTTAATCTCATCCCTATCTCATTACATCGTTTAATCCCATTCCATCCAAACATTTTCGGACCCCGAGCATAAATCCAAACCCAAATCCTAAACCGGAACCCGAATCATGAACCCTGAACCCCGAATCATGAACCTTGAACCATGAATCGAACCACGAACCATGAACATATTTCGGCCGGGTCGATTGGTCGGGCCAAATCGAGTTTCGCCCGGTCTTGTTTGAAAGTTGGAGTATTTTGGTGTAATTGGGATGAGATTAAGGAGGAAGGGTAGAATGATAACAAAATAACACAACTATAAGTTGAAAAAGTTTTAGAGAAAAAAAAAAGAGATGCAAGTTCAAAATGAGTATTTCATATTTTCTCTTATTTTTTTTAGCACCAATTTTATTTGCAGTTTGCTTGCTGTTATTTGTACTTAAGCCGTTTTGCATATGCTTTCTTATTTTTCCATGCTTATTACTCCTCCTCCATCCCACAATAAACTCGCGACAATTGATTTTTTTTTGTTTGTCACAATAACGTGCAGCATTTTTAAAATTACAAAACACTCAAAACTTACACACTCACAATATAATTATAATTGATTTAAATAATACCAATAAAACAAGTTTTTTAGTAGTTTCGTGCCGGAAAAATGTGCATGTTATCTTGGGGACGGATGTAGTATTTTGTTATTTATTTTTAGATTAAAGACATAGTCTAGTATGAAAATTTTCATACATGAAAAACTTTAATTCTACAACCAAATTTTGTAATTGGTGAACGAAGACAAAATTGAGGTGGTTAAATAGTTCACTTTTCGCCCAAGTGGTTCATGGTTCACCGGCCGAATATTTCATAATTTAGGGTTCATTATTTAGTGTTTAGGTGTAGATGGTTGATTTAGGACAATTTTATAGATTTTCATACATGAAATTTTTCACACTAGGCTACTTCGAGATTAAAATATTCTATCAAATATTTTACTCTCTAAAAAATTGTTAGTGTATCTAAAAGCGTTTAATAATGAGTGTAGTAAACAGAAATTGAATAATAGGCAAAATTCTTTTATAGGATAAAGTTATGTCTCACGATCACAAAAAGGTAACATTTGGATATTAAATAATTAGAAATCTTAAAATCATCAGTATTCTTAAACAATAGCACACAAAAGAGTGAGCCTCGTATGCACTCAGTGCACCGTACACTCATAATGTATTTTAGAAGCATACACCTATATAAAATAGAAACATGTAATTATTTTAAACAGAAGCATGCAACTATTTTTCCATATTAACAGTTGCACTTTTTTATATAAATAAATAGCATTTTTCAACATAACAAGTCAGACGCTTCTAAAACGACTACGATTCTGATACGATCTGTGCCAAGAAAACAAGACCTACCCATCCTTATATCCATTTAAGAAATCTTTTATGCTTTGTTTTTCTCTTTCTAAGATCACATAAAATAACACTGAAACACTTTCTTTAATTACTATTATGTCGTTAGATTGCCTACAACCTTGTGTACCCGAAACACAGAAACCTTAAATTCACTCCCCAATGCATTGGTACCAAATATCGATCCTCCATAAAAAAACATCTCTTCAAGTTGCTCATCATTGGAAATTTCCCTTGTACTTCGTCTTCTATCTTGATTTGGTGACAACTAACAGAAACAAAACCTTTACATTAGCGCTCTTATTCAAATTGTAAGATACCTTAATTGTTAAAATTAATCCAATGCTTTGGTTTCGAATGAATTAATCTACAAAATATATATCATTGACAAAAAAAATTAAATAATTTAGTAGTAAGTTAGCTAAAACAATCTAATATTGACACTCCTCGTTACAGTGTTCAATTTCATCCACCTCATTCTACAAATGTTTATATAAAGCAAACACATGTATCAAACCAAAACCTCCACATAAATAAATAAGTTTTAAACAAATTAATAACATTTCTCAGCCAAAATTAGAAAAACGGTACATAACAAAAAAATTCATCATCAATTAAAGGAACAACATATTGATTAATCATTTACTCATTTTCTGTAGTCAACTACCGAACAATGCAATATCCTTTAAGCCTCCGTTTGGTTCACAAGGCTGAATTGATTAGGTGTAATAGGAATTGAGTAGAATTGGGTAAGACTAGATTAGGTGTGATAGAGATTGAGTAGAATTGGGTAAGATTGTTTGAATCAAGATATGTATTTGGGTTGTAGAATTAAAGGCGTGTTTTGAAACACTTAAAACAACTTTTAGAAACACTTATTTTCAAAGCTTTCTCTCACAGTTTTTGAAATTAAATGCTTCTGAAAGCTGTTTTAAGTGTTTCAAAACACGTTTTTAACTCTTAATCATGCACTTAAAAATTTATATATGAATTAAAATGATAATCCCGATCAATCTCACCTTCCATATGAGATAAGACATATCCCTCCATATACTGGATTAAATATATTTTTTACCTGAGTTGAAAATGCATCTTAGACCCTCATCCCAAAAATCAAACAACCGAAAATTAAAATGTTAATCCTGATCTATCTTGATCAGTTCCCGGAATTAAACATGGCTTAACACAATATTCATCTGTTTAGTAGGTTTGTCCTTTGATGAGTCTCTCATTTGATGGGACTAAGCATTGCAACCTTTTCTATAACATAGCCACATAGGTAGATAAAATTAATATTATATAATTAAACATGAAATCATTAATATTATATATTTTATCTTTATTTTACTTATTACAACCAAAGTAGGAAATCATTAATATTATATATTTTATCTTTATTTTACTTATTACAACCAAACCACTGGAAATTCATAAAATTAATATGACACAATGTCATAAACATTGCATGTTTATTATTATAGGTAATATATCTAGTTAAAAAAAATAAGTTAATAAATAAACAATACATCACAGATTTCACTTTTCAAAAGCACTGTTTCTACCCATAGAAATTATTATAAGGGTCTTGCTTGGTTGGGTGTGGGCAATGAAAAATAATGAGAAGAAATTCTCATTAACATTGTTTGATAATTTTTAACTAAATAGTAACAATGCAATCCCTTGATCATACCCGTTTAATAATTTTTAACCAAATATATAGTTGCAATTATGAAATGTGATTGACCCTTGAACATACCCGTTGCCGCTTGATGGGCCTAAGATTCGGTATAACACAAAATAATATTGTGTGGTGCTTCCGGCCAGCTTCCTTCCTCCTGTATATGAGTAATTTGTACTTTATTTTCTTTAATTGTATCCCTAATTTGATTTAATTTCCATGTCAAACTCTTATGTTGCAAATATATATGCACAATACTCATATATCGTAAATATGCACAATATAGCACCGGTGCATGCTTCTAGTATACTTTCCTCTTTTATGGAGTTTGTTAAATTTATTGTAAATTTTAATATGCAATATGGAGTTCAGTATAAAATTGTGGTTATATTCTATTGGATTAGGATTTTTCCTTTTTATTTGGAAAACTATCTATATATTTTCCTCAATAAAATATATAAAGACTTGCTCTATTTTATAAATATCAACATTTTTTTTTTAAAAGTCATCAACTGCAAAATATACAAAATCAGGGTCTTTTATATGTGTGCACTTGCTCTATTTTTGCAATATCAACTTCACTTTTGTTTTATTTTGTAATACTCAAGATCAAATCTCTTTCTATATATATATATATATATATATATATATATATATATATAAAAGAGTTTAATTGCCCAAAAATTTGTTGATGAGTTAATTGACTTAATTCTTTGTATGCAGAAGCACCAGAAGTACACGCCAACTGCCAAGGAGAAGAAAACACAAATCTAATTACTACAATTTACAACTTTTGGACATTGCAAACTACTGCCCAATTCTGACACCTATCCCTTCTGGCAACCTTTCTTCATTATCTCCATAAGCAACAAACCACAATGGACAGCAAAAGCACTACTCCTTCTCATGATCACAATTATTATTTCTGTAACTAACAAAAATGGGAGTCGGGTGGGGATTGGATCTCTTGAATGTAACATCTGATACACCTCAGAGAGGAGAGACACATGCAATCCATTCATAATGTAACAATTTGATTTTGTTTCATTTTGAAACCTGTCTTTTTCTTTTTTTATTAACTTGACACCTGTCTTATATTATGTAACAAATTGTGTAATTTCTTTCCAGTTAAGTGGACACGTGTTGCCAACATTAAATACCATAGAGTTTCTATCATAGTAAATGAAATTTCAGCCAATCAATGTCTAGCCCCACACGCTTTGTGACTTGGGCGGGAAAATGGCATCTAACTCACTTTAGCGTTATTAGTATAGTATAAATATAGATATAGATATAGATAATGATATTCACGGGATAAAATTTCCAATAAAATGTGCGTTCATTTTAGGTACATAATAATATCCACTCTTTGAAGCAAAATCGGGTAAGCATCCACTTGTAGGGGTAGTTTGGAAAGTGGCATCATTAAGGTAGTGTTTGTTTTCAGTCGGGAAGGTTCGGATGGGGGATGGGCCTCCCCCACCCCGTCTATTTTTCGAATTTTCACATCTCATTCTCCATCCAAATACACATTCACTCTTATTATATATCTATATCCTAAAATTATCACATCATTACTTTTCTTACATCAACTCATTCTCTCTCATAATTTTTTTACAACAATTCATTATCTCTCCTACTTTTATTACACTTTTCTTTCATACAATCATTATCACACTAACTAACAATAATAAAATAATACATTATCATAATTAAAAAATATTAATTTGACATAAAGTTCCATTCATCTCTACTACATTCAACCCAAAACAAACAAGGGATTACTATTCACATGATTTTTCCCATCCACTTTTTTCCCATCCAAATTTGCCCCATCCACCCCAAGCTCAAAACAAACGCACCCAATGTATTGGGGTCTATTAGTAATAAAAGACGGTTGATGCCTGACTTGCTAAAAGTCCACACTAGTAAATATTTAAATTCATAAAATTTCACCACATAAAAAAAGTTGAGAAAAAGAATTTCGTATTCCAATTTTGGGAATATATGCTGAATTTTGTTGTACTTAAATCTTATAAGAACGACATGATAATCTAAAAGATTCAAACTCGTAAATTGCACGCGAGTCCAACTTAGCTAGGTTTCAGGCTAAAAGTAAAAAAGAGGTAATTTGCTGATTTTCAACAGAACGACGTCGTTGGCGATGATACACTGAAATAGTGTTGGGATATAAGCGCCATTCAAGCTGCTTTGTGAGTGGAATTTTCTAATACGGAAGTCAACCTTGGAATGAATGTAAGCGCCATTCCCACTTATTTGTTGCGAATTTGTGTGTAGAATTCTACTACTCCGATCACCTATATAAGTTATATAGTACTATACTCTTCTCTCTCTGAAATTGAGAAACCGAGTATCCATGGATGAGGCTGCTCAAGATTATGGTCCATTTCAGGAAATTAGTCGAGAAGAGGATGCCGGAGCATCTTTCGTTTTGCAATCTAAAGGTAATTCAGTTTCTGCCCTTTGATCCTTGTTTTTCACCACTAATATCCCCTTGCTGTTGCTTACATATAACTTGACGTCACTCAAACGCATAATGTGTAATTTCACACTCAAATTGCAATACTACTGCGCAATTAGAAAATAAATGTTCTATTAACGCTCTGATATGATGAATTTTGAAAGAAATGATGCTCTGATTCTGTGTTGGAAGTTCGAACTTAGAACACATGAGGGATAAATTGAAGTAATTGCAATTAGATAAATTGTTTGATGATATGATAGGCACGTGGTGGCACGCGGGGTTCCATTTGACGACGGCGATAGTGGGGCCCACTCTACTGACGCTGCCGTACGCTTTCCGGGGGCTGGGGTGGGTGCCAGGGTTCATCTGCTTGACGGTGATGGGGGTGGTGACTTTCTACTCCTATTATCTCATGTCATTGGTGCTTGACCACTGTGAGAAGGCCGGCCGCCGCCACATCAGATTCCGGGAACTCGCTGCCGATGTATTGGGTCAGTACTCCATCACTGCCTTGATTGCAGAAATAAATATAATAATGAATTTTTAATTTATCTTTAGTTGAACTTGAATGGTGTGCAACTGCACTATATCAGGATATGAGTAAATGCTCTGTGAATTGACTTTCCTGCATGATTTCCACATTTGTTTGTGCTATGTATGGCATGTATTGATTGCATTTGGTTAATTGATAAGTCTCATATGTATACTATGTTTATGTGACATCACAATTTTTTTTTTATAAACCAGTTTTACAGTGGAATTGATTTGCATTCTGTGTTTATTCTTAGACAGTATTAGTTGTTTCATTAAAATGTATTAGTTTGTTAGTATTAGTTGTTTCATTGAAAAGTAGTACATGTTTTTATTGTAAAGTGATAGTTGTGAAAAAGTCGCACGATAAAACTGTTTTACATAAACCAACTCATGTGACATTAAGTAAAGCATATATGATTCATGCCAGCTGTTATATGCATCATTCTTAGAGTATCAGTTTTACTAAATTACCTAGAACCACGTACTAAATTATTTGTGAAGATGGAAGTAGTGAGGGCGCCGCTAATGATTTTGTAGGAGAATTCTTTTGTGAAGTATCGAGGCAAACAAGCATCGGGTAATATGGAAAATAGATGCCTAATATGTGGCATTTTTGGTATTTTACTAGCAGAGCATCATTTAGTTCTAAAAGGAGAACAGGGGATGGCACATGATCTAGTTTTCCTCCCACCAACTTGAATTACTTTAATAAAATCATTTTGAAAGACAATGTCCTCTAATTATATTATTTCAATTTTTTCAAGTACACACCTCATTGCTAAACTTCATTTATAATAATCTTCACATTTGCATGTTTATAAAAGTTACTTAAGCAACTTCATGAGAGTCACTTCATGTAATCATGATCAGTGTTTTTTTTGTTAGAGGAAAGAAATTATGAGACCAGTTGGCTTATATCTTATATTCATTCCTCATAGAATTTTTTTTAAAAAAGAACCTCTTATTTCCAACTCATTAAAAAGAGAATATAATCAAATAATCAGGGTGGATGTTCTATTTTGTGATATTTATTCAAACAGCAATAAATACGGGCATCAGCATAGGAGCCATTCTGCTTGCAGGGGAGTGCCTCCAGGTGTGAGTATCTAGTTGCTCCTTCAAGTTACTGAAAATAAAACTGCCAATAATTTCCTTATTAAAATGTTAACTGACAGAAAAATTAGAGGTGGGATAATCTTTTTAGTGCATCAATATACCGAATATACTGATTAATGACAACACGAACCCACAATAAATCATGCTTTATGTTCTCGATAAAGCTACAGATGCTTCATAAGACATAGTTACTCTAAAGAGAATGGAGTACCACAGATTGATTAGTGGCGGAAAGGGATTTTCTCATTTATACAAATGACACATAAATTTACTAGTTTGTTCCATGAGTTTACCTTATGCATCTAAGGATAATTCTTTACACATTTAAAACTTATTCAATTTACAAGTTTATGTGTTTATTCTAAATGTTTTTCTTCTTCTCATGTGTTAGATCATGTACTCAAACCTTTCTCCGGAAGGATCACTGAAATTGTATCACTTCATAGCAATGGTGACAGTGGTTATGATTCTTCTCTCTCAATTTCCAACCTTCCACTCTCTCAGGCATATTAATCTCTGCTCACTTTTTTTGAGCTTGGGCTATACTTTTCTTGTGGTAGGTGCTTGTATTTATGCAGGTAAACTTCGTTCGATCTCTATTGGGTTAAGCTACTAAAAGAGGAGATTAATATTTTATAACTATTACTCTTGCATATTCAAATTACAATTAATTGGATGCCGTATATGACCCCAGATTTTCATCGTCATGTAGGTACATCTAAAAATGCACCTTCGAGGGACTACTCTTTAGAAGCTTCAGCATCGTCAAGGCTATTCAGTGCCTTCACTTCCATATCCATTATAGCTGCCATATTTGGGATCGGTATACTACCTGAAATACAGGTAAAACCCCATCACTCTTTAATTGATTTTCAGCTCCATAATATCATTTTAGAGGTGCCTATATAATTTTAGCACTCTTGTACACCAGTTGTAGGGTGCAACTGTATACAATCATTACTTTTTAGTAAAACAACTAATAGTTTTTAGTGAAAATACCAACTAATACTTTTTAATAAAACAACTAATACCATTTAAAAAATGCTTGAGTTGCACGGTGCACCTGATATATACAAGATTTTGTCCTTTTTTTATATTTAATGTAGGCAAAATAAATTTTCAGAATGACGGATAAAATGTTATATATGAATGAGTATGTTCCTCAAGTTAGAGAGATATGAGAAGTTCGTCTATGTTATTGAAATCTTCCATAATTGATCGTATTTCCTCTCTTGTTAACCAACACAGGCAACAGTGGCTCCTCCTGCCACGGGAAAGATGGTGAAAGGCCTAATCATGTGTTACACTGTAATTTTCCTGACCTTCTACTCTGCTGCAGTTTCTGGATATTGGGTACTTGGAAATAAATCTAATTCCAATATTATCCAAAGCTTAATGCCAGATGAGGGACCTTCCCTCGCCCCAGTATGGGTTTTAGGCCTTGCAATTGTATTTGTTCTTCTTCAGCTCTTTGCCATTGGCTTGGTGAGATCATGCTCGATTATCATTTATATCAAAATCACTGCTTCAAACCATGCTCAATTATTATCTCAAAATTATTCTGATACTTTTCTACTGCAAATCCTTGATCCAGGTGTATTCTCAAGTAGCTTACGAGATAATGGAAAAGAAATCAGCAGATGTGAATCAGGGCATTTTCTCCAAAAGAAACTTGATTCCAAGGATAATTCTACGTTCCCTCTATGTGATATTCTGTGGATTCTTTGCAGCTATGCTACCTTTCTTTGGAGATATCAGTGCTTTTGTGGGAGCCGTCGGGTTTATCCCTCTCGATTTTGTGCTCCCGATGCTGCTTTACAACATGACGTACAAACCAACAAGATCATCCTTTACGTATTGGATAAACAATTCCATTATCATTGTGTTCACCATTGTTGGATTAATCGGCACCTTTTCCTCTCTAAGGAAGCTGGTTCTTGATGCTAAAGAGTTCAAGATTTTTAGCGATGATGTTGTAAACTGAGTACGTGATCTTGGATCTCTGAAATCGGGAAACGAGATGCTCGTTTCTGGTTTCGTGTGGTGATGGTGATGAAAATGAAAATGAAAATGAAGAAGAAGCCTCACCAGTATCTGTTGATTTCTGATTCTGGGCTCAATACTTTTCGACTTAATGTTTGATCTACATAGAAGGTTGGAAGGACTGATTAGTATTATGAATTCTATATTTGCATAATGTATATTGAATTCTGTATTTATGTATGTACTGTATATTAAGTAAAAAAGATTTCTACTAACTTACCTGGATAAAATTATATAGGGAGAAGTTATATTTTTTTCAACAGAAAAAAACGCTTAATGTTGGAGGCTACTAAGGTGGTGTTTGCACTCTCTAATATTTTTTAATGAGAAGTGCTTTTTTTTAAAACTTCAAGACTTGACTTTTTAAAATTTTAAGTGTTTTTTCCTGTGCACTTGTGTTTGCAAACGGGACCTAAGTGATGAAAATGTTGTGTGTTGCTTTAAGTTCCATCACACGTGTGAGTTTCATAATCTTTTTATATTGGAGACTTAGTTGGTTCTTTAATGTATTTGATTATGATTAATCTGTTAATATCATATTGAAAAAGAAAAAATGCGAATGAATGCAAACATGTAGTCTCTTTTTTTTTTTTTTGACAGAAATATGTCGTCTTAATTATAAGTGAAGTATATTTAATTTCGTCAGAGGCTCTTTTGTCACGAAAATGAGAAATCTCCAGCTTGTTTATCATCAGATTCATTTTCTCATTTTCTTTACTACTTAAATCACCAAAAATATTTTCATGTTATATCCAGGGCGGACACACATTGGGACAAGGCAGGGCAAAATGCCCTGCCTGAATTTTGTAAAATATTTTCACAAATTGTTGTTTAGCCTAGTGGTTGGTCTGACACCTTTATTTGCACATGATCCTTGGTTCGAGTCTCAGTTTGGCTACTTCTTATTATTTTCATATACATGAGTCCTTATTTTCACACAAGATTTGAGCTTATTATTTTCATATACATGAGTTCTTATTTTCACACAAGATTTTAGTCATGTATATTAAATCCTACACATAATTCTAAGTTTGAATGGCTACATTGACATATTTTATTATTATTTTCATATATGTATATTAATCCGACACATATTTATTAATGCTATACATTCTATTTATTATTTTATTTATTAACCAGTATAAATAGAGTAATTTATTTTATAATATTGTAGACTTTTATATTTTATTTAATATAAAGTTATATTTAATCACATCTCTTAAATATATTAAATAGATAGATATAATATACATTATTGATGAATTTTTGTGTGAGACGCTCTTGCAATGGGACGATTCATAAATTAAAATTAACATTCAATTTTTTCAAAGTGTTAAACACAATTTTCAAAATTGGATTATGTCTCACCATGAGACTGATTCATTTGCAAATTTATTTTTATATATATTTTTATAGTATAAATTTGTGACCTGCCTGAACTTTGTTCCATGCGTCCGCCACTGGTTATATCGGTGTATTTATAGCATGAATTCGTTTTGTTTATTTATAGTCTAGGTCTATATGTATACGGACTTCGGCATTAATAATTACACTGCAATAAAAAATTATTTTGTAATAGGTTTTTTTATTTTCCAACTTATCTTCTTTATGGTTTCTCAACCAGAATTTATTTATTTAGGGGAAATAACTCTAAGTACAAAATGGACACACATATTACTCTAAGGTATAATGTGCAAAAAATACATTGCATTTTAGTATCTAGTTTGAACTAAAGTGCAAAATAGTTTTTACACATTGTATCTTAGAATAATATGTGTGCCCACTTTGCACCTTAGAGTGAGGACCCCATTTATTTATCCAAGTACATATGTTGTAAATCATGTTAACTAACCTAGTTGGTGTTTATAAAAGTTTAGATAATCGCCATGATAGCATGTTAACTAGCCCATATATATAGGTATATATACACTGATGGAGCCAGAATTTTCGACCAGGGGGCCCGACTAATAGGAAAAAAAAAAGTTTTTTGGTCCTATAATTTTTTTGTAATCTGTTTTTCGTCCAAAAAAAATTTAATATTTAATTTTGGTCTCATTTTCACAAAAAATAGAAAATTTTATCATTTTTTATCATGTACAAGTCAACAGTAGGTTAAAATTGAGGGTTTTCGAGCTCATAGCTAACAAAAACGTTGACTATTAAACAAAAACTCATTTAAAAAAAAAATAGAAAGAACAAGAAATTTCCTCCTAAGTTGCGGAAAATCCACAACAGCTATGAACGAGCTTAGAAACCCCCAATTTTAACCGATACGTGACTTGCACATGATCGAAAATGACAAAATTTTCTATTTTTCATCGAAATGAGACTAAAATTGGACAGTTGAGATAGTTATGGGACCAAAATTAAATAGTTAAATATTTTTGGAACGAAAAATGGATTTATAAGAAAGTTAAACTATAACATTCATCTTCGACTCTTCGTGATTGGAAACATAGCATGATTGTTTTTTTACTATCTTTCTGAAAAATATTTTTTCTATGTACAACCAAACAATTATTAATTCAAAATTTTGCTAACCAAACAATTATTAATTCTAAATTTTGCTCCCATTTGGTTAAGTAATTAACACTAGATAAGTTGCATTGTTGAAAATATTATTCCCACTATAGTTGTGGCAACGGGTAAGATCAATGATGACTTAACAAACAAATACACAAATAGAAATATAATATGACTTTTATTATAGTAACCATCTTTTGAGTAAGACTTCCTATTTCAGTAACCGTAGAGAAATTTTCATCTAAACTCACGTCAACAATAAAATTCCCTAATTGATTGTCAAATTCAAATAGAACAACTTAGTTTTATTCAAACATATATATGTGATTAAATATTTTTTATACTATATAAATGCAATATTACTAAAAATACCCTGAAAATTTTCAAAATCTCAGGGGGGTCCAGTGTCCCCTTGTACCCTTCCTCGCTCCGTCCTTGTATATATATTCAAACGATATCAATTAATATATCAAAAATTATTTATAGTATAAAATTAATACTATTACACTTATAAATTGATACCACTACTTTTATAAATTAATATCAATTATATTTAATACTATGATATTAATTTATAATATAATGATATCACTTGATAAGTTTAATAATATTAATTTATTAATGATGATATAAATTTCATACTATAAACAAGTTCCAGACGATTAATATGTTTATAACTCTATTCTTGAAATTACACGTCTCTGCACAATGTCAATTAATAAAATAACTTTGACGAGATTGATTAACTTCAGCATTGTTTGGACCACTATATAATTGGAAAACGAGAGAAATTTCTTCGAGAGAATACTAATTATTGATTCATTTATTTTTTACCCTAACTAATTAACAGTCACGCAATGAAGCGGCAATCTTGATTTGATAATTAAGCAATGCGTTGGAAGTGAATATTTCCTTCCACATCAATTACATTTATATAACATATAATTTATTATATTACAAAAACGTAATGAGTCATTCTCCTGTGCACACACTCTAAACCCTAACCCCTAAATAGTGAACCTTAAATTATATTTGAACCATTTGGTAGGAATTGGTATGAACCATTTGGTAGAAAGTGAACCGTGGAATTGAACTATTCGAATTCGGTATTAAAAAAAAAAAAAAAAAGGAAAAATTGGGTCAAATCATTTCTTGTTTTTTCTTTTTTTTTTTTTATATATAGATTTACATGTGATTCTTTTAATTGCGTACACTTCAAACCCGTGTTTATCCCGCAGGAAAATACTGAGTCAATGATAATTTAATCTGGATTGTGATTGAATAATTCTATTATGATGTATTTTTAGTTCGAATTCTTACGAAATTAAAAAAAACTAATATAAAATAGAATAATATCGTAGTATATATGGGTTGACTTGTTGCATATTCCACAATTTATGGCGTAACTTGGAGATATTTATAAAGTTAAATTATGCCGTCTTTACCGAAAAGAATCACTAAAAATTACACTTAAAATAAATAAAAATACAGTACCAAACATCATGCTATAATGAGGTAAATAATTAAAAATTGATGGATAAGTAGATTAATTGATATAGTGAAATTACAACCATTTTGGTCTGCCGTCTCATTAATGCAAAGTTTTAAAAATGGAATTAAAGTTGAGTGCACAAACTTGTGGTATACATTAACCAAACGTGACACCCCCCGCCCTGCCTTTAAAATCCATTTTGCCCCCAAAAATCACTGACAATTCCAAACGCGCAGTACCATACTGCGGCAGCTCGCTCTATGACTCGTTCGAGTTAAAGGCGTTTGAAAAGCAACTCGACTCGGCCATATTATCATCGCGATCCATGTCGATGCCTCACCTAGCCGATCACCGCCGTCATCCGCCGCCGCAGATCAGTAAAAAACCGACGATATCGAAGTTTCCTCGCTCTCTGCACAGACTCATCCGGTCAATTTTCAGATCCAGAAACAGCAACAATTCCAATTTTGGGGGAGGATTTGTGCAACAAAGTTCTACGGGTGGATTTTACGTTGATAGATCGGCTGCGCTTTGTACGATCCCTGAGACGCCGGAATTGTCGCCGGAAATCAGGTCGTTGGTGACGAGAACGGCGTCGGATAGGTTCAGCGTTCCTCTAATTCCGTAGGTATTTACTGTGCCTGATTAGTTACCTAATTCGAGGTTAATAAGATAAGCATGCGCCTGATTAGTTACGTAATTAGCTTAATTAGTTGACTGATTAGTTATGGTATATAGTATGTGCTTAATTAGATAATCATGTGTTGGATAATTTGAATCATATAATCTGGATCTTTAAATGGTATGTGTAGAACAGAGTTTTTAATGTTCGTTGTTTTTAGGCCTGCAATATGTTGATGCTGCAAAGGAAACATACATCTTACTACATATGGAAATACCTCCATTAAACTCAAAAAAGTTATGGTCACTCATTATCATGTTCTTTGTGTGAATTCTTAAAAGAAAAGGACACTTACAGACTAAAAGAAATTAATAAATTGGATTGATTTTTTTTATGTTTTTTTTTCTCTCGCTCTCAATTTGATAGGAAATATAAATGTTAAAATATATGGATGATCCATATTCCAAAAAGTTTGGTGTGTTTAATTTCTGTTATTGACAATTGACTTGGGTGATTTGACTTGGGAAAATGGCACATCAAAACCTAGCTAATATGCTTTCTTGCCCAATCTATGATTCATTATCTTTTAGTGACAAGAAATAGTTTTTATTTTTGTCAACTATGATAGCTTTATTGTTCGATAAAAACTCATATGGGACGATCTCAGTCTCATGAATGAGATTGTATATAATTTAACACAAATCACACCCACTAATTTTTCTAAAATATTAAAACGTTAATGTTCAAATTGTGTCCCGTCTCATCATGAGATCGTTGACTCTGATTGTTCATGATGAAATGAACATTACCTTTTTTTTATGCTAAGGGCTGATGTATGAAATATAATTATTTTACTTTTTTAGAAAAATAAAATATGAATATACATGTCATATTAATAAATGGTAGTACTATATAATTTTTTTTAAAAAAAGAGCTGAGTAATATTTTTTTTTAAATGGACAGAAGGGTATAATTAATTAATTAGCTTTTTGGTGACTTAGATTAATCAATATTTTATATGAATGTATGGTACTACGCATGAAGCACTTGTTTTATTTTTGAGTATATAATGCACCCTCATCTTTGACCTCTGATATTGACACAAATACAATGGCATTCAACATTATTTTATGCATCTATCTTATAATTTTATTTTATTATATGAACTACTTGATAATATTGGTCATGCACACGTGAACTACATAACTTTGTGGTTCAGGTAGTCTTGGGTAGAAATTTTCATACATGAAAATAACATAATTTGAGCAAAATAGATCAGGGATAACTGTAAGACCCGTTTAGTTCGCGGGATTGACTAGGATAGACCAGACTTATCATTTTAATTCCACGTAATCAATCGTTTGATTTGTGAAATGAGGGCCCATGATACATTTTCAGTCCGATACAAAAATGTGTTTAATCCCTATATAGAGAAATATGTTTATCCCATATGAAATGTGGGATTGACTGGGATTAACATTTTAATCCCTACATTGATTTTTCAATACAGGATTAAGAGTTGCAATCATACAATCAAACATATATCTTAATTCAAGTTATTCAGTCCAATCAATATAATCTTATTCAATCCTACTCAATATTATCATAGCTAATTAATCTAGTCATGTGAACCAAACGTTGTCTAACAGGATATGGATATGACCCAACTTTACAAAATTCTCAAAATGAGCTATTATTGAATTTAGTTTTGTTTGTTAATGTGGCCTAGCGGCTATGTTCTTATTCTTTGTGGCTGTGGTTCAAACTTCATATCCCTTCTCATTTTATTTATTCTAATTTTGCTTTTTTGCCAAAAAAAGGAAAAAGAAGGAATTGTTTCTATCAAGAATTGAACTCAATTTCACTAATTTATTTATCTCATATGATAAATTACTTTTCAATTTATTTATTTATTTATTCTAATTTTGCTTTTTTGGAGAAAAAAAAAGAAAACAAATCAATGCTTCTATAAAAAATTGAATTCATGTCCCAGAATAAACAATAATACTCACCACTTTGCTATAAAAAAAACACTTACTATTAATTAAAATTTTTATTAATTTATTTATCTTTTATGATAAATTACTGGCAAAATATGTAATTCTAAAAAGTATTATATACCAAATTGAAGCAATATTACATGAAAAAAATAACAATATTACATTCTAAATATAAATTAAAAGTAAATTTTAAAAGGTGTTAAATCAAAACAAAAACATTATTATAGGCAAATCATTGCAGTATCACATACAAAAACATAACATTATAACATTTAAGGCATAAAAAAAGGTAAATTGTGAAGGGTATCAAACCAAAACGGAAAAAAGTATTACATGAAATAACATAACATACAAAGACAAAACGCCGTTTGCGCAGAGGTATCGCCATTAATCTCAATTAATACAAAATCAAAATCCCGAAATCGGAATTCAGAAGGGATCTATGCCGGGAACACAATGCCAGTTCTTCCAAGTACCACTGAACTTTTTTACACATCTCTTCTCTGCCCTGCAATTCAAAACGAAAAAAAAAATCTACAAATTAATCTAAAGCTCTAAATTCTTTATTTTTTTCAAAAAGGAAGCAACATTTAAGTAGATAGAGAATGGTGAATACGAATTGAAAATATCGTGGTAAATGGATTTGGAAATGAAAAATCCATCAGGGGCCAAGCAATGGCACTCTAGTTGATCCCAATAAACACGATTTAGTATATAAAAAGCCTCAATTTATAAACATCAAGTTATTGTAGTGTGTTCTTTTTCCAAATAAGAAAATTATGCTTGTCGCCCGGGTGATTGGGGTTCAACATGTGAAAATTCTTTCTTTCTTTTTTTGTGAATTATGCAGTATGAAATATATCTAAAAGATACAAATACATATTTTATTTTTTTTAAAAAAAAAATCACAACATATTCATATTTTAAATTTGAATTTTTTAAATGTCAAATTCAAAATTGCAAAACAAATATGAAATTTTATATATTGGCGGACTATTTTTTATATATAGATAATTTTCATATTTGTGGGCTAAACCTAATGGGCCTAGCCCAGAAATAGAATGACCAAAATGCAAACGACCCCAATTGCCTTTCCAAATCTCAATTTTTTTAGACACCTCCAAATCTTAACTTTAAGAAGAAGAAAAAAAATCTACTTGAGTGATATTATCATTACGGTTACGCAATATTAATCATTAATCAATAGTTATAAACAAGAAACCTACATCATTTAAACTATACATTTATATTGACAAGTGACTATTTAGATTGAATACTCCCTTCAGGAATTAAAATGATTGAATCACTTCTTACTTAGGTTGTACTATGATTTTGAAAAAAATGATTAAAATTCAAAGTGTAGTGTTCGAACTAAAACATTTTTCACCAAAAGCAGTAATTATGATAAAATCCATTTTGAACCTTTTATTTTTTTAGTTTATCAATGAATACCAACTTAGTGAACCTAAAAATAATTATTTAATATGATAAATAAGCATTTTACTCGTAGATCCATGAGTGAAGACTGCTCTTCCATTCAACAATTCCTTGTGGGAACCAAAGAGCAATTTCCTTTCTTCCACTCTCCACTGCATCACTCCCATGAATCACATTCCTGCACTCAAATACATGCAATATATGAATGTATTTGAATTGAAAATTACATACAACATACAAGTGTATCCTTTTGAGTACCTGCCCATAATAATGGCATAATCCCCACGGATGGTGGCAGGGGCAGAGTCCGCAGGATTGGTTGGTCCGATGATCTTCCTTGCCGTAGTTACCACATTGTTGCCCTCCCAAACCATAGCAACAACGGGGCCAGAGGTAATGTAGTCCACTAGCTTCTTGAAGAATGGCATTGCTGATAAATCAGCATAGTGCTTCTCCGCAAATGCACGATCAACACTCCTAAACTTCAACCCTGTTTCCAAATACATCTAAATTCTTCACTGTCTCCCACGATATAAATTAAAAACCAGATTTCAAGAATTTTAACTATTTCTACTTTGCTAATTATGAGTTGTACCTTTCAAAGTGAATCCTTTCTTTTCAAACCTCTTAATAATCTCACCAACCTGAATCAAACAACCAAATCAGGGTCACAATTAGCACAAGAGAAAAGACTTATAAACAAATACGAACCAAGCCTCTTTGGACACCATCAGGCTTGATCATAATGAAAGTTTGCTCCATTTTTGCTGCTTTGTAGAGGCAGTGAGTATGGTAGAGGGATATATCATATATATATACACACACAAATCCTAGAAAACTTATTTTGGTATATTCCCCTTTACTTGATTTTTGTTTTTATTTTCCTTTTTACGATTGTGCTACGATCATAAGATTTCCAAGAGGAATATACTAGTAATTATAAGAAAAATAAATAATACTACTCTGATCTTTTGATGCTGTGTGTAGAACACAGCTTTAAATGTTTGTTGTTTTAGGACTGCAATATTATATGTTGATGCAGTAAAAGAAATTAAGGAATTGATTTTTATTTTATGTTTTTCCTGTCGCTCTAAAAGTTTTGTGAGAAATTTAAGTGTGAAAATATATTGAGAATCCATATTCCAAAAGGTTAGGTTTTAATTTTTGTTATTGAAAATTGGTTAGGTGATTTGACTTTTAACATTATGTAATCTAGTTTTGAACCTCTTTTACTTTTATTTTTGGAAAAAGGAACATCAAAACCCAGCGAATATACTTTCTAGCCCAATCTATGATTCACTATCTTCATTGTTCAGGAATGGATGAAACGAGGATTACTTTTTTTTTTTTTTTTTTAGGAAGAGACGAGAAACTCTCCCCACCCGTGTCGTTGGCCCCTCAGCCGGACGGGTTATAAATCGAAGGATGTGCCCAAGTGATAGACACTTGTGGGAGAGAGCCAACATGATTCAATCCCCATGACAAACCCCCATAATATTTCAATGGAAAAAGGGTTGAACTCGTTCTTAGGGGATTTCTCCCACATCACCATGAAACTTTTACTAACTTCTTCTTATCCCCTTGGGGACATGATTACCTTTTTTTATGCTACGGGTTGGTGTATGAAATATTAAAAGAAAAATAATTTTTTTTTTTTTTTGTAGAAAAACAAAATAAAAATATACATTTTATTGAGCTATGTCATAAATGGTACCAGCGTACACTCTTCATCTATTTTAAATAGTGATAATTTTTTTATTTTTTTTGTAAAACGATAATAACTTTTATACATGACAGTGATAATGTATATATATAAACTTGATTAACATGAATGAGTCCATCCTAGTGATAAAATAATTGATCTAAAACGAGCCTTAGTTATAGTCACATTTATGATTTTAAAAGTTAGCTGATTTAATTTTTTTTTTAAATGGACTAAATATGAGAGGTTTATTATAATTATATTAGCATTTTGATGATTTAGATTAATTATTCAATATAATATTTAAATATATGGTACCAATAGATTACTTTTTTTTTTTTTACAATATAATGCACCCTCATCTTTGACACTCATAAACTACTTTTACTATGTATAATACAATTCAAATATATTTTTAACAGTATATATTAACTATTTTTACTTTCAATGTTAATTATTTTTACTAAACAAATTATTACCTTATTGGTGCTACTACTGTAAAAGAAACTCATTCATTTATATTGTACACTCACTTTTTAATTTTATTTAATTGTATGGACAATTAAAAAATATTGCACTTGCGGATGTATTGAACTCCCTCCGTCCCATAATAACGTGCACGTTTACTGTTTTCACGTGTTTTATCGAGCAAATTTTTTATTAGTATTTAAAATGATAAAGTATTTTTTAAAGATGCATTTAATAGAAGAGATGTAGATCTATTATACCCCTCCTTAAAAGTCATTTTATCATTTAAAATACTAATAAACAACTCACTCGCAAAAACTCGATAATAAAGTTAATGTTATCTTGGGACGGAGGTAGTAGTATTTTGGGTGTGAATTGCAGCACCATTTTCTATTCCAATTCTAGAGAATTTTCAGACTATATCGTTTAACTGTATGCAGTTACTTGTGGGTTGCACCTAATGGGCCTAGCCCACTTTCAAAAAACTGACAACTAGGCCCATTATCCTTTCTGTAAATAGTTATCCGAAGCCGATACAAAAATGCAAACGAGTCCAATTGTCCTTGTCCAACATCAGTTGTAAGAAAAAAAAATGTATATACGGTTATGCAATATCAACCATTAGTTTAAATGAACTAATCAAAGTCCAGGAACCAACAAATAACAAATTGAATAACTTCCGTAGGTCGTATGCTTTTGACAAAATGATTAAAATTCATTTATAAAAAAAATGAAAATGGACAGTTTCCAAAATATAGAATATTTTGCCAAACAAATTTAGGCTCTATTTGGAAGGATGTATTTAAAAATCCATGAATTTTACACACAAATCATACTCTTCAATGGATTTACAAATACTTAGATTCGAGTGTTCAGAAAAAAGAGTGAAGGCGGAGAGGGGGAAGAGGTTTAGATGAGGAGATTTCACAAATGATTAGGTTTTGATGGGGATTTGAAATCCCTCCATTTTAAACTAGACTCTCAAATCTAGTATTTATAAATCCATTGAAGAGTGATGATTTGTGTGTGAAATCCAAATGGAGCCTTAGTGAACTTATAAATCCCTAGACAACTTATAAGCTGTTTAAAAGAGCTTATGAAGTTGAGCCAAACAGGCTATTAATCAACTTGAAAACAATTATACTATATAACCAATTAAAAGAGACAGAAGCACTTCATTTGTCTAAGTACTGCCAAGACTTGTGTACAATAGCAAAGGCTTCATACTCTTGTATTTATTTATCTAGATAGAGATAAAATGACAGCAAAACCCTTCCATATAAATGGTGAAACATTAGACAATACATGAGCATCAGTGTACTCAAATATCCAACACATAAACACAAATTAAAACTCAGACAAGAAACATAACGTAAAGTCTAATCTTATATCACTCAAGGATATAGATTAGCCATGATGATACATATAATCATAGATAGGCGTTTTACTCGTAGATCCATGAGTGAAGGCTGCTCCTCCATTCAGCAATTCCCTCTGGGAACCAAAGAGCAATTTCCTTTCTTCCACTTTCCACTGCATCACTACCATGAATCACATTCCTGCACTCGGAACAACAATGATTGTATCGATATACATGTTTATAAACAGTTCTAGAGCGAATTCCAGTACCTTCTCATCACACTTAAATGCATAATAACTAACTATACAAATTACAACTACAATTTTGAAGTGTCTAGGATTTTTTTTTTTAAAGCATAGTCATACAATGATGAACTACATACAAAAACCTCAATGAAATCCGTTGATTCAATGTGGATTACATACAAAAAAGGGGGAAATGCTACAGATTCATCAAAACCACCTCAATGAAATCCATTGTAGATTACATACAAAAAGTGGGAAATGCCTAGAACTTTACAGATTCATCAAAACCTCTGTTTTACATAGGAAAGCCAAAAACACGACAATCATTAAAATAGGATATACTCTACAACAGTATGATCTATGTGCAAGATATACAACAAGAATGGCAAGGGATGATCGATTCTATATTTCTATTGTGCAATTTTTTTGCTACAATAAAATAAATCATCTGTCAGAGAGTGCAATTTTACCTGCCAATATCGATGGCAAAATTCCCACGGATGGTACCAGGGGCAGATTCAGCAGGGTTGGTGGCTCCAATGATCTTCCTTCCCATAGTTACAATATTCTTGCCTTCCCAAACCATAGCAACAACAGGGCCAGAGATAATGTACTCAACCAGCCCGTTGAAGAAGGGCTTTGCTGATAAATCAGCATAGTGCTTCTCAGCAAAGCAACGATCAACTGTGATAAACTTTAAACCTGTTTCCAAATATTATTGAAAAGCAAATCAATATCACTACCAGCAATTGGCTCACTGATTTTAGGATACAATTAACTTAAACAGAGAAAGGAATGTAAACCAGAGCACAATTAAAGCAGGTTCAAAGAAATTTAACTATTCAATTCTGCAAATCAGAGTTATACCTTTCAAAGTGAATCCTTTCTTTTCAAACCTGCTAATAATCTCACCAACCTGAATCAAACGAGGAAATCAGGGTCACAATTAGCACAAAAAAGAACTAAAACATCGTGTGGTAGATAGTTTTTTTAAATTGCTAGATAACACCAGATCCAGTTCGATTCAGCCTCGCACTAAAATCAAATACTCAAACACCTAATTGAAGCCATATTCTAAACTTCGTTAAGTTAAAAACAAGAAATTCCATCCAATTTCATACATTGGACGAACCAAAAGCCAAATAAATCAAAATAAATCAGCGATAAGCAGATACAAGATTCGAAAACGCTATAAAAACAAAGACGAACCAAGCCTCTTTGAACGCCATCAGGCTTGATCATAATGAAAGTTTGCTCCATCTTTGGTGAGGCGGCGGATTAGTGAGTTTTTGCTTTGCAGTTCGATGTTGAAGTGAGAGTAGTAGATGGACACAGCGCGGCGCTATATATATACCCAGAGATTCAATGCGGTGCTATAGCCTATAAAGCACATCCACAAACCCTAGAAATCCTGCTTTGGTATATTCCCCCTTTACTTGATTTTTTTTTTTACTATCCTTTTTACCGCCCTTTGATGTGATACGATCATAAGATTTTCTGATTTTGAAGACGAATATATAGTAATAATTAAAATTAAAAAAAGAGGAATATAATAATTATAATTATAGTTTAAAAAAGATAGATGAAATATTTATGCAAAAAGGATAGAAAAAATATATATAAACGATAAAGAAGAGTTTTCTTCTTTTTTTTTTTTTATATTTTTTCCTCGACATAAATCCAAAACATGCTGTGGACTTGACCGAGAAGTGTAAGATTTGAATTTTATTTCCATCGAGTCAAAAACATTGTAAAAGGAAATATTTCTTTATTTAACATTATTGAAATTGTTCAACAGTGGTCCAACCTATTAAAATATATTATGTCCAAGATAATTAGCTAACTCAATGGTTTTTTTTTTAAGACATACTTGCATGAGACGGTATCACGATGAGACGGAGCATAATTTGGGCATTAACGCTTTAACACTTTGGGAGGAGTGGGTGTGATTACCCCGTCTCATGCATGAGACCGTCTCATACGAGTTTTTGTCTTTTTTTTTTTTTGCAAATAATTATTAGTTTTATCATTATATACTAGTAATTTTTATTTCTTCATCATTTCGTATTAAAATAGCCTTTATGAGATTTGTTCAATTTGATAATTTTGAAATATAAATAATTGTACAAAATTTTAAAATAGCTTCTAAAAAATATTGTTTCTTCATAATTTTGTATCGAAAAAACATCTATCATGCTTAATAAATGTGTTTTTAGGAAATTATTTAAATAAATTATATTATATTTTAATTTGATTATTTAAAGGAAATTCTAGTTATCGGGAAATTTAAGGTTTGTTATTTGAGTGATTGACGTTAATAATAGTCGAAAGAATCACCACGTAAGAGTGAATATATACATATCTAATAATAAAATGTTGGGCCAAAAAATTGTTATAATTTTCTAATAAAATTTTAATCATCATAACAAATTTGATATAGCTCAAATGATATAATAAATATTTTTTATCTTCTTTGTATGCAAGAGTACAATGTTTAATTCCCCATATCTACCACACATATATAATAATTATTTTTTGAATATTTTTAAATTATTAATATTATTTTTTTAATTTTTGAACTAGATCTATTTATACATATATAATAACAAAATATTGTACCAAAAAAAATAAAATTCAACAAAAAATTATTACAAATTTATCATAATATTTTAAAAGTGACACATTAATGATTAATAATATAAAATGTTATGTTTTGTAGTTGATATGGATTTTTTTTTTTAAACATTACTCCTGCCATCTTTTTTTTTATACTGCTCACTTGAATTTGACACGGGTTTTGATGAGGAAATTCTTTATTAATATTTGAAGGTAATAAAATAACTTTTTGATAAGAGTGTTTTGTCAACTTTAGTGAATAAGATAAAAAAATAAGTTAATTTTGTATGTAATTATTAGTGACATGAGATGTAATTTAGTGATGTTTGTAAAGGGTAGCATGAACTGTATAGTTACTTTATTGTTATTTTGAGTATGTGATAAAAGATGAACTATTTGAATTTTGAGCAATCTAAAAAAGACGAGAAATATTGTATATATGAAAATATATAATTTATATACTTATATGTATGATAATATTACATGATATTGGATTTAAATTGATTAGTCCAATTACCATAAATTAGTTGCATGAACTATTAACATTAGACTTAAATTATTAGTTGACGTTATTAGTTGAATTGTAAAATGACACTGGGTTGGTTCTGATAAAATCCGATTTGTTTACTTATTTGTATGATTCTTTTATAGGATATAATATTTAAATTGATTAGTCCAATCATGGACGGATCCAGAAAACTTTCATGATGGGGCACAAAAATAAATAATATAACAAGTAGATTTTCCGTGAGAAGGGTTCACGTGAATTCTATTTTTTTTTAGTATCACTATTATGCATATACAATAATACACTATTACTATCTTAAAAAATATTTGATTTTTTTAAATAGTGATAGTGCATATATATAATAGATCTACAAAATTTTTTAGATGAAATATTTGCATCTCATTTAAGCCATTATACATATTGTTGGGATATTTTAGTTTTGATTAATTATGCCAAAACATTATCAACTTGTGTTATTTAAGATAATCTACAGATAACAAGTTGAGGGGAACGAGAGAACAAGTTAAGGGAACTCATAAAATCGCACGAAGATGATCAAGATCGACGAGATTTAGACGAGGGGTTGATCGAGATCGGATGAGTAGGATGAGTTCGAGTTAATCGATGAAATTTAACAAGAAGAAGTTTTGGCGATTTGTGATGAAGAAAAGGCGATAAAATCTTGTGAAGAAATCGTAAAATCGGGAGAGAAGAAATCGAAATAGTTGGAAGCGATGAAATCGGTTCGGATGAAAGTGAAATCGGGCCGGATGAACGGTGAAATCAAAGAATCGGGTGAACAAATGATTTCAAAGAATCGATGAATGATTTGAAAGATTGATTTGATTTTGAAGACACCGTAAACTGCGGACGATTTCTCTGATCGATTTCGGCGGACGTAATCGGAAGAGATGATAATGTCCGACGAAATGATCGGATCCGATTAGACACACAAAGTTTACCGGTGGTCAATAAGAAGACAACACACATATTAATGTGACATAAAGTTCGCGAGGAAAAGTCAAAAAAGGACAAAGAAAAGCTTGAAGTTATTAGTATGGATTTGAATATTACTTTCCAGCGGTAATATTTAAATCCACACTATAAATACATTGCACTATCTTCAAAAGAAGAAAATGGAGGATCCGCAAAGTGAAATTAAAGCCAAATATTCAAGCAACTCCATTCATAGAACACACGAGCAAAAAATACACATATATTCAAAAGTGTTCTACCTTAGATCTAAGCACAAATGCTATATCCTAAGCTTAGAGAGATTTTTCCATCCTTAAGATTGAGACTAAACAAATGTAAGGAAAATCTCAACCTAGTTGAAAACCAAACAAACCTTACCCAAATCACTTCGGTTAAGTTTGTAGGTGAGTGTGAACTTCGGTAAACATCTAGCAATCCCGAAAAGGAGGGTAAGCGATCCCGTGAGGGTGATAAGTCTCGTTTGAGTGAGAACTCAGAACATCTAAGCAATCCCGAAAGGGAGGGTAAGCGATCCCTTAGAGGGTGATAAGTCCCGTTTGAGTGAGAACTCGGTAAACATCTGTTGGTTAAGTTGGTGCCCCATGAAGGGAAGAGTGGATGTAGGACGAGTTGTCCGAACCACTATAAAAATACGTGTGTTCTTATTTGCTTTCATATTAACTGTCATACATACTTTAGCAAATCTGCATAACACATTCGAAAAAAAAAATAAAAATTAAGTCACCTCCCATTGAGATTTTACGAGTTTTAAATTAGGGGTTTTTCGGGACCAACACATATAATATAAGTATTACTCCTAATAATTAAAATATATATAACATATACTTAAAAAAAATATGGGGGCACGTGATCCCAACATAGGACATGTAGGTCCATCATTGAGTCAAATTAATATGAATTAGTTGCATGTATAATTCACGTTAGACCTTGGATTGTAAAACGATACTGGGATGGTTGTGACGAAGCTTGGTACCCATATTTTAAAAAGAAAATACTAATCGAGACTAACTTAGGACAAAGAGTGTTGATTTCGTGAATGACACTGTCATCATCAGATAGTAGACTCTCTTTAACATCTTAGAAAGATAATTTTGACTAATGATATCTTATGGTGTAATTATTAATAAGAATTATAGACAATTATTAAAAATCTTGGACTTTCTTAAGGAGATTAGTTTCAATCATGGGTAGTTTATGTGATCATGTTCAGAGTAACTAAAGGGGACAATTTAAAATTTTTGACATGCAATGAAAATTGGGAAGACGATAATAGGTGACAATCAAAGTGGTTTAGAAGGAAATAATTTAAAAATGTAAGAAAAGAATATCTTTAAATTTGTATTATTTAACAGTGTAAATTTTTTAAGCAGTTGGAGCGCTACCCATTTTCCATGCCTGATTGCAAAAGCAAAATATGTTCATAAATCGTGTGTTGCATCTAAATAAAAAAATAAATATATATTTAAAAAAATGAAAAAAAGATTCTTATTATTATTATAAGTAAAATATTTTTTTATAATTTATTTAACACAAAAATAAATACATTTTATATTATGTTAATTTTATACTCACAAACCGTGCAACGCACGGGTGATATACTAGTTCATACTAGCTACAAAATAGTATACTTTATTACTAAAACTACAAACACTATTTACATATTACTAAAAATTATAAAAGGGTTATTGAAATGATTATAATACCCTTTTTACATATTTTGAATCTCACAAACATTTTGAATCACATTTTCCCCACAAAAACATTTTTCTATTTTTGGGGCCTCTTTTTCGGGTCCTTCACTTTTTCTGGACCTTCACTTATCGAGCCCTCTCGTTCTTATTTTTTCGGACTTCTTCTTGCTTAGGGCACTTCATTTTCTGGCCAAAAAATTCTAAAAATACAAACATAAAAATCTGAACATGTTCAGTTCAATTTTTACACAAAAAATAATATATTTATGCACACAATTTCAATTAAAACTCAAAAATCAATCAAACTAAAATTCCTGAACACATATTAACAGATTAATAGAATTCCAAAATAATTTTGAACCAACAAATCGTAAAAAAAGTTAAACGAACAAAAAAAATATGAACATGTTTAGTTCAATTTCTGCACAATAACATGTATTTCTGCAATAAAAACTGAACATATTCAGGAAAAAACTGAACATGTTTAGGCAAACTGTTCGTTTTCAAACTTGTTCAAAATAAAAAAGCATCCAAAAAATTAACAACACACATTCAAACAGAACCAAAATCAACGTTCAAATCGAACCAAAAACCACATTCAAACCAAACCAAAATCTACATTCAAACCAAACACACATTCAAAAATCCACATCCAAAACGATTGATATGACACTTTAAAAAATTGCTCAAGAGAAGATTTTGTTGTTGGCTCAATCTACCCAAACCAAACCAAAAAACATTCATGCACTACTGCTTTTTAAAGGTTATCAAAGCATGTTTTGGCTCAAAAACTATTTGCAATAAGTAAAATAACAAACAAAACAACTGATTGTTAAGAGCAATTATCCATTTTGTCCACCAGAGATGGTTAATTATTGATTGGTAACCTCTGCAAATGGCCATAAACACCAGCTCCCTCTGGCCATGATAGTCTCTACCACAGCCATTGGACATTTCTTCGAAACCACCTCATTTTTAGAATTCAATATCTATTCAAACCAATTCCACATTCGAATCGGGTCACAGATCCGCTGCCACCGTCACCGAAAACCCAATCACCGCCCCTTACAAATCGTCACAGATCCACTATATCGAACACAGATCCACCCCCAATCGAATGCAGGTCCACCCCATCGAACACACCTCTGCCACCACACCCCATTTCCATCGCAAACCTAGCACCCACCCGAAAGCCACAACCACCGCCATCCACCAGAAAACCCAATCGAACAAATATTCACCCCCCCATTCGAACACATATTCAACCCTTCATAGAACACAGATCCAAACCCATCGAACACAAACTTAGTCGTCGGTCGCCTCCCTCCATCGCGTCACATCCGTCATCGTGAAAACCCTAGGCGTCATCCCCTTTTTCGCTTACGTAGCCCCTTTTTCACTGAGAACCTAAACTGATGTTGCGGCTATCGACGGATGTGGGTGGTGGTGGTGGTGGTGGTGTATGTTGGAATTTAGAGGCACGTAAACACGTAATACATGAGCAGCGGAAATTAAAGTTCACCAACAACGAACAGTTAATTGCATAATTAAATACGAGTAAACGTAAAGATAATTCTTACAGCAATTTGTACACGAATTCCTCAACTATGGTATCCACGTAACAGTCGGTTACTAACTTGCACAGATCTGCCAGCGTTGAATCCCCGAGATGAATTTGCTAGGAAAATTCTAACTTAGAGATTTTATGGAGAAAATATGAACTCACGTAATATGAATTCCCAAGAGCTCATATATATAGGAGAGACCCATCTTAAATCTTAAGCTAACCTTTATTAGGAAAAATCCTTAATAAAATAAATCTTTCAGATTTATTTCCCACATATAAATCTCTACGGATTTAAATCCCATATATGAAAAATCTCTACGATTTATTTCCATATATATTAAATCCTACAATAATATTCCAAATATTATTATTGAGAATTCTTATTTAATTAAATCCAATTTAATTAAATATTAATAATAATTAATTCCAAATTAATCTATTATTAATTATTTCTTCATAAATTAAATATTAAATCTAATTTAATATTTAATCAACGAACTATAATTAGTAAACAATCATTACTTGTTGTGTGACCCATAGACCCTCATATATCGAGCGATTAGTCAAACTAGCGGTCTTAATTGAACCCTAGATAATAAATAAGACATTCTCAATATATGAGGTACATTGTGAGGAAATGTGCAACTATCTGTAACTGAAACATGGGCTATTACGATTTCCTCCTTTCATTCACGAATACTCGATTAAGCCTTGAACATGATGAAGTGTCTATTCAAATAACTTAATCAATTTATCTCTAATCACTAATTGATCACTTATGTCACACTTGGCCACAAAGTCCAAGTTGACCTGCATTGGTCAATGACTTTGATCCAATTATGATGAGAAGATGAGTATTCTCTCTAAATCCACTTTGAGGAATGAATCATTTTCTTGGCTCAACTACCACGCACATGCACTTCATGATGAACCCAATCCAAGTCATATCTACCCATGGTTAGGGTGCAAGCGTCGATCATGGTCAAAGTTCATCATCCCACACATGTCGTGCGTATTGACCTCAAGTCAAAGGAGTATCGCATCGCTCCCACTAACCGAGACACTCGTAGATACATATAGTGGAACTACATCAAACGGTTTCTCGGATGAGTATACCAATACCCTCTAAGGTATTTGTGCATCCATCATGAGATACCTAGTAACTCGTAGTAAGTGAGATCTCACTACACTCTCTAAGAGTATGATGCAGATCGCACATCAATCTCCATTGCATCATCAATATCTCATTCTTGATGATCCTCGATTGGGGCTTATTTGAGAATCATGCTTAGGTCATCTGAGTTCTCACTCACTAAACGACAACAATGACTCAAGGGAACACAGATAAGAACAAATGCAAACAATCAAACATAATATTTTAATAAGTGCAACGCCATATATTTAATATTAAATAAACAATAATATTAAATCAATACATAATATTATCTGAGCATTATGTTCTTACAATGGATTGTCTCTAGGACACTAACATTAACAGTGTAGTGGGGTGCGGGGTGGTGGTGGCTGTGTAGTGACGATGTGCAGCGAGGGTGGGGGTTTCGGGCAGGTGGTAGTGGTTGTGATGTTTTTGCAGAGGAGAGAAAATGTGGGGCTGTGGTAATTTGAATTTTGAAATGGTTGACATGGAGAAAAACTGATTTTGAGTGTGTGAGGTGAGGGTATTATAGGCAATTTATGTTTATTTTGTAGTTTTTAGTAATATTGAAACAATGTTTGTAGTTTTTAATATTAGCTGTACATTTTTATAGTTTTAAGTAATTTTTCCTATTTTTAAAAGAAGAGAGAGTTGAGTGAGAGTGGATTTGTCAAATGACACTAATTGGGTAATGATTTGTAAATCCTCCCATTTATATGTAAAATTTAAGATCTCAAAATCCATGAATTTGAAACCAATTAATTTCAAAATAAGGATTTACAAATCCATCCAGGCCCGAGTGATTCATGGTTCACCCAACCCGAATGGTTTATGGTTTATGGTTCATAGTTTAGGGTTTAGGTTTATATAATTAATGAGAAGATTAAATTAATTAAAAAAATTAATTAAATGATGGAGGGACCTTGCATACGTGGCATACCACATAAGCGGTGGACATATAAGTTTGTGCCCACCCGCGAGCATATGATCAAATCCGTGTTAAATATACCTTCGAAATCTTTATCAACAAACTAACAAGTTTTGTTTGTGCAATTCACGATGCAATTTTTTTTAATATCACTGTGATTGTAATAATTAATATTTAAAATATACTTTTATTTGATTGAGATGCAAATAGAATCATATATGAGATTAAAGGTAGATCGTGGAATTGGCTTATGTATGATGATTTGTCGGGTTGTAACTTAAGCCCCATTTAGATGGAGGGATTTGAACCTATGGATTTGTGAATCCATTGTCATATCTTTTATGGTGTTTAAATGAAAAATGAAATCTATGGATTTGTAAATCCTTATTTTGAAATTAATTGGTTTCAAATTCATGGATTTTGAGATCTTAAATTTTACATATAAATGGGAGGATTTACAAATCATTACCCAATTAGTGTCATTTGACAAATCCACTCTCACTCAACTCTCTCTTCTTTTAAAAATAGGAAAAATTACTTAAAACTATAAAAATGTACAACTAATACTAAAAACTACAAACACTGTTTCAATATTACTAAAAACTACAAAATAAACATAAATTGCCTATAATACCCTCACCTCACACACTCAAAATCAGTCTTACTCCATATCAACCATTTCAAAATTCAAATATCCACAGCCCCACATTTTCTCTCCTCTGCAAAAACATCACAACCACTACCACCAGCCCGAAACCCCCACCCTCGCTGCACATCGTCACTGCACCGCCACCACCACCACCCACATCCGTCGATAGCCGCAACTTCAGTTTAGGTTTTCGGCGAAAAAGGGGCTATGCCTCCAATGGAAGTGAAAAAGGGGATGACGCCTCGGGTTTTCACGATGACGGATGTGACGCGATGGAGGGAGGCGACCGACGACTAAGTTTGTGTTCAATGGGGGTGGATCTGTGTTCTATGGAGGGTTGGATATGTGTTCGAATGAGGGGGTGAATATTTGTTCGATTGGGTTTTCTGGTGGATGACGGTGGTTGTGGCTTTCAGGTGGATGCTAGGTGGGCGATGGAAATGGGGTGCGGTGGCAGAGGTGTGTTCGATGGGTGGACCTGCATTCGATTGGGGTGGATCTGTGTTCGATAGAGTGGATCTGTGACGATTTGTAAGGGGCAGTGATTGGGTTTTCGGTGACGGTGGCAGCGGATCTGTGACCCGATTCGAATGTGGAATTGGTTTGAATAGATATTGAGTTATAAAAATGAGGTGGTTTCGAAGAAATGTCCAATGGCTGTGGTAGAGACTATCATGGCCGGAGGGAGCTGGGGTTTATGGCCATTTGCAGAGGTTACTAATCAATAATTAACCATCTCTGGTGGACAAAATGGGTAATTGCTCTTAACAATCAGTTGTTTTGTTTGTTATTTCACTTATTGCAAATAGTTTTTTGAGCCAAAACATGCTTTGATAACCTTTAAAAAGCAGTAGTGCATTAATATTTTTTGGTTTGGTTTGGGTAGATTGAGCCAACAACAAAATCTTCTCTTGAGCAATTTTTTAAAGTGTCATATCAATGGTTTTGGTTTTGGATGTTGATTTTTGAATGTGTGTTTGGTTTGAATGTAGATTTTGGTTTGGTTTGAATGTGATTTTTGGTTCGATTTGAACGTTGATTTTGGTTCTGTTTGAATGTGTGTTGTTAATTTTTTGGATGCTTTTTTATTTTGAACAAGTTTGAAAACGAACAGTTTTTCTAAACATGTTCAGTTTTTATTGCAGAAATACATGTTATTGTGCAGAAATTGAACTAAACATGTTTAGATTATTTTTTTTGCGTTTAACTTTTTTTACGATTTGTTGGTTCAAAATTATTTTGGAATTCTATTAATCTGTTAATATGTGTTCAGGAATTTTAGTTTGATTGATTTTTGAGTTTTAATTGAAATTGTGTGCATAAATATATTATTTTTTGTGCAAAAATTGAACTGAACATGTTCAGATTTTTATGTTTGTATTTTTAGAATTTTTTGGCCAGAAAATGAAGTGCCCTAAGCAAAAAGAAGCCTGAAAAAGCAAGAACAAGAGGGCTCGATAAGTTAAGGTCCCGAAAAAGTGAAGGACCCGAAAAAGAGGCCCCAAAAATAGAAAAAAATTTTGGGGGGAAAATATGATTCAAAATTTTTGTGAGATTCAAAATATGTAAAAAGGGTATTATAATCATTTCAATAACCCTTTTATAATTTTTAGTAATATGTAAATGGTGTTTGTAGTTTTTAGTAATAAAGTCTACTATTTTGTAGCTTGTATGAATTCACTCTTACGTGGTGATTCTTTCGACTATTATTAACGTCAATCACTCAAATAACAAACCTTAAATTTCCCGATAACTAGAATTTCCTTTAAATAATCAAATTAAAATATAATATAATTTATTTAAATAATTTCCTAAAAACACATTTATTAAGCATGATAGATGTTTTTTCGATACAAAATTATGAAGAAACAATATTTTTTAGAAGCTATTTTAAAATTTTGTACAATTATTTATATTTCAAAATTATCAAATTGAACAAATCTCATAAAGGCTATTTTAATACGAAATGATGAAGAAATAAAAATTACTAGTATATAATGATAAAACTAATAATTATTTGCAAAAAAAAAAAAAAGACAAAAACTCGTATGAGACGGTCTCATGCATGAGACGGGGTAATCACACCCACTCCTCCCAAAGTGTTAAAGCGTTAATGCCCAAATTATGCTCCGTCTCATCGTGATACCGTCTCATGCAAGTATGTCTTAAAAAAAAAACCATTGAGTTAGCTAATTATCTTGGACATAATATATTTTAATAGGTTGGACCACTGTTGAACAATTTCAATAATGTTAAATAAAGAAATATTTCCTTTTACAATGTTTTTGACTCGATGGAAATAAAATTCAAATCTTACACTTCTCGGTCAAGTCCACAGCATGTTTTGGATTTATGTCGAGGAAAAAATATAAAAAAAAAAAAAGAAGAAAACTCTTCTTTATCGTTTATATATATTTTTTCTATCCTTTTTGCATAAATATTTCATCTATCTTTTTTAAACTATAATTATAATTATTATATTCCTCTTTTTTTAATTTTAATTATTACTATATATTCGTCTTCAAAATCAGAAAATCTTATGATCGTATCACATCAAAGGGCGGTAAAAAGGAAAGTAAAAAAAAAAATGAAGTAAAGGGGGAATATACCAAAGCAGGATTTCTAGGGTTTGTGGATGTGCTTTATAGCACCGCATTGAATCTCTGGGTGTATATATGGGGTATTTTTTAAAAGTGGCCTAGTCAAAGTCCAATTTATTAAAAATAGCCCTACTTACTCAAAACATTAAAAAATAGCCTTTTTTATTGAAGTGATTTAAAAAATTATTTACTATGTTTATTAAATTACATAAATACCCTCATCACTTTCTTTCATATACATTTTTTTATATTTTTTTAAAAATTTAAAAGATTCATTACATTTTTTTCTCTCCAAATTCTATATATTTTATTTTTCTCACAATGCTCATATAAATGTTGGATTGAAGGTAAGAACATGTTTTAGTATATTTTTCTTTGTTTGGTTTGTTGGTGCTTGTTGTTATATCATTGATGAACATTTTTTTATCATAGTGTGCAATTTTTTTTAGATTTTCATAAACTTTTCCCTCCAGGGTTGTTCAGGTTGTTTAAGTTGTTTATGTGGTTTAAGTTGTTTAGTTGTTCAAGTTGTTTAAATTGTTTATAAATGTAGGTTGTTTAATTGTTTTAGTACACCATTGTGTAGGTTGTTTAGGTTATTTAGTTGTTTATGATATTAAGATGTTTAATTGTTTAAATTAACTAGTGTAGGTACCTTATGTTGTTCAAATTGTTTAGTTGTTTAAGTTGTTTAAGTTGTTCATAAGTGTAGGTTGTTCCAGTTATTTAAGTTGTTCGTAAGTGTAGGTTGTTCAAGTTGTTTGGTTGTTTAAGTTGTTTCGGTTGTTTAAATTGATTATGATATAAGTTATTTATTGGTTTGAGTTGTTTATATTGCTAAGTTTGGGTTTTGCGTTGTTTAGTTGATTTTGGTTATTTTTTTATTAAATTTGTTGCTATTACTTAAATGAGAATTAATTTTATCTTCTAATAGTATTTTTTTTATTTAATTGTACATATGGAGCCATTTCAATTTTGGGTTATTATAATTTATTTTTGCTAATTTATCAATGAAAATGGTCAATGAGAATGGAAAATGAGTGATGGTCATCATGGTGTCAATGTTGAAGGACTTCTAATATCTTCTTGAATATGACATATGAAGAGCTCCATTTTGAAGTACTGGATTTGTGCAATGTTGAATATTCACTACATGAAGTGGAGACGCGATTTATTCTCCTTAAGAAAAGGATTTTCAAGTTTCAAATTGAATCACTTCAACCAGGCATTTGCAATGGTTGGTAGGTCTTAACAAACAAGGATACTATTGTTCCATTTGTATTACTCTTGTGAACAAAGTTACATCGGAGGTGCAACGAGAAGATGATTATAATTTAGAAATGCAAGTAGATGAAGTCAATGAGATGATCAATGTGTGGATTGAAATACTTTAGAGATTGTTTCACATGCCAACACAAATATTTCAACCCACAATGATACTTTAAATACTCTCAAACGTGAATTTGTACATCATATTGGAGAAGAAAATCACCTCGCAGGCGAGCATCTTACTTCTTCTTCAAATAGTCGTGACATCGCGGTGGTAGGAATTGAATGATGCAAGCATCCGAAATTTTTTTCGCCATACCGTTATTTATACCGAAAATTTTCGAAATCGAAAAAATTTCATACCGTTGTCGCATCGAAAATTTAAATTATAAGAAATTTTCGGGTAGATGTCGATATTACATACCGATACCGCATCGAAATTTCAATATATACCGTATATCGAAATATTTTCAGATATATAAGATATTTTTTTTAAGATATCTCGAAATTTTTCGATATACCGAAAATATTTTGGTATTTTCGATAAATAAATTTTCTATATTTTCATACAAGTTATCGCATCGAAATTTTAGATGCGATATATGGTACCGCACCAAATTTTCAGATATCGAAAAATTTCGATAAAATCGATATTTTTCGAGACGGTAAATCTTGATATACCCGGTATTTTCAGTATTTCCTCCACCCCTAATCGCAGGTGGTACCCAAGGATTTGTACTTGCAAAAAGATCAAATTTATGCCACCAAGGTCAAATTCAAAGAGATGCAAACATTATTGCTTTGAAATTGAAGTTTTATCACTCAAAAGAATGTAATTCATACTCCATTTGACATTTCGTTAGAATAATAACGAAATATAAACATTGAAGTTTTAAGCAATCACGAGTTATTTAAACAACCAAGAGTTGTTTAACAACCACGTTTTTAACAATATTTTTTATTATTAGATATGAGTTAAACAACCTATTTCGAAAACTTAAAAGCTAAACTTTAAGCTTTATCACTTAAAATTATGTAGTTCATACTCTATTTAACCTTTCGTGTCATCAATAGTAAAGTATATACAACACTAAAGTCTTAAATAACCAAGAGTTGTTTAAACAACCTTATTGTTTATTATTAGATATAAGTTAAACAACATATGTTGAGAACGTGAAAGCTAAAATTGAAGTTTTATCACTCAAAAGTATGTAATTCATACTCCATCTGACCTTTCACGTGAACTACAAAGCATATACAACATTGAAGTCTTAAACAACCAAGAGTTGTTTAAACAACCCAATTTTAAACAACCAAGAGTTGTTTAAACAACCCAATTTTAAACAACCTCATTGTTTACTATTAAATATAAGTTATATATATCTTTATGAAGACTTAAAAGTTAAAAATGAAGTTTTATCACTTTAAAAAAAAATATGCAACTCATACTCCGTTTGACCTTTCATGAGAACAATAACGAAACATATACAACAATGAATTTATAAACAAAAGTTGTTTAAACAACCCAATTTTATACAAATTCGTAGTTTATTATTGAATATAAATTATTTATATCATTTTGAAGATTTAAAAGGTAAAAATAAAGTTTTATCACTCAGAAATATGTAATTATACTTCGTTTGACCTTACATGAGAACAATAACGAAGTATATTTAACACTGAAGTCTTAAACAACCAAGAGTTATTTAAACAACTCAATTTTAAACAACCTCATTGTTTATTATTAAATATAAGCTATATATATCATTTTGAAGACTTAAAAGTTGAAAATGAAGTTTTATCACTCAAAAGAATGTAATTCATACTCTGTTTGACCTTTCGTAAGAACAATAACGAAGTATATATAACACTGAAGTCTTAAACTACCAAGTGTTGTTTAAACAACATAATTTTCAATTGGATCTATAGAACTCCAGTTATCACCAATGGAAGTTGGAGGGATGCCTTAGAATGTAGACTAACTTCTATATGTCATAAGACTCATAACCTTTTGCTCCATTATTCAAATCTTGTGATTCTGGTCTTATTGGAAAGCTGATTTCAATGGCTTTCCATAACATGTTTTCATCTTTAAATCAGAGTTATAGAACTCAAGTTATGTTTTATCAAAGTTTTAGAAAAAAATAAATGCCCCTCAAATGTAAAATGCTCATTTCTTATCCGTTTTTGACGAAATCAGTGGTCAATCGACCGAAATTCCAAGAGTTACAGTTTTTCATCAAATTAACTAGACTTCCAGATTTTATAAATATCAAGAAAGCCTTTAAATCCCTATGATGTTGCATTCTTCACAAATTCTCGACTTTTTTTGTGAATCACTTATCTACCAATTTATAATATACTTAATCGTGCACTTACACTATTAGTTTACTTTTTTTTATTAGTGAGAACTAAGGGGTAGAATTTCTTGATTGTAGGACTTGAGAATCACGAAGTAGGAAAGAGCTTGGGACTAGGAGGAGACGATACCGCTTAGCTCGTACAGACTACTAGGTGGGGTAACTCTAAGTGGATCTTATAATGTCTACTCGCATACTTTACAATTTATTATTTTAATTGTCTTACCTGAATGTTTGCAATAAATACCCAAAAGGTGAAGATGCATGTTATGATTATTTGCATATATATATGTTCAAACATGAAGATGAGTGTTATGATTGATTGTATATGTATGCAAAATGTGAAAGTGTATGTAATACGGTCAAGACCGTACAAGATATATGTTATACGGATAATACTGTTATAGCTATGACAAGATTTGATTGAAAGATCATTTTCGGGTAGCTCCCGAACAAGATGCTCGAGCGGGGTAAGGCGTGCCCCAACAAGATTGATTTGCTCTTATGTGTAACTTATATTAAGTATACACTAGATATGGACGTATATGATGAAGTTGAACGTGTCATGTGATTTGTTATATGATTACTTGATTTTTGAAGCATGTACTACAAAGTTGTGAGTATGTGATCCTAATGTTATGAATAAGATTAAAGAGACTTGTTTGTCTTGATGATGATATGTGGTGATTCATGTACTTGACTGTTATTTCAATAATTTGTATGGTGTATGAGAGGGCATTCTAGTGAACCCACCACAGGGTGTTTTCCGAACACTCACCCCTTTCCTTTTAAGGTCGGGATGCGCAAGAGCAATGAAGGTGGACGTGAGCTCTTGGACTCGAAAGTGCAAAGCTCTTTAATTTATGGAAATTAAACTTCAGCCTTCTTTTGACAAGTTAACATTAGTGTCGTTTTGTTGTGATGCAAACTTATACAACTTTTCAATTTACTTTCATTTTCGCTGCTACTTATTTAAGTTTGTTCTTAGTTTTGGTGGTGATCACCCATAAATTTTATGAAGTGCATTATTGTTGTTCATTGGTTCGTTTTAAAAAAAAATAGTTTCTTTCTTTAAATTCGAGGTCTTTACAATAACGAAGTAAAAAAAAAAAAAAAACCTTGAAAGAAATGCTAGAAGACATGGAAACATTAGTTGATCAAACTAATGGAACATAATCACAACACTACGAAAAAAGTTCTCTTATTCTGCTTCGTTTGTGCCTTGGTGGGAGAATTTTATTGACTATATTGGCGGAAGAAGTTGTTGGTTGGACCTTGGTGGGAGAATTTTTTGTTGGGGCATCAACTTCTCTCTTGTCCAACTGATGTAAGGGCTCTGATAAATATCAACAAAAAAATCGAAACTTTGCAAACAAAAACACAAAAACTTCACAGTATAGGGGAAAGGAAAAATAAAGTACTCACTGTTTGTCCCCAGTAAATGATGAGAAAATAAATTCTCCATTGGCTTCAGATGCAATTCTTGAAATCTGCACACTCCCTATTCCCCCCTTTCCTGCAGCAGACTTCTGGACCCCATCTATTTCACGCCAGAAAGTATCTTTTTTTAGATGAGCCTCTATTTGTAGCTCTGAGAACCTTGCTGGAACCTGAATCAGCCAAAATCTATATAAATCCATGCACATTTGGTCAAAATGGAATATTCGTAAGAGCTTCAAGGCTCCACTGAGTAATGAGTACACTAACATACAATACTAACCTAAAACATTAAGAGTAATGCAAAGTGAATGATATAAGGATGAGACACGGGGATGATTTTTATATGTTATATATGTATCAACCAGATATCAAGACATAAAACTTTCTAACGGATTTGAAGCCAGCATAATTGCAGGGCGGTCAAAAGACTTTATGGACAAAAATGTAAAGTTGTTTATACCTTTTTCACCTTCTGATACTTCTGTCTGTTTTCAGCCATGAGCCTCTCTCTCATCTGTATACAGGAGATCAACAAAGAACATAAGATAGTAATGATTCTGAAAGCCAGGCAACTATGACAAGAAAATACTTAAAAAAAAAAGTGAGTGCCACCTGAACAAGAAGGTCAAGTTGCGTGGACGGAGGTAAAGAAGCCAAAACAGTATGATCAATTTTACGATGCATCTCTGGCTGTAAGAGAAAACGAAGTAACATTAAAAAACTTCAGGGAGATAATTATGAAGTCCACAAAATAGAAGATTATTTTCAATCATGAAAAACACTTACTAGTATCATTTCTTCATCATCATCCTCATCAAAGACTTCATCATTTGGAATGTCAGCAACTGATGATGAGGCATCAATATTAAAACCCTCATTCTCATCAGCAGCAATCGAAACCACCAACCTAAACCAACTAGTCAACAGAAGTATGAATAAATTATTTTAAATATGAACAATAAGAAACCAAACAATCAAGCATAAACTCACATCTCATCTAACTTTTCCTGATTACAACTCATGGACGCATCAATATTTCCTTTCTGTGTCTCTTGTTCATTACATGATTTCTCTATGATGGGCTTTTTCCCTTTGGGATCACTTTCCTGCCTCTGCTTCTCAAGATCTGCTGCAAATTCTTTCAACCTTATTGTCTTAAAGCTATTAACGATAAAGAATACTAAACTTAAAAAAAAAATGCTTAAGTCAGTGACTTAAGCCATGTTCAATAATCAATACAAGATTCTAATCGTACTCATTTAAAAGAAAAGCAGAAGACGTGATTGATAGTACAACTTACAACATGTCATATAATTAATAGGAGGATCCCCACTCCACAATCAAGGATACATAGATTTCCAATAATTTCTCTGCACTTCACAATCAAAATTTCTCAATTTACAATCAAGATTTTCAAGAATTTCTCCACACTTTATAATCAAATTCCCACTTCTATCAAGATTTTACATCATACGCAATCAACATTCCCCAAACAACATTTCAAGAAAGTAATAAAGACTTACTTGATTTAGTAGCAATTTATCCGCACTCTTTCTAATCTTAGCCTGGCATTCTCACGCAGACGGAGGCGCGCAATGACTGTGCTTTCTTAAGAGCCGGTGTGCTGTCGTCAAATAGGTATAGAAGCTTACAAATTCGATGGAGGAATCCCAGAATATGAGCATTCCACACCATTTCCCCCTCCTCGTCCTACATTGCTTTCATAAACTGTATCATCCAATACAAGTATGAAAATGCGATTAGGGCTAGGGTTACGAATACCAATTGCGAGTTTCTTTCCGGTGAGGGTTTCGACGGAGACGCGGCAGCCAACGGGGGCGAGGAGTTCCCAGATGTCGTGGACTCCCATTCTACGTTTTGCGCAACTTCACACTCTCTGATAGTGCAAGGAAATAGGTTTATCGGTTGTTATTGCCATTATTGCCGCCACTGTGATTCTAAGGTTTTTTTTTTAATTATTTTTATTGAAAGTAAAAACTGGTCAATGAGTGGAGGGCCAAAAATAAATATATGTCGGGTCATGCGGCTATACTTGATACTTCCTCCCACGTATATATATAGCGCCGCGCTGTGTCCATCTACTATTCTCACTTCAACATCGAACTGCAAAGCAAAAACTCACTAATCCGCCGCCTCACCAAAGATGGAGCAAACTTTCATTATGATCAAGCCTGATGGCGTTCAAAGAGGCTTGGTTCGTCTTTGTTTTTATAGCGTTTTCGAATCTTGTATCTGCTTATCGCTGATTTATTTTGATTTATTTGGCTTTTGGTTCGTCCAATGTATGAAATTGGATGGAATTTCTTGTTTTTAACTTAACGAAGTTTAGAATATGGCTTCAATTAGGTGTTTGAGTATTTGATTTTAGTGCGAGGCTGAATCGAACTGGATCTGGTGTTATCTAGCAATTTAAAAAACTATCTACCACACGATGTTTTAGTTCTTTTTTGTGCTAATTGTGACCCTGATTTCCTCGTTTGATTCAGGTTGGTGAGATTATTAGCAGGTTTGAAAAGAAAGGATTCACTTTGAAAGGTACAACTCTGATTAGCAGAATTGAATAGTTAAATTTCTTTGAACCTGCTTTAATTGTGCTCTGGTTTACATTCCTTTCTCTCTGTTTAAGTTAATTGTATCCTAAAATCAGTGAGCCAATTGCTGGTAGTGATATTGATTTGCTTTTCAATAATATTTGGAAACAGGTTTAAAGTTTATCACAGTTGATCGTGGCTTTGCTGAGAAGCACTATGCTGATTTATCAGCAAAGCCCTTCTTCAACGGGCTAGTTGAGTACATTATCTCTGGCCCTGTTGTTGCTATGGTTTGGGAAGGCAAGAATGTTGTAACTACGGGAAGGAAGATCATTGGAGCCACCAACCCTGCTGAATCTGCCCCTGGTACCATCCGTGGGGATTTTGCCATCGATATTGGCAGGTAAAATTGCACTCTCTGACAGATGATTTATTTTATTGTAGCAAAAAAAATTGCACAATAGAAATATAGAATCGATCATCCTTGCCATTCTTGTTGTATATCTTGCACATAGATCATACTGTTGTAGAGTATATCCTATTTTAATGATTGTTGTGTTTTTGGCTTTCCTATGTAAAAACAGAGGTTTTGATGAATCTGTAAAGTTCTAGGCATTTCCCACTTTTTGTATGTAATCTACAATGGATTTCATTGAGGTGGTTTTGATGAATCTGTAGCATTTCCCCCTTTTTTGTATGTAATCCACATTTAATCAACGGATTTCATTGAGGTTTTATTGTTTGTAGTTCATTGATTATGCTTTTTTTTAAAAACATCCTAGACACTTCAAAATTGTAGTTGTAATTTGTATAGTTAGTGTGCAGTTAAGGCGCTAGCCGTAAGTTCGTATAATTTGGACCATACTATAGGTGAATTATTAATTACAATTAGGGCAACTTGCAAGAATTATACACCGGAATATGGTGAGACTAAGTTTCTACATCTCACCGACATTTATGAAGTGGATTATAAATTATTGGAAACTTCAGGTATTTACACCAGAATTATACACCGGAATAAGGTGAGACTAATGATTTTTTTCGTTTTCCTCATTTTTATTTTATGAGTATCAAGTTGAGCAATGCATTATTTCTGACTTTCTTTTCTCGGTTATTCCATTTTTCCTTTTGTTGGTAATTGAGCATTATTATGTGAGTTGCAGCGAAAAAAATCCTTTTGAATTTGTGCATGTCAAAATAGTAGAAACTTGGAAATCTCTCTAGTTTTAGACTTATTTGTCTTTTCAAATTAGCTCCATATTAAATGATATGATATGTTCTCACAATATGGAGCTAATCTGATACTGGAGATTACTATCACAATCCAACCAAACATCAATTTTAGTAAATTGTGACTTTGAAGGCAGAATGACCAGAAGCTTGCTTCACTCGCCATTGCTGCCCCTTCCATAAGTCGTGAGTTCGTCACTTTTCTTTGCAAATTTCCTTCAGGCTTCATTTGGATGGATGAATTTGGAATCCATGGATACATACAAATCACCACTCTTCAATGGATTTACAAATACTTAGATTTGAGAGTCTAGTTTAAAATGGAGGGGTTTCAAATCCTCATCAAAATCATGTCATTTGTGAAATCCCTCCTCTCTACCCCCTTCACTCTCTTCCCTTCTCTCTCATCTAAGTATTTGTAAATCCATTAGGGTATGTTCGTTTTGCGACTACCACGGACGAACTTTGACTATACAATCCCAAATACCCTTTTCTTCAATACTCGAACAAAGTATTTTGAAATCCTACAACATCCACCTCTAATACTATTACTGTACCCTACACCCTACACTCCACTCACTTTTACACAATTTCCAAAACATCACATTCATTAAATCATTACAATAATAATATAATAATACAAATCAATCAACTTTTTCTCCATCCTACACAATCCTATCCTATAAAATCCCCAATAAAAATATACTCAACTTTTTGAATAGGATTTTGAAATCCAAGGATTTTGAAGTCCAGGATTTTCCACGCTCACTATAAGCCCAAAACGAACATACCCTTAGAGAGTGGTGATTTGTGTGTGAAATACATGGATTTCAAATCCATCTCCATCCAAATGGAGTCTCAGAGATTTCAATTAAGCAAGTTTAAGATTTGATATAGTTTGAGGTTATACGAATTTCGTAATCACAATTTCCTTTCTGTTTATGCACGCAATTGAAGATAAGGATATAATTTTTGCAAGAATCGACATGCCTGGTTATTGATAATGAAATGTGTGTGTGTGTGTGTGTGGGGGGGGGGGGGGGTTAATTAGAGTTATGGAATTAAGGAATTATGAATTTGGTTCCTTTTTTTCATGCTGCCATCAACACGCCTTGTTAGGATTATGCAAATCCCACTTTTATTCCTTGGCTTTGCATTATGCAAAAGGCTTCATCATGCTAGAGATCAAAGACTCTTGACCAGAAAGGTGCTGTGTTGATACATTGAGTACTTTACCCGACGATGTTCTGCACAATGATCTTTGAATTGTTGATCTTTCTAGATGTTGTAAGGACTAAAGTGTTGTCGAAAAGATGGAGGTATGTTTGCATCATACTTCTGTGACACCATCTCCACCGTAAAGTAGTTTTGAGCAACCTAAGAAACATTTTTTTTGGCAAGGGAACTTATATTTATTCTGGTGAAAACACAAGCTTACACTTCTTTACATCTTGTGCCATTGATAGTTGATCATAGAAGGAACTGACTCTTTCCATCATTCGGACTCACTTAACAGGTTTAGTGATGCTGCAAAAAGTTTCTTTCAAGTGATTGTGTTAAATTCGAGAATGTTTAGAAGATGGCCAATTTAGAGATCTTAGAGATTAATGTTCCAGTCAGTAATCTCAAGTATCTAATAATTGTGAATTTATGCACTCATTTTTTAGTGTAGTTTGTTTTGGTCCTAAGCTTGTCATTTCTACTCCAAAGTTTTTTATTTGTGCTACATTGGATCAATGCTACGTGGCTTCATTTTAGTGAATATGGTATCATTGCGAGATACCTGTATTGTCTTCTACGCGTACATGTTACGAATGGGTATGAATACAAAAAACCTCTGTTGAAACCTCTATACCGTGGAATCCTAGCTATTCTAATGAATGCACGAAAACACTAGGAAATTGCAGCAAACCGCCGCTGAATTCAATTCTCAATAAAACACATAAAACCAAAACCAGAGTAAACCCTACGTCTAATATGTTCCGGCGAAAACTAAAGCCCATGGGCTGAGTTCAGAAATTAAAACGACGAATAAGGCAAGTAACTAAAGCACAAATATGGCAAGTCTAGAAAACAAGAAAATAAAACATAAAGGACAATTCTTGAAACTTCAAGTTGCTGCTTCTTTCTTCTTTCTTCGTCTCTTGTACTTCCGGCCAAAACGGTCCAATGGCGCGACCGTGGTCTCATCATCATTCCCCCCTTCAAAACGAACCTTGTCCTCAAGGTTTGGTCCGAAAACGGCTCTGTGACTCAAAAAACTTGACTTCCCAAGTGGCATCGTCAAGCTCCATGCATTTCCACCGAACCAATGCCTCACACACTCGTCCACGAACTCAACTCTTCCAACGATACTCCAGAACCTCAGCAGGTTCAAACACTGACAGTCCGTCACCAGAGTAAGGCGGTAAGGTCGGTTGAGCCAAATGGCGTCGCCTAATTCGGACGTTTCAATAATGAAACATGGAATACGGGATGAATTCGCGAATCCGGGGGTAACTCCAAGCGATATGCGACCTGTCCAATTCTCTCTAGAACCCGAAAAGGACCGTAAAACTTGGCGGCCAACTTCTGGTTGATTCGTTTGAATATAGATTTATTCGGTATGGTTGTAATTTAAGGTAGACCCAATCATCCACAAGGAACTCCTCCTTCGACGTTTGACATCGGCAGATATCGCTTCATCCGATTTTGAGCCCCCTCCAACGTAAAAAAACGGAGCTCCCGAGTAATGCATCACGATCCCAAGTTGCATGTCCACCTTACGCATAACCGATTTAACCCGCGCCGTGAAACGGAATTGGGAAGCATGGTCGCCTATAAAATGACCTCAAAAGCGAGTCATGGCGATACTCATGGTAAGATGTATTATACCAATATTCGCCCAAGCCAAGTAAGCGTTCCTATTCCTTCGGGTTTGCCATGGGTGAAACACCAAGAAGATATCGCCGAGACACCGATTTACCACTTCCGTCGACCATCGGGTTTGGGGATGGTAGGCGGAACTCATTTTTAGTGCCGTCCTGCGGCCTTTTTGAAGAACTCGCGCCAAAACGCACTAATGAACACTCGATCGCGATCTGAGACAATGGAATGTGGAATCCCGTGAAAACGAACAATATGGCGTATGAACAACTCGGCGACATCCTTAGCTGTGTATGGGTGACTCATGGCAATAAAGTGGGCGTATTTGGACAAACGATCCACGACCACCATAATAACGTCTTTCCCTTTAGAACGGGGAAGACCCGTAATGAAGTCCATCGAAATGTCGACCCATACTTGCTCCGGAATAGGAAGCGGAGCTAAAAGTCCCGATGGCGAACAACAATCGCTCTTGCTGCGTTGGCACGCATCACAAGCTCGAACAAAATCTTCCACCTCCTTTTTCATCCCAGGCCAAAAGAACAGCAGTGAGATGCGTTTAAACGTACGTAATATGCCCGAATGACCCCCGAAAACAGATGAGTGAAACTCCTGCAAAAGCCTCTCACGAAGAACCCCCTGTGGTACCCAAATTCGACCGTTCCGTGTCAAACACCCGTGCCGAAGACCGAACTCGGATGCTTCGCTGTTTGGGTCCAATGCTTTGGCCAATAACGGCCCAACTCTTCGTCCTTCTTCGTTGCCTCGGCGATGTCCGCCCAAATTCCCGTTGTCGGTGAGGAAAGAGCCGTGAGCGTCATCATGGACTCCCCGTGGCTTCTCCGTGACAACGAGTCAGTAGCGCCATTATCTTTACCCGGTTGGTAGACAATTTCGTAGTACTAGTTTGGATATCCACTTTTGTTGCTCGGGGGTTGTTATGCGCTGTTCTAGCAAGAACCGTAAGCTCCGTTGGTCCGTAATTATTTTGAACCGCCTGCCAACCAAGTATGTTCTCCACCCTCTAATGGCCTCTAAAATCGCTAGCATCTCTTTCTCATAAATCGACCATGATTTCTTCGACTCCGCGATCCCCTTACTCATGTATGCCACCGGCCGCCCGTTTTGAGATAGGACAGCCCCAATGCCTTGCCCGGATGCATCGGTTTTGATCACAAATCCCTCGTTGAAGTTTGGTAAAGCCAACACCGGAGTTGAACTCATAGCCATCTTTAACTCGTCAAAAGCCCGTTGCGCCACTTCTGACCAAACAAAGTTATTCTTCCTTGTTAAATTATGCAATGGACGAGCTTTCTCCCCGAACTTCGCGCAAAACTTGCGATAATAACCTGCGAGGCCGAGAAAGCCCTGCAACTCCGTCACACTCCTCGGCGTAGGCCACTCCCTAACTGCTTCTATCTTTTTCGGATCCACTCGTACCCCCTCAAATGAAATGAAATGACCCAAGTACTCCACTTCCATAACCCCAAAAAAACACTTAGATGGCTTAATTACAAACTGCTGTTCGCAAAGAATTTTTAAGACTGTTCGCAAGTGCTCCACATGCTCAACCCACGACTTACTATAAATTAAGATATCATCAAAAAACACAAGAACGTACCGTCTCAAAAGGGGTCGAAATATGTGATTCATGATGGCCTGAAAGGTGGAAGGGGCGTTGCTCAAACCGAACGGCATGACCAAATATTCATAATGGCCATTATGTGTACGGAAAGCGGTCGTATGCACATCGTCAGGGTGCATACGAATCTGATGGTAGCCGGCACGTAAGTCGAGTTTCGAGAAATACAAGGCCCCATGCAACTCATCTAACATATCGTCTACAGTAGGGATTGGGAATCGATCCTTAATGGTTGCATCGTTTAGGGCTCTGTAGTCGGTACAAAATCGCCACGTATGGTCCTTCTTCTTAACGAGCAACACCGGCGATGAAAACGGACTCGTGCTGTACCGAATTAACCCGGTTCCCATCATCTCGTTCACTTGCTTCTCAATCTCCTCCTTCTGAAAATGAGCGTACCGGTAAGGCGCCACGTTAGCCGGTTTATTTTCGTCAATTAGACGGATTCGGTGGTCGAAATCTCGCCTCGGTGGGAGGGCACTGGGCGTCGCGGTAACTGCCTTATATTCGTCCAACATTGATGTCTCCAGGGCTTCGAACCGTTCCTTGTTCGTCACCATGGCTCTAGATACCAATTGTTGAAACCTCTATACCGAGGAATCCTAGCTATTCTAATGAATGCACGAAAACACTAGGAAATTGCAGCAAACCGCCGCTGAATTCAATTCTCAATAAAACACATAAAACCAAAACCAGAGTAAACCCTACGTCTAATATGTTCCGGCGAAAACTAAAGCCCATGGGCTGAGTTCAGAAATTAAAACGACGAATAAGGCAAGTAACTAAAGCACAAATATGGCAAGTCTAGAAAACAAGAAAATAAAACATAAAGGACAATTCTTGAAACTTCAAGTTGCTGCTTCTTTCTTCTTTCTTCGTCTCTCGTACTTCCGGCCAAAACGGTCCAATGGCGCGACCGTGGTCTCATCAACCTCTTACTTTGTCCCGGAAGGTTCATTGGGCTCACAAAAGCTTTGACTTTGTCCACCCTCATTGTTCAGGTATGTGTCACTGACATTCTCGCGCATATCTCCCAATTAACTGTACGTTGAATACTGTCGAACAGAATGTTCAATTGTTACGTAGGACATAATTCATGAAAAGCGAATTCTAATTTTAATTATTTCTCCATTACTTCATGAAACAGCCATAAAAGGATGATTATGATGATTTTTCTCAAGTTTCACATTGCTATGATACAGATGCAGGGATGTGGAGATGATACAATTTGACTAAAGTACATAGGATATATGTACATAGATAAACACAACTAGCTAAATTAACATTATCCAAATTCCAAAGTTCTACACCGGAAATATAAACCTACAGTGTTGCGGTTAGTAGAGGAAAACATGTCATGTTACTGGAAATAGATTATAAATGAAGCTAAGTCACATAGCTATTCATAATTGAACACAATTTGAAATAAACCCCGACATAAACTATTAATAGTTATAGCTGTGTAACTTTCATTGTGGCATGTCTAAAAAGGATGGATTCATCATTGAGTATTCAGTCAAGATTTATTTTCCATTTATAGATAATAATGTGGAAAAACATATACTTAAAGTAACCTTTGATAAGTCATATTACTATTATTTGGAGTTATGAATACTTTTTAGAGTAACTTTTAGTAGTTTCTTTCTATTTTGAATATAATATCTCCCCCCCTCAACACACACACACACACAGAGAAGGAGGCCAATTACTTGGTACTTTGTGTAACTCAACATTGTGCTCCATTATTACACTAATCGTTAGATTTAATAAACCCCCAGATATACAACTTGAACCATTTATTCTCTGTGTTATCATTTGACATTTTGGGATCTACTTAGTCTATTAGTATAGAAGGGCATAAAAAATGTTATCATTGTGAAAAAAATAACTTTATGGAGGATAAGTACAGTAGCTAAATTTTAAATGTTGCCACTCATCAAATTGACTTGTGATCTCATTAATTTGTTGATTAGTGGCCCGGATCCTTAGTCATGAACTTGCCATATTGATTTGTATTGTTTGGATACTTGACCAGATATTCGCTTATTCTTATCAAATGGAGTTGTGCTCTTTGTGTATATTGGTCGATGCACATACTGATATACTCGCCTATAAGGCTATAACAACATAAATGAAAATCAATATCAATATTATGTGGTCACTCTAGGTTAGGATTACCATGTTTGGCGTTACATTATCTTCCTTGATTCTGTACTCTAGCTTTAATAAAAAAAAAAGTGGGTTTACAAACTTCTCTCATTTTGCAATTCTCCATAAAATTTGGTAGTTTCTTTTTATGCTGTCATATATATTTAGATTCAGTAAATATAACTTTAACCATTTATTTTCAGCATTGAACATTCTCGCGTTTAAGTGTAGTAGGACATAAAAATTGTTTTTATTGTGAAGAACATAACTTTTTTGTGGGGAAAAGACAATATTCCTGTGACATCTAAATGTTATCAAATTGACTTTTGATCAATTATAATTGGTTGATTAGTGTTCTATTATGAGTTATTTATATCTTAGCAATATTAATTTTTATATTTTGGATACTTGACTAGATATTTGCTTCTTCCTATGAAATGGAGTAGTGCTTTTTACTGATGACAATCACCTATGAAAATATATACATCAGGTAAGGATTAGTATTATCCATCATGTGTTTATCATCCTTGATTTTGTTATTGAGTTTTCTAAAAAAATTCCAGTGAAACTACCAAAAAAAAAGTTTATTGCAATTTTCAACATTAATATTTCTTCCATGGGTTTTATAGAAGAATTTTGGACATGGTCCAACACCGCCATCTGTCTAACACAACACCGCCATCTGTCCATTTGCTAAATTCTCTCTTTCTACCTCCTAGGGTTTCTTTCCTCAGGCATTATAAATGAATCTCGAACTTGGTCTCGTACCGCCGTCTCTCCATTTGTTAAATTCTCTCTCTTTCGACCCCCTAGGTTTTCTCGCGAAGGTAAAAAACTTATTTCCTTTTCCTAGTGAATTTATTGTTGCTTGAACTGAGGCCAGGTTAATTTAATTGAGTTATTTGTTGGTATGATTATTTTGTTTAGATCTCATTTCTGTGACTATTTTGGTTACAATTGGTTATGTTTAATTTCTTTGAATTTTCAGAGTACTGGTTTGTTTAAATTCTATACCCACATGCATCCAGATCCACTTGATATTTGTTTTGTGAATATGTATTGGTTCAAAAAGCTCATATGAAGCCTGGATTTATATCCAGCCTCTATCCTTTGTATAGAACTTGTCTTTGTCGGAGTTGTTAGAAATTGTTCTATTGCTTTATAATGTTTTAGGCCAGCCTCTGTGCTTTGTATATTGTTATTGCTATGTTTTGTAACCTCTTTGGATCTCTCATCCCTTATTATTCCTATCAATAAATCTTTGTTTCTTTTTAAAAAAAAAAAGTAGCCTGGATTTATATCTGGTGAAAAGTTTCTATACATGACACACATTTTAATAACACTGTAAGTGTGTTTTGGGAAATAATACTAATGGTCTAGTGCCCATCAATATGTGATCTAGTTATACAAATTTGAACATATGCATACAGTTCGGATATTGGTTGAGTCATAATTATGACAAGTTGTGAGAATGTAAAAATTCAAAATTTATATTTTATATACATTTTCTCTGATTTTCGGGATTTTTATGGTGTAACTTTTCATAGGCTTCTTGTGCTTTGTACTTTGATGTTTTTCCTGGATATAATTCTGCTAAGGCTGTGTCTGTATCATGGATTCAAATCCATTCATAGTTGTTGGATTGTAATGAATTTGAAATCAAGCGCTCTGATTTTGAACTAACTTTTGAGTGGACCTGAATCCTTCCATTTCAATCTCACTCAATATGAGATTTTCTTTTACGGACCGTAAATATTGCCTTGTGCTAATTACAAAAAATTCTTTATATTTTTGCAGGAAAAAAGTGTTCACAGTTTGGAGAATCTTCCTAAGATATATTTGCTGCTAGATTTCGCTCATGGATTCTTCACATGAAAAGTGTAAACAGTTATGCCCTGAGAATGGACAGATTGTTGAACAAGAGTATGACTGGCTCAGTAATCTGCCTACTGATATTCTTCTTCGCATCCTCTCATTTCTAGACATTACGGAGGCCTTGAAAACCAATGTGCTTTCGAGAAAATGGAGGTACATCTGGGTTTCAGTCCCTTGCTTGAAATATGATTTTAGAAGCTTCTGGAAGGAGCGCTTTCAAAATTATAGTTATCATGAATGTCTATCAAAATTCTGGCAACTTGTCAAGCAGGATTTAATCATCAGAGACACGTTTCCTACATATAAACTGCAGTTCTTGTGTGAGTGCTATGGAGAAGAGCAATTTAAGCTGCTGCTTTCGTTTTGTGCTTTGAGACATGTTGAAGAACTTGTTCTTCTGGCTGGATTTGAGTTTGATCACTGTTCATGCTGTACCGATCCTGGTCAACCTATTAGACAAAATTTTAGTGGTCTGGTTAACTTGCAGCTATCCTTGAGGGATTTTGGCAATCTCAAAACCATACAGTTGGTCTGCGTTCAGTTTCCAAAACCCGATATCACTGACAAACTGTTTAGTGATTGTGGCATTCTCGAGAACTTATCGCTGGAATTCTGTTGTTTTGGGAAGGTTAATGCCCTCAATATTTCAGCGCATAAGCTCAAGAAGTTCATTTTTGTGAATGAGGATCATTATAGGTGTGGAAATCAGTGTGAATTTGAGGGTGAGCTGAAAGTTGATACTCCAAGCCTTGTATACTTCTGTTATATTGGGCCACGGATACAACCCTTTGAGTTCTCCTCAGATATGCCGTTTTTGAACCATGCGGTGATCCAGTTCTCGCTTGGAGTTTATGAAACAAACCTGAATCCAAAAATGGGGACAATGGTTACACATATCCATGGCGTGAAAGAGTTGACATTGTCTAAAGTTTTTGTCCTGGTATGTATTCATTCATACAATATGTTAATGTTCTTATACTTTTCATATTTCTATACTTTGGTTTATTTGAGATACTGAAATAATATATGAACTTTTCCACGCCACTAAATCTTTTTAGAGTGGAGAAGATTAATTTGTGCACGCAACCCAACTTGATTTATTTATTGGTTCATGTAGCCTACCCAATTATTTGGGATTAAAGGCTCGGTTTTTTTGTTTAGGGTACTGTTATGTTAGTGACCTGTTTTCACTATCTATTTTTAGCATAACTCCAGATAATGCCCTCAACTCGTTTACTAGTTGGCAATTTCTTTTCATATTTGTGATTACCTTGTATTAATCCACTTATAACATGTATGTGTTTTTATTACTTTGTTAGTACTTCTCTCTCGGAATCGGTAGACCATCTTGCAAGTTTAACTACCTAAGGTCCCTGAAGCTCGAAATTGGATGCTATGGAGACTATAACGAGGGTTTAATCAGCATACTCAAGCTTACACCCAATCTTGAAAATCTGTACCTACTGCTTACTCCGGTACATGCTTATATCCTTACATTTGTTTCATATAAGTGGTTATAGAGTGTATAAGGCATGTAAAAGAGCACGTTTAATGGTTCTGTATGGGCTGAAGATGGGGGGTGAGGTGGGTGGGGGTGCGTTTTTTAAGTTCCTGATAATGGAGTCAATAGACTTGGAGAAGGGGAAGGAAGGTGTATTTTTGGCTTAGTAGCTTCACAACGCAGATATTTGATGTTGTCTGAACACCCTTTTGCATTAATGTCTCTGATTATGATTTCAAGGCAGTTCCACCATGGCACTTGTTTCATCCAATGATATTTGATGGGCAAAGTAAGTGCATCCTCGTATTACGTGGCATCTAGATGTTTGATCCGTCAATGAGTTGAAAGCTATAAAATAATCTATACCTTATTCTCAATTTATGGATTATGCATCTGAATTGAATATTGATGAGGTTCTGGAAACAGTAACACACACACACACACATGCATATGCATATTAGGTTACGACATTTATGTTGCTTCTTGTCAAGTTAATATAAATGTGACATATGCTTTGCTCAGGCTTCTTATATGCAGTATATGGTTAACTTATTTTAATATGCTTTTGGTGGATGGAAATGTTTGAAAAGTTAGGTTCGATCTTTGTTTTTTGATTCAGGACAAGATTCTATTGCTCATTTTATGTTCTCATTATGCTTATGATGCAAAGCCAAATGTAATATGGTTTACGGTGTTTCAGGCATATTACTGGGGACCAAGGAAAATTTGGAAGTGCAGAAAAGAGGATATTCCATGTTTATCAAATCGATTACAAACAATTGAAATATCCGATTTCCATGATCAATCGTACCCATTGGAACTAGTGAAGTTTTTCCTACAAAATGGGAACTGTTTAGAAAACATGAAAATAATGCAGAAAAACCAAAGTCCAATGAATCCGATGTTATTATATGTATTACCAACGATTCCATTGGCATCTGAAGTAGTTTCTGTAGATGTCTTTACATTCTCTGATACCGGAAGCACACAGCTGTTTCAGTTTATATATGAAAAGTGCGGCGCAAGTGCACGGAACCGTACCAAGCATTTGAGGCTTAAACCATCAAGAAGAAGCACAAGGTATTGTTATATTTTTAATTGAAGAATACAGATTATCAAATTTTACTACTCCTGATTCTTTTAGATGGTGATGAGTTTGTATGATTCTATATCATAACGTATTGACTTGTGGGTTTAACACACTATATATTGTCGTTTTCATTTTCTTATGGTTTACTATGAGCATATATAATTTTCTGGAGTTGTGTTTCGAGGAATGATGATGTTACATTTTCTCTCTTTGAATGCTCTGGGTAAATTGACATCCTTCGTTTTTGACCTATTTGACAGAATTGCAGCATTGAGATCCCGCAGTTCCTCCTGATGGTAACAAAAGATGCGGATTTGATGGCATCAACAAAGCTGACCTTTCTGTGGGTGGAAACACACTCATGATGGAGACCCTTTACTTGTTTCTCCTTATCATCGAAACAAACTTTGGTGATATTTGCATTAATACATTTGCTTTGTACAATTAAGAGGAGTCGATGATCCAAAGATATTTGTTCATATCTTTCAGAGAGTGCCTTTTTTGTTCTTTTAAGTGGCTTAAGAACTTTTATGTTGATCAGGAAACTGGTTTCTAAAATTTGCAGGTGGACATAAGAATTGTTTTTTACATGCATCTCTGATGGTTGAATGTGTATTTTGAAATGCAGGCGATGATTGATCTCTTGTTTCAGAATCAACTACTTTGCATCTCTTATTAGGAAGTTATGAGTTTTTTGTTTTTAAATGGTGGTGTATGTTGTATATACATTGATGATATCATCTCTACTCATCGTAATAACCAGTTACTTTGTTCATGATTATTTACATAAATTATTTAATTGCTACGAAAACGTTAATAATAAAATGAAAAAAATGTATTAGAAAATCAAAATTATTACCTCACCGCCAAATTTTATAAATGATGGAGGGGTTGTGAATAGTTTAGATAAGATAAAAAACAGAAGAAATTGAAATATCACCTAAGGAGAAGGGGACAAAGAAAATAGAAAATAGACCCACCAAATATATGAAAGCGATGTTACAGTGAATAATGATGAAAATTGGAAAGAATATTTTGAAGGTGATTGAAAGGGCATTGATTGTTGCATGGAATTCAGCATTTAGAAATTTGCTTCAACTTGCAATCTTTTCTTCCCTCACCTTTTCGTTGTCTTGCTCTTTTGAATTTCTTAGTGCATATTAATCATGAGATTGCTAGGTAAACTTCTTTTTCCACTTCCACTATATCTGTCTCTGTGTTTACCTTTTAATCTTTTTTCTTAAACAAGTTAGTGTAATATATTTTAGAATTATGAATCATCACTCTAGCGTTTATGTATCGACCAACTGAATATGACTTATGAGATGCAAAACATACTCCGTACTTGAGCTTATATTAGTTAGGAGTTGGTATACTGTGAAATTTATTCACCGTGAAACTGTTTTTTTTTTTTTTTTACAGGCATACTCTTTATTAATATAAATCACACCCTTTAGTAATATAAGTCACACTCTTCGGTTATCACTACGACACCCTCTGTTATAATATAAGCCACACCCTTCACTTTTATGAGTAATACTCTTTATAGTAAAAAGTCACACCCTTTATAGTAAAAAATCACACTCTTTAATAATATAAGTCACGCTCCTTAATCAGTTTCACCGTAACACTTGTTCACCCTATATTTTGCCATTAGATAGAGAGAAATAATTGAGATAAAATGAGCCTCTCTTCTTGACCAATTATTTGGGGTTCGTTCTAGAGTAAGTTTTATACACATCAGTACGAAGTAACGATGTACAGTTAATATTTTTTTGATGAAAACAACTTGATAGTACTATTTAATGCAAATAACAGTATAGTTCAATAAAAATAATTAGTATATTTAAAAGAGTAATTAAATTGCACTGTGCTCCTTGTTCATTCAAAACTATTAAATAATATTAGGGCTATGTTTGTTTTGAAATTATGGTTAAATGATGAAAATTAATTCAAATGGTGACATCTGGAGTTTAGAAAATGCTGATGACAGTAATAGTATGTGTTCCTTTTGAAATTTTGAATGAGATTGGATGTAATTTTATGCTAAATTAAGTGTATAGTTAAAATTGGATGCAAGTGATAATATGATTAATATTGATAGATCAGGTTCAATGTTGTCTGTATGTGCAAATAGGGCCAAACTAAAAACACATTTAACGTGCATGGTCCAATTGTTCTAGTTGGGTATTTTGGCAAATCCACGAGAGAAACATAATAATTCTTCAATCTTCATAACATATTTGTACAGAATTTATCATGTATCAAATATAAAATTTTAAAGCAACTACCAATTTTATCTAAACTACAACCCCAAATATCAAAACAACATCAAAACCCCAATCATGACTGAAATTCGGTTTTAAGCGAAACATTAACATATCAAATACTCAAATTTGGTAATGCCTAACCAAAAAAAGGAAAGAAAAAAATTTATTTAAATATCAGTTCATGTACTACTATTTGAAAATGAACAATCAAATATAATGTTTTGGGAGATGTAAATAAACCACATAATTAATGCAAAAGAAAATATTCAATATTATCAATTATTTTGAAGCGGGAGACTTGAAGAAAGAGAGAAGGGCAGAGGGGATAAAAAAATATTGTGGGAAATTAAATAAACGAATTAATTGCATATCTCTCTACGAGTTCGAGCTTTTTAGAAGAGATTTAAAAATTTCACGATATCAAATTTAGAGCCTTTGGCTCAGACCACAAAATTCTTTCAAAGATTAAAGACAAGTAATTTTATTTTTGTTGTATTGAGATTTTGTTTTTAAAAATGTAATACTAATTAAATTAATTAAGGGGGTTCTAATTATAGTCGCCCCGTCTCAAATTACATCATATCAGATTAAATATCACCATGATCGAGAAAAATAGTTAATTAATCAAACTGTTTCTTGTAATTTCGTTTTAACTTTATGTGATTGAGAGGATGAGTGTTTTGATGTTGCACACGGGGTGGTGGGATCGACCAATAGTCCAAACTCAAAGTGTTCGATAATTGAAAAATAAAATAATTATCAAAAGAAGCTATAATTAAATGAGGGAAATGGTTAATTGGTTGGGGGCTTAGGACTCAGACGGAATATAATTAATTTTCTCTCTTAAAATACCTCTCACTTTTCCTCTATTTTAACTCAAAATATACAATCTATCAGAAAATAATTTAGAAAAGGGTTGTTGGTGAATTAAGTAAATTGAGAAGACTTCTCAGTATATCATTCCACACGCCCCAAAAAACATTGGGGGTGTTTGAAAGAAATTATAGGTCTGTTTTTTTTTTTATCGGGTAAATGGTCACTCGAACCCATCTATTATTATAAGTGAACAATGCAAAAATACTTATTTTTTAAATTGTTTAGACCCAACTTTTAAAAAGTAGAAGTGATTATAGGGTGTTAATGTTGTTCTAAAACACCACCTATAGTTTTGAAGGAGTGATTAACACACTATCACAAATCTAAAGATGACTTTCTAATAATTTATGCAAATTATTGCGCCCGCATTTAAAAAAAAAAAAAAACACATATATATAATATAAATAATTAGATTAAGAATGCATGTTGTGTATTGTAATATAGAAACAACTTGTGATTAGTTTGATTAATTTATTTTTGTATACTTTTTATGTCCTGAATCATACCAAAACATCAAACAGTCTTTATGAGCTTATACTGTGAAAAATAGATTGCTGAACGAATCGTAATTAAATGCAATTTTACTCATTTATCTAATTTTTTTTCTCAATTTTCTGATTAATTAATAAATCTCGACAACTTCATATACCAAGGTCTCACAAAAATGACCTCAATTTACTATTTTAAAAAAAATCAAAATCAAAATACGAATTATTATGTTGTTGATTTGATTTCGGAAGGTTGCAAGAAAAGTAATTTTAATATTTCGTAGGGTGAAAGAAGTAATATTGAGTAAAAAATTTGAAATTCAATTGAATTGAGCTAATGATTAGTATTTAGTACTACATATTCCCTATGGAGGTTGTGTACTTCACCGTCAGCTGTCCAAGGCAGAAAGATGGACTGAAATTTGTCCATTTTTACCAACTTTTTGAGTTGAAATTTTGACTATAAATGCTTACAAAAAAAAGTGACAGTGTGTAGATAATGTATTTAAGTAGATGCAAGTTATAAATCCGTACATGCTAATGTTATGCATGTATAAAATATATTGAATGACAAAATAAAAATACTAGTAAATTGTTGTGCAAATTAAAATTTGATCAATTGGAATGCATTATTAGGGTCCAATGCATGAGTAGTGTAAAAATGATTGTAAAACGTCAGTAATTTCAACTTTCTGCAGAATGAATATATTACAAATGAGGCAACTTTATCTACCAAATCTTGTCAAAACAAAAAGGGAGATATGTTTTATACTTTGGGAAAATAATTCTATTATTACTGCCTAAAAGACACTGCCTACGCAGCTTAGCTACATCATCAATATTCTTTTGGATTATATATTCTTGATTGTTTTGGAACTCTAGGTTTTTTGGTGAATTAAATATTACTTTTGATAAGGATTGTAGTCGATACGGGTTTCGGCCTTTTAAAATTTCTATTTTTCACTAATAATAGTACTAGTTGATTTTATTGTTGTATAAGTATTTTAGATTAATATAATATGAATTAGAAAATATGGTTTTGTTCGTGAAATTTATCTCCACTTGAATATTTCAATTTTAAAATCTTATGACTAAAATCATGAAATGTACTATGAATTATATTATTATTTACTATTTAACGTCCTAAATATATATTAGAATTTTATATTCATAAGTTTTAAAATCTTAATTATCTTATAGGTCGAAGTCTCTGGATTAGAGCTAGACTCAAAGCCCAATAGAGAAAGAAGAGATTGTTTGTACATTGGTTCTCAAATTCTAAATAGAGAAAAAAGAAACGGGACGTATAGGAACTGTTTGTTTGTATGTGTTCAAGAGTGTTCTTTTCTTGATTACTTTTTCTTTAGTGATGATTTTACTCCAAAATGATTTTATAAAATTTTTTGCTTGATAAAAAATAAAAGACTCAGCCCAATAAGATTAGTCATTTAACATTTTTCTACTAAATTTATACTTGTCTCAAACCGACTAATTAAATTACATGTAATATATTTATATATTTAATTATTTGACAGGGGAACTTAAGGTAGATAAATTCCATCAATAATGTAACGAATAAGACTACCGCTCAATCACTTATCAACTATATAACTTCAATTTGGGAGACATTTACAACTGAAGATAATAACTTTGATATATAAGCATAAGATAGTCACAATTTGTCCAATTAAAACTCCCGGACTCTAATATAACTTAATTCATATGTTGATGTTGTGTTTTGATGTATATTTTGGTATTTTTTGTAATTTGTTTTGGATTTTCTGGGAATAAGAGTGCTGAAATGTAAATTAATCGACACACAATGATGAAGATTTGAAGAATAGAGAGAGATAGAGAGATTTAGATAGGATAGGAAGTTAGAGGAGAGAGAGTGGAGCTAATTTTCTGATACCATTTCTCAGGCCCGAGCCATTGTTTGTAACAACCAAAGGGGACCACACCCAAAAGTAAATACTAATTCTTAAAGGACTGAAACAGAAATAACAATTAAATAATTGAGCCCAATCTAATTAATTACTAACTTCAGCAGACGACCCACTTATCATTTCTTCCCTTGGTGGAGAGCGTGCCAATTCTTGGGGCCTTGCCAGACGGCCCATTTATCTTTTCTTCTCCCTCGAGATGAGCCCAAGTCGATTCTTGATGAGTCTTCAATACATTCAGACCAAACATTGTACTTTCACTCAGTTTTGTCTTCGTGCGTTTTCCGAAAACCCTAGTTCCCCTTTCAACTTTCTCCAATACTCTCGTCTTCCAGGTGTAGACTCTTAACAATACTCCGGCGGTCGAGAAATCCTTGTCCCCAAGGATGGTCTGTGGGGAATTTTTTCTGAATTAAGGCGGTATCTTCCCAAGTAGTTAAATCTCAATCTTCAGACCCCCATGCGATGCAAATCTGATTAATCACTCTTCCCTTGTGCAGTGTAACCCGTTGGTCGAGCTCGCGAGCAGGGTAGATGACGAAAAGGCCTTCTTCATCCACATCTGGAAGCACTTGCGAAGGTATGTATTGCTTCCCAATCTGCTTTTTCAGTAAAGACACATGAAAAACTGGATGGATCTTAGATCCTGGTGGAAGATCTAGTTGGTAGGCCACATATCCGACCCTCTTAGAAATCGTGTAGGGACCGAAGTATTTTGATGAGAGCTTTAAGTTCTTCCGGAGGTGAACTGAATTCTGTCGGAAGGGCTGAAGCTTGAGAAACACTCAGTCACCAATTTCGAACTCCCTCTACTGTCTATGTTTATCTGCATACAATTTCATACGGTTTTGAGCTTTGAGTAGATTTTCCCTGACTTGTTCAGTTATCTGCTGCCTGTGAGTAAGTAAGTCCTGAACTTCTTCATTGTCGGAGTCCAGATAGGGCCCCATGAAGAGATGTGTAGGAGCATAGCCATACAAGGCTTCAAATGGTGTCATCTGTAAGCTAGAGTGGAAGTTGGTATTGTACCAAAATTCTGCTAATGGTAACCACCTTAACCATTGTTTAGGATTATCACACACCATGCACCTTAGATACTGTTCCAGACACTGATTCATCCTCTTTGTCTGTCCATCAGATTGAGGGTGATAAGAGGAACGCATATGTAACTGAGTTCCTAATAGCTTGAAAAGTTCTTTCCAGAAAGAACTTGTGAACACCCTGTCTCTGTCACTTACAATGCTCACTGGGAGACCATGGAGCTTGTAGACAATATCTAAGAACGATTTGGCAATGGATTTGGCAGTGTAGGGGTGTGAAAGGGCTATAAAATGTGAGTACTTAGTAAACCTATCCACCACTACCCAAATAACAACTTTTCCCCAAGATTTAGGTAAACCTTCTATGAAATCCATAGAAATATGAGAACAGGCTTGCCTAGGAACAGGTAGAGGTTGTAACAACCCAGTGTACAAGCCTGAACTAGATTTATTCCTTGCACACACATCACACTGCTTAACCCACAATAAAATATCCTCCTTCATATTTGGCCAATAGAAAAGCCTCTTAACCCTCTGATAAGTTCCAATAATCCCAGAGTGTTCTCCATATGGAGTCTCATGCATTTCAGAAAAAATCAATTTTCTCAACCCATGACTAACTCCAATAACCAACCTCTTTTTATACCTTAAAACCCCAGGAACAAGTTGAAAGATAGGGTGTGTTGTTGAATCAGCTTCTTTAGCTTTGAGGATACCCTCCACAAACTCATCACCTTCATAGCTAATTAAGACTTGATCTATCCACTTAGGAGTTATAGTAGATATAACATTGCATTGGCTGTCATGTATCATTCTTCTTGAAAGTGCATCTGCTGCACTATTTTCACTCCCTCTTTTGTACTGTATATCATATTCAAGACCCAATAGCTTAGTAATACACTTCTGTTGTAGTGGAGTTACTACCTTTTGGTCTAAAAGATGCTTTAATGACTGCTGATCAGTCTTGATAGTAAACTTCTGCCCCTGTAGATAATGCTTCCACTTCTGGATAGCCATTAAAACAGCCAAAAACTCCCTCTCATAGATAGAAAGAGATTGATTCCTAGGGCACAAAGCTTTACTCATAAATGCTAAAGGTTTCCCTTCTTGCATTAGCACTGCTCCAATCCCCTTCCCACTTGCATCAGTCTCTACAACAAACTTTTTAGTGGAATCAGGTAATGACAACACATGGACTGTTGTCATAGCTGTTTTCAATTTCTGGAAAGCTTCATCAGCTTCAGGATTCCACCTAAACCCATCCTTCTTGAGTAAAGTTGTAAGTGGCTTACTCAGGGAACCATAGCCTTGCACAAACTTCCTGTAATAGCCTGTCAAACCCAGAAAACCCCTTAGTTGCTTGACATTTTGTGGTTTAGGCCAACTTGTCATACATTCAATCTTCTCAGGATCAGTAGCCACTCCTTGGTCAGAGATGATATGCCCAAGACACTCCACCTTAGATTGACCAAATTGACATTTGCTCCTCTTAGCAAATAATTGATTGATCCTTAGTAGTTGTAAAACAACCCTTAGATGTTTCACATGTTGCTCCATAGAGTCACTATATACCAGAATGTCATCAAAGAAAACTAGCACAAATTTCCTCAAATAATCTCTAAACAACTGATTCATTAAGGATTGGAAAGTTGCTGGTGCATTACAGAGCCCAAAAGGCATAACCAGAAACTCATAATGCCCATTATGAGTTCTAAATGCTGTTAGGTATCTGTGCTCTTTAGTCATTAAGATTTGGAAATAACCAGATCTTAAGTCTATCTTGGAAAAAACTTTTGAACCATGCAACTCATCCAATAGTTCATCAATGATAGGGATTGGGTAATTGTGTTTAATAGTCAGGTCATTGAGATACCTGTAATCCACACATAGTCTCCAAGACCCATCCTTCTTTTTCACCAGAATCACAGGAGAAGCAAATGGACTCTTACTGTGCTGGATAACCCCAGAACTTAGGAGATCCTTCACAATCTTCTCAATCTCCTCCTTGTGTGTGTGTGAAGTCCTATAGGGGTATTGTTGTTTTGGGGAACTTCCTGGTTTGAGAAGAATCTGATGTTCTACCCCTCTCTCTGGTGGTAGGCATACAGGTTCTTCAAATATATCTTTGTAGGATAACAATAACTCTTCCAATTCTGTAGAATTACCCAACTGATTGAGATAACTTGCAGAAATGATGAATAGTTCCTCAATCTCAGCCTTATCCTCCACATGAACCATCTGGTATAAATCAATGTCAGATAGGAATTTGCACTCAGCAGAAGAAGTAAGAGCTTGTAATTTTACTCTTTTGCCCAACAGATTGACAGTAAAAGTCATCTTTGCATAATCTAATTCTATATGGGTACAAGATTTGAGCTAATCACCTCCTAGAATTAAATCACAACCCTCATTTTCTAATAACCTCAAAGGGTAAGAAAACTTGTGTCCTTGCATTTCCCAAGTTAAAGGCTTGACTTGTTGAGAGCTGACCAGTTTTTGTCCATTGGCCACCTTCACCAGAAGTGGCTTTACTGGTGTAATAGGGCATTTGAGTCTCTGAGCAGTGGCAGCTTGCACAAAGCTCAAAGTACTCCCTGAATCAATGAGAGTATGCAACTTATGGTTGTCATATTCTCCAAACAACCTCATAGTGGTCACCCCATCCTCCCCTGCTAAAGCATTTAGGGACATTTGCACTTCTTCCATTACATCAGCCCCATACACTAACTTCTCCTCACAATTCAGATCAGGTTGCTCTGAATTTGAGAATTCCTCTTCCTCCTCAGCCATAGTCATATAGGAAATTTTTTGTTTACACTTGTGACCATAGACAAATGGTTCATCACAATTGTAACAAAGTCCTTTTTCTCTCCTAGCAGCCATTTCAGAGGATGTAAGAATCTTGAAAAGTGCTTTAGAATTTTGATTGACAGCCTTAACACCATTACCAATAGCAGATTCCCCCTTCTTCCACTGTGAGAAATTAGAGTTAGGGTTAGGGTTAGGGTTAGGGTTAGGATTAGAGTTAGAAACCCTGGAGTAGGGCTTAAGTTTCTTAGTTAGAGCAATAGTAGCCTGATCCTGTTTCCTGGCTAGTTTGATTGCATGCTGCAATGTAACTGGTTCAAACATGGACACTGAGGACCGGAGTTCCTCATTGAGCCCTCCAATGAAGCTAGCCACAAAATATTTTTCAGAAAAGATATCCCCAGTGATTAGTAACATACATGCTTTCAACTCCTCAAAGTTATCCACATAATCCTCAAAGTTTCCCAACTGTTTGAGTTTGTTAAACTCATTGATAACAGAAGAATCCTTGATCTCTTCAAATCTTGTAGATAAGATATCCACAAACTGTTCCCAAGTGAGAACAATGTTTCTTTGATTAAAATTTTGTACCCATAAAACAGTCTTTCCCTCAAAATGAATTGAAGCTAGTGTAATTTTCCGTTGATCCATCATATTTGGCATAAGTTTAAAATAACCATTGCACCTAAGTATCCAGGATCTTGGTTTAGATCCATCAAATTTAGGAAACTCAATTTTAGGTACTGGGCTATGAAAATTAGTACCATCATTGAGGAATTTCTGTCTTGGTGTCTCTTGATATTGTTGTAGAGGAACTAGACCAGAAGAGCCCTGATTAGGGCTGCCCAAGATAGACTCCCCAGGTGCTTGCCCCTTTCCTCTATCCATGTTGCTCATTTGCGATTTTGCAACATTGCCATAGTTTTAGCAAAGTTATCAAGCTTTTCCTCCATTTTAGTAGATAACTCTTTCATGCCATCTCGCTAACTTTTCCTCTCTTTGCCTCCCTCTTTAGGGTTTTCGAAATAATTTTTCTACTTTGTTTTTGTGACTCCTGCAGATCTTTGAAGCGGGTTCCTTCAGCCATAACCAGAATCAAGAGGCTCTGATTACCAAATGTTGTGTTTTGATGTATATTTTGGTATTTTTTGTAATTTGTTTTGGATTTTCTGGGAATAAGAGTGCTGAAATATAAATTAATCGACACACAATGATGAAGATTTGAAGAATAGAAGAGAGAGAGAGAGAGATTTAGATAGGATAGGAAGTTAGAAGAGAGAGAGTTGAGCTAATTTTCTGATACCATTTCTCAGGCCTGAGCCATTGTTTGTAACAACCAAAGGGGACCACACCCAAAAGTAAATACTAATTCTTAAAGGACTGAAACAGAAATAACAATTAAATAACTGAGTCCAATCTAATTAATTACTAACTTCAGCAGACGACCCACTTATCATTTCTTTCCCTTCAGGTGAGCCCGTGCCAATTCTTGGGCCTTCAGCAGACGGCCCATTTATCTTTTCTTCTCCCTCAGATGAGCCCAAGTCAGACTCTTCAGTAGTCTTCAATACATTCAGACCAAACATTGTATTTTCACTCAGTTTTGTCTTCGTGCGTTTTTCGAAAACCCTAGTTCCCCTTTCAACTTCTCCTATACTCTCGTCTTCCAGGTGTAGACTCTTAACAGTTGATGATATGATTAAACAACAATAAAAACGTATTTAAATAATTTTTTAAATAAAAAAGTTCCAAATGTAAAATTAAAGGAATATTTAATTTCTTCTCTATTACTACCTCCGTCCCATAAAAGCGTGCACACCTATTTTATTATCGAGTTTTTGTGAGCGAATTGTTTATTAGTATTTCAAATGATAAAGTGATTTTTAAAGAGGGGTATTATAGATCTACCTCTCATCTATTGCATGCATCTTTAAAAATTATTTTATCATTTTAAATACTAATAAAAAACTCACTCGCAAAAACACGTGAAAATAGTAAACGTGCACGTTTCTTTAGGACGGAGGGAGTATATATAATGATGAATCTACGTACTATAGTCATACATATCTATTCTGCACCAATTGCATGTAGTGTTATACAATCTTGAGAATCGAGTGGGATCGGGTGTGGGGAATATATACATGTGTAGGAAATTATTTTATGATATTAATTTGTGTCTCTTTTTCTTTTTCTATCTTTTTGCAGGTAGAGTAGACATGAATTGCAGGTTGCATGAAAGGCCTATATATTACCACTAGATTCGGGTTGGATTTTAAGACCCCTATTTACATATATATAAATATATATTCTTTTTCAAATCTCATTTCCACAGACAATATTAGACATGGATGGGAAGCTTCTTGGACCCCACTACTCCATTGCTTCTTGATACATTTTTCGTCGTCTCCTATCCTCTCATTACTTCTTTTTTTTCCTTTATAAAGGATCAACTATGAACATCTATACCTAATTAAAAAAAAAAAAAAAACTTAGTATATTATGCTGATATGAAGCTCCATAGGACTCATCACTTGACCTTCATATATAACGAAACAAAAAATGTGATCATCAATTTAAGCACATACCTAATGCTAGATCTTTATGCACTGTCTTGTCACAAGATTCATAGTGCATTTTTAGAAGCATGCAACTTGTTATCTTTGAAAAAGTGCAAATTAATATGAGAATATAATATGCTTCTAAAATAGTTGCATGTTTCTATTTTGTATAATTGCACGCTTCTAAAATGCACTATGAGTGCACGGTGTACCCGGGTGCACATGAGACCCACTCCATACCATATAGTGCCTCCTTTTGCAATAAATGTCTTTTTAAAATTTAAATAATCCTGTTCCTAATTATTGATCATTATAATTTTCCTCTATTATACTCTTACCATTGTAAAAAAATGAAGAATTGTTTACGATAATTTTCATATGACTATAAAAATTTCCTATAAGAATAATTTGATCCTTAAAAAGTGAGAATTATCTACGTTTTGGCTACTAATTTTATGAATAATCTTTTAGAAAAATACATGAACAAATAATTTCCTAGACAAATAAATTATCTACGAGCAATCTACCTACATATTTATAATTTGCGAAGACAAACTTACCTACACAAATAATTTCCTAGACAATTATATTTATAGTTTAAAAATAATTTATATAATTAAAAAAATTTGTAGGTAAATCGTAGGCAAATTTTACTATTCGAGGATGAAATTATTTTCGTTGAAAATTTCGTAAGCATGTTGAAAAAATATTAAAAAATTTTTGTAGGCAATGCACTATTTTTCTGCAGTGTACCTAAAATATTTTACTACTTTTCCATTTAAGAACATTTTTTATTCTTAGTCTCATCTTTTACATTCCAAGAGAATTATCTCTCATATTTTATATATTATAAATTATCTCTCATTTTTTTAATTGATTAAGTGAGAAAACATTTAAAATTTATGTTCCTTAATTTTATTATAATCTTTAAAGAGACTTTTATTACGAAACAGAGACATACATAACTATGCATATTCAACCCACATAGCAAACTTCCACAATATTTCAGTAAATTAATCTCTGTTCCCCTAGAAAGTTGATTTGCATTGTCAAAGAATGTCATCCTATATCAACTCGGTTGTGCTTGTGAGGCAACAATTTATAGCATTTATATATAATGAATCAATGATTGAACAATGTGGAATCGGGGGTTTCCAGTTTTGGGAATAGATAAGGCAAAATGCCATATGCTATCATATGTATAATGTATGTAAATTGTGTGCAAATAAATTCAGATATTGTGCTAGCTAATGTTCAATACTTCATATGGAATATGTTCTCCAATCGAGCTAAGTCCTTTTTTTTTATTTCAATGTTCATCATTCATCAACATTTTCAAGCATCATATATAAATTGATGGGTTTTCAGTTTGTTTCACAAATAAAGCTAGCTAGCCATATTACAACCTTCTGTTTATGGGAAAGAAATGTACCATCCATCTAGGTAGGTATATTTTTGTAGTTGTGTGAATGTGAATTAATTTCTATTTTATTTGTATAGTATTTTGATTTATTTATCCAGTTAATTGCAATTAGTGACACGTATCATAGAATAGAAGCAATATTAAATCCGTGTAAGGTTTGGAGTTGTAGATTAATTATTGGCATATTGTGATTATGCTAAATTTCAACTTCGTGAGGATCATGAATGTGAATACGTATCATATTCAAAATGCGAATCCTTAAATTCTACGCTATTTATTAGTCATTTTCACATACAAGTTGTACATATTTTCAGACATAAGTTTGAACTGTTTTGTTTTTTCCTGTAGTATTGTCCAACACCGCACTCAATAATATATATATAAAGTGGATGTAACGTGCATTAGCAGCCCATTATAATGTATTTTAAAGTTATATAATTTATTATATTGAAATATGTAATTTATTTATATTGAACTATGCAATTTATTTTTCATATTAATTATTACACGATCCAATATAAATAAATTGCATATTTCAATACAATAAATTACATGATTTTAAAATATATTATAAAATGCATGATGCCTGCTTCAAGACTTAACCATATATATCTCTTAAATTTCTGCACTGATGCATTGTAAGGTAAGATCCTTATTGTTATAATGACTGTAAAAATTACGAATTTGATCATATGTCCGCAGGTGGACACAAATTTATATGTCCACCACTTATGTGGCGCGCCATATGTGCAATGTCTCCACCATCATTTAATTAGTTTATTTAATTAATTCAATATTTTCATTTATATATATTCCATATTTTATCCAATTTCATTAATTATATAAAAAAAAATTACCCAACCCGACCCGACCCCGACCCCAACCCGAATGGTTCATGGTTCACCCGACCCGAATGGTTCATGGGTTTAGGGTTTAGGTTTATATAATTAATGAGAATATTGAATTAATTTAAAAACTAATTAAATGATGGTGGGGACCTTGCACATGTGGTGCGCCACATGAGCGGTTGACATATAAAAGTTTGTGTCCACCTGCGGGCATATGATCAAATCCGATAGCCAAGCCTTAGCCCATAGAAGCCGGCGCATACATTGGAGCAAGAGAGTATTGGCTCTTCTTCCGTGCCCTTTTGGTAGTCGATTCGGAAAGCCTTGTGAGCAGTCCCCGCTGCTAGAGCCCAGTTGACGATTTTCGTCCAATAAAGACGGTGTTTGAAGACCCAAAAAGAAATCCACCAAGCCTAAGCGGTCACGACAACATCCAACTCTGCAACTCGCCATCTTTACAGATTTGATCATATGCCTGTAGATGGACACAAATTTATATGCCCACCGCTCATGTGGCGCACCACATATGCAAGGTCCCCACCATCATTTAATTAGTTTATTTAATTCATTCAATCTTCTCATTAATTATATAGACCTAAACCCTAAACCATGAACCCTAAACCTATGAACCATTTGGGCAAGTTGAATCATGAACCACTCGGGTCGGGTTTGGGTTCAGGTCGGGTTGGGTCCGGGTCGGGTAATTTTTTTAAATATATAATACAATGAAATTTGATAAAATATAGAATATATATAAATGAGAAGATTGAATTAATTAAAGAAACTAACTAAATGATGGTAAAAACTTTGCATATGTGGTGCGCCACATAAATAGTGAACATATAAGTTTGTATCCACGTGCGGGCATATGATCAAATTCGCCAAACCCAAATACGTAGTTGATTAGAATTCAAGACATTACAAAACACCTCTGTGGTTGTGACATTCGTTGCAATATTTGAATAAAAGATGTTACTCCAGATTACAATAATAGGAAATCGAAAGCGCTACATCCCAATTAAGTTGAAATTAACCCTAGCTAGGATCCTCCACATCGATCTTTGTTGATGGCCAGTATTAATTTTAGAGGGATTTTCTGTGCATTAGATGCACTCTATAGTGTATTGTTTAAACATAAAACTGGGAATTAAATCAAAATCGTCTCATAATTTTGTATTTTTATTGAAATAATCTTATAATTATTAATTTTTTCAATTTAATCCTACATGTATTCAATATGATCCAATTTAGTCACAAATCGCCAAAGGTCGCTCAAAATTGCTCAAAACAGCTTTGTTTTGGGTGCGTGTATTTTGACCGGAATATGTAAGACACGTGTCCAAAACGACATCGTTTTGGGCAATTTTGAGCGACGTCCGACGCTTTTAAACTAAATTTGATCAAATTGAATACATGTGAGATTAAATTAAAAAAAAAAAGATAATTATGAGATTTGTATCATTTCAATAAAGGTGCAGAGTAATGAGACGATTTGAGTTTAAATCCTCATAAAACTTATTATACTAAAATATGCAATTAGTGTTTGTATTCATAAAACAAATTACATGTTTCAATGTAAATAAGTTGCATATTTTAAAAATACAATATGAAGTGCACGTTGTAGGTGGTGCGGTGAAGAGTGCGTTAGAGAGTGTGGGGGGTGGGCCAGAGGCGAGGGTAAGTGTCTGTGAGTGATGAGAGTAAACTCCTGATAATGCTCCTGCAGTCTGCTACGCTGCACCTGCATCCACACAATTATCTCTCCAGCGTGATATATTTTTACACAGCTACTACTGCCAACACTATACGTACAATCTTGAAATTATTCTTTCTTTTCTTTGTAGAATCCAGACAACCTAAGAAAGATGAAACACGATGATGTTAAATCTTGAATTATTTTCACTGCACAATATTCCCATCCCGCCTTTACTAGTTGACCAAAATAAGACTACTTAATACGGAATACCGTATGTGTATATGTATTTTTAGATTTGGAATATAGGAGTATAAGATAGGCGCCCCACATGCAATAATATATCCACTAACATACACTCACTATACGCTCAGCTCAGTCAGACTAGTGCTGGAATTAATTTCTTCAATCCACCATCAAATATTACTTTGAAAATATAGAAAAAAGATAATTAATATGGAAGGAGAAAGAGGGTTGGGTTCCATTTATGATCATCATCAGCACCAAATCTCCTACTCTTCTCATCATCATCATCATCAAGAAATGGGATTTGTGCAATTTGAAGATCATAGCCAGCAGGTGTTGAGCTTCCTGGTGGCGCCACCGCCTCTCCACGGCGGCGCCGCCAAGACAACCACCGCCGTTGGGTTCAATAGTCATAGTGAGCAGCGACAGTCGACATGGAATAACGAACAGGTACTATATATATATATAGTTAGTTGCCCTTTCTATTTCTCTCTCTCTCTTGTTGTTAATTAGCTAGATTTTTAATTTTAATTATACTCATTGCCACTTTGAACATATTGGAATTTCATCTACTTGTTGTTTGTTGCTTCATTTCGAAGTTGACATCAATTAATTTATTGAATTTGTGTAGGTAGGAGGTGGGTTGGATCCAAAGGGTACTGTTAATGAGGAAAATTGCGGTGCTAACAACTTGAATGAAGGTGCAGGCAATTCATGGTATCATAACATTTTCTCATCTCAAAACCCTTTTTCTTTTTTTTCCTATTCAATTAATCTTGCTACTTTTAATTATAATGGGTCTCTCTCATTCTCTCACTAGCTCATCACTAATGATTTGTCATTAAACCCTAATTTATTATTATATCGAACTTGGGAATTAGCTAGCTTTTTCATTTGGGAAGTATATATATATATATATAAAATCTCCAAACAAATTAGGAGACAAAAAAGGCTTCTTCTTAATTATTTATATATTACAATTTATATGAGAGATAGAGAGAGAGATGTTTATATATATTTAGGTGCATGTTGTGGTGTTAAAAGTGCGATGAACTATTGTGAAGTCTGAGAAGGAGCAGTGGTGCTTCTTCCACTAGAGTCAAATCCTGATGAGATTTCCACGTGATGTAATTTTTGTATTGGTGGCTTATGTTATTTGTTGTTTAAAATGTGTTGATAATTAATATTATGATTAATGATTGGATCAGGTGGAGGAGTTGTTCTAATCTAGAAAAGAACAAGGTGAAGATAAGAAGAAAGCTGAGAGAGCCAAGATTTTGTTTTCAGACAAGGAGTGATGTCGATGTTCTTGATGACGGCTACAAATGGAGGAAATATGGCCAAAAAGTTGTTAAGAACAGCCTTCATCCGAGGTATATCTATTTCTTTGGGCGCTCTTCATCGCATTTTCATCCAACATCGATCAATTTAATTAATTGTTCATATATATATATATATATATAACTAAATAAATTAATGGTTATGTTGGAGTAATAATGGTACTGATGAATAGTACAGTAGAGTACTACTGGGAGGAACTGCTGATGTTCTCTTTCTGAAATTAATAACATGTTCAAAATTTGGAGAAATTAAGAATAGTACTCATCCTAGCTAGCTAGATCGATGTTATGATAAGTATCATCACTGTCGTGGTTCCTATTTAATTTAATTAAGGATTATTAGCACATTAAAAATAACATAAATAATTTTTGTAAGAACTTCAACCTAACACAACTCAATCTATTCAAATCCGATTAAAACTGGTGTCCTACAAATTTTTTATGTGCCTATTTAAAATGAAATGTACGGTGCAAATTTCTACAAATGACTATAAAGGCCTGTTTTTAAGAGCTACTCATCCGATAGAAGGTTTTTTTTTTTTTTGATCCAACTTTTAGAAAAATTAAGCACTTTTACCTTTTTTTAACTATTGACTCAAGAAGCACTTTTTTGTGTGTGATCTAGGTCACACCCGCCTCCCAAAAAAGTGTTCTTTATTGTTCAGTTGTGTTTCAAACAAGACATATATACTCAAAAAACTAATTATAGATGGTCGATATCCTTAATTTAATGTCAAAAATTCATATGTGACGATTTCATGTATGAAATCGGCTACAACCTAATACAAATTACACCCACCCCATTCCAAAGTGTTAAAGTGTTAAAGTGTCAATGCCCAAAGTATGTCTCGTACGTCTCACCGTGAAACTGTCTCATACAATTGTGTCTCTAATTTAATTAAATAGATAAATTAGGAATGACATCACCTATTTTGTAATTTATATTCTAATTTATATATCATAATATGAATGAATAACACGTGAAATAATAAAAAAATACCCCATTCAACAAAAAATTATATTTTGAATTCATGCGTTAAAATTTCAGTAGAATGAAACACCAATAAAATACAAAAGATAGAATAGGGAATCAAACAGAGAAATTAACCAGAAATTCAAGCACTGTAGGCTCTAGCTAGGGACTTGTTGTTTATCAGATTATAAGATCTTTAGAATATTGTTTTAATTACTAAGATACCCTTTTTCTTATGTAATCCTAAATTCCTAATTACATTTTGACAGGGCATTTATCTTCCATAAACTAAGATACTCGCTTAAGTCTTAACACCATCTATTTACACAAGTCAAAAATATAAATTAAACTTGGACATAACCTTGAACTCAAAATGAATTATTCTCTCCATCCCTCTCTTATTTGAATATTTGTTAAAAAGTTCCGTTCCAAACTTAATTGAACATTCTATAAATTAATTATAATAATAAAATATTTTTTCCCTTATATATATATATATATATAACATCTCAATATTACACCCAATGACATTATTTTTCTCACACTAAAAATTATCTTTATTTCCTTTAATTTACATAAATATCATTACTTTACCATTTAACTTCAATTAAAAAATAATCTTAACCCTTTAATACTAATAAATAAACTTTTTTTTAAATCACCTAACAGTAAATGTTCAAACAGAAAAGAGACAGAGAGAGTATTAGAGTATAGACCGACATAATCACCTTAAAAAGAATGTGCTTTTAAGTTATATATGGATATGGATGTCGAAGAGAGAATAGGTGAATGAGTGGATGGGTTTTAATTTAAAGATGTTAATTAAAAGGGCCAATGTAGGACTAGTTTTTCTTGATCCATTTATAAATCTAGTTCACCTTCCTGAACTTTACTGCTCATTTAGCTCGTAACCGTATAGAGCCGGTCTTAATGGCTACAACCCATTTAACATCTCAAATTTAGTTGATGAACAAAGTATGTTACTAGGCCTTCATGTAAGCTTAATTTGCATTGAAATATTGATGCAGTGAGTGTAAGAAACTATGAATATACGAAGAACAAAAGAACATATATATACTAATTAAAACCCAATATTTTGGGAGGAATTCACATTTTCTCAATTGTTACCATGTTAGCAAACCAAGAAATTTCAGAAACCTCTTATTTAGAGTTTGAATCACAAATGGCCTCAAAATTCTGGTTTCAAATAGATTTAGTCTCATAAGTTTTTTTATCGTCGATTTAGTCCCAATAACTTTGACAATGTCCAATTTTAGTCTCAAATCGACCGGAACAACGTCGTTTTGCCATTTTTATTTGGGGTTTTCCGCCGGATGCTGTGACTGGACTGTCACATGTATTTTTTTTTAACAGCTGAAATTTGAGACATATATAATTAAAATTTTAAACTTAAAATTAAAACAGAATTGACTACAGAATTAGTCAAACACACTTAAAAATACACGTGACAGTACACGTGGCAGTCAATTCACAACATCCGCCGAAAAGCCCCAATTAATAAAAGGCAAAACAACGTTGTTTCGGCTGATTTGAGACTTGAATTGGACATTGTCAAAGTTATTGAGACTAAATCGATGACAAAAAAACTTATGGGAAAATTTATTTGAGATCAAAGTTATGCATGAGACCATTTATGATTCAAACTCTCTCAAAAATATTACAAACGAGAACATGAATCTCTATATTTTCCATCATGACATAACATCACATGCACATTTAATCTGCACTTGTATTACTGATTATTAATGAATAAGAAGAAGAAGAAAATGTTGTTTGCAGAAGCTACTACAGATGTACACACAACAACTGTCGAGTAAAGAAACGGGTGGAGCGGCTGTCGGAGGATTGCCGGATGGTAATAACCACGTACGAAGGCAGACACAACCACACGCCTTGCGACGATTCAAACTCCTCCAAACACGACTGCTTCACCTCATTTTAAACACTCTGCAGATCCAGTCTCTCCTCTCATACAACATGCATGTATACTATGACAATTTGTTGGTATATAAATGTTATATTGACTCATGAAATGTTAGCTTATATATGTTAAGCTTCTCATTTGTTTATATCTGCTTATTGTTTCTTAGTTAGGCTTCTGTTTTGGATAGTGAATATATGTACGAGTTAAATTTGTTCAACCTTGTATCTTCTATTCCATTTCTAGTTTCATTATATATATAGATCAGTGGGTCCCACTCCCTAGATCCAAGGTCAATCCATCTCCTGTATTATTATTACAGATTTATTGCAAAAATGGCCCCACAAAAATGGTATTTAATGCAACATAGTCCCATAAGAATAAGTTCATTGCAAAAGTGGTCCCTTTTTTTATCAATAATAGTCCTATGAGGTGCAAGAAACATCTCGTGGAATCAATTTTCCAATTCAATCATAGGTACCAAAAATACACCCAGGAATTTCTTGTGGGACCAGTTTGCAAATTGCAATAAGCCCTTACTATTACATACCATTATTAATTCAAAGGACACAGGCTAAACTGCTAAATAGAAGAGTTCATACTCTGAAACAAGGCCTAGCTACGTATCATAAGAGTTGCATAATCGCACTACCATCTTGATGCTCAAATCAGGGCCATCTGTTCTAAACTCAGAGACACAAACTTAATGAAAGTACGGTATAAAAACCCTCAACCGAATGGTCAGTATATGTTGTAAACAGCCAAATCAAGAGATTTATGGAAAAGGAATGCCAGACTGAAACTTAAAGATTCACAAAGATTCAAAGAATAACTAACTAGTAAAAAAAACTGGACATTTCCAAATCCCCTATCTGGTTAACTAGCACGAGGATGTGCTATGATTAGTCCTTCATTCGGTAAAATCTCAACAAATCCATCTCATTGTTGATAACTAGTTTAAATGGATTAATGGTGTGGAATATGACTTTTGTGGTAACTAGCTAATCAAACAATGAATCATCAAATGATTGAAAGTTATGAACTCAAGTATTGAAAGCAGTAAATAAAAGTGCACGGAGACTAGGACAAATTTTGCCTCTTGTATTGATATTTTTCGGACTTTTTTGGGTCTTAAGTGTCCATATTTATACTACATGGGGGAGTGCATTTCACTCTCTGTTTTTCTTGTCGGGACATCAAATGGTCAAATTTCCATTTAATGTCCGGTACTTCATTTTACATTAATTTTCGACATCTACTGGGAGCTCTTGAGAGCTCGCCTTAGTTAGCGGTGTGACACCTGGAAGGTCCTTGAATCCTTTGCCATAGTTCTCTGGCCTTTCCCCAAACTGCGTAACCAAAGTTGTCGTCTTCTAGTTCAAGTCATTGACTTAGCTACATTTGGATGATTTTCCTGACTTAGTACCGCATGCGCCATTAACTCCCCTTCTTACAAGTGAACTCCTAGCGGCGGACATTGTACCTATTGTACTTTCCGGACGAACTCTGGATAAAAGACCTCTTGCATAGAGCTTTCTGGGCGAGCTAGCTTGATGAGAGCTCATTGAGCGAGCTCTTAGTGAGCTAGTTGGTAAGTTGTGAGTGAGCTTGATGGGAGCTCATCGAGCGAGCTCATAGTGAGCTAGATGGGAGCTCATTGAGCGAGCTCATAGTGAGCTGGTCGATGAGCTCTCAATGAGCTAGTCCGAACTCATTGAGCGAGCTTATAACGAGCTCTTGACCCTTTATTTTCATAGGATTTTCGAGAGCTCTTTGAACCGTGAATCCAAAATTCTCGTAAAGGGGGCATTGAACAGTGAAACCAACATTCTCATAAAAGGGACATTGAATCATGAAACTGACATTCTCATAAAAGAAGCATTGAGTAGTGAAACCGACATTCTCGTAAAAGGGGCATGAACCGTGAGACCGACATTTTCATAAAAGGGACAATGAATCGTGAAACCGACATTATCCTAAAAGGGACATTGAACCAAGCTACCGATATTCTCATAAAAGGGACAAAAATCTTGAAGCCGACATTCTCGTAAAAGGGACATTGAACCGTGAAACCGACATTCTCATAAAATGGACATTGAACCATGATACCGATATTCTCATAAGAAGGGACATGAACCTTGAAACGGATATCCTCATAAAAGGGACATTGAATCGTGAAACCGTCATTCTCGAAAAAGGGACATTGAACCGTGAAACCGAGATTCTCATAAAAAAGACATAACCATGATACTGACATTCTTATAAAAAGGAACATGAACTGTGAAACCGAAATTCTCATAAAAGGGATATTGAACCGTAAAATCGACATTCTCATAAAAGGGACATTGAACAGTGAAATCGACATTCCCATAAGAAAAGACATGAAACTTAAAACCGACATTTTCAAAAAAGGGACATTGAACTGTGAAACCGACGTTCTCATAAAAGGGGCATTGAACCATGATACCGATATTCTCGTAAGAGGGACTGGAATTGTGAAACCGACATTCTTCTAAAAGGGACATTGAACCATGAATCCGACATTCTATTAAAGGGGCATTGAACCATGATACAACATTCTCATTAAAGGGGCATTGAACCGTGAAACCGACATTATCAAAAAAGTGGCCATTGAGTAATGAAACCGACATCCTCATAAAAGAGGCATTGAACCGTGAAACAGACATTCTCGTAAACGGGACATAGAACAGGGATACCGACATTCTTATAAAAGGGACATTGAACCGTGATACCGAAATTCACATAAAAATGACATGAACCTTAAAACCGACATTCTCGTAAAAGGGTCATTGAACCGTGATACCGACATTCTCGTAAAAGGAACATGAACCGTGAAACCGACATTATCGTAAAAGGGATACTGAACTGTAAAAACCGACATTTTCATAAAATGGGCATTGAACATTGATACCCAAAAAAGGAACATGAGCCTTAAATCGATATTCTCGTAAAAGAGACATTGAAACGTGAAACCGACTTTCTCATAAAAGGGACATTTAACCTTGATATCGACTTTCTCATCAAAGGGACATGAACCGTGATACCATCATTCTCGTAAAAAAGACATGAACCGTGAAACCGACAATCATGTAAATAGGATATTGAACCGTGAAACCGACATTCTTATAAATGGGACATTGAACCGTGATACCGACATTCTTATAAAAAGGGACATGAACCTTGAAACCGACATTCTCGTAAAAGGAACATTAAACTGTGAAACCAACAATCTCATAAAAGGGGCATTGAACCATTATACCGACATTCTCATAAATGGGACATGAAAAATGAAATTGACATTCTCGTAAAGGGACTTTGAACCGTTAAACAGATATTCTCGTAAATGGGACATTGAACCGTGATACCGACATTCTAATAAAAAGGGACATGAAGCTTGAAACCGACATTCTCGTAAAAGAGACATTAAACCGTAAAATCGACATTCTCATAAAAGGGATATTGAATAATGAAACCGACATTCTCGTAAAAGGGACATTGAACTAAGATACCGACATTCTCATCAAAGGGACATATGAACTGTGAAACCGATATTCTCGTATATAGGATATTGAACTGTGAAACCGACATTCTCGTAAATGGATATTGAACCGTAAAATCGACATTCTCGTAAATGAGACATTGAACCGTGAAACCGACATTCTCGTAAAAGAGGCATTGAACTGTGAAACCGGCATTCAAATAAAAGGGACATGAACGGTGAAAACAAACATTCTCATAAAAGGAGCATTGAACCGTGATACCGACATTCTCATAAAAGAGACATGAACCTTGAAACCAACAATCTCGTAAAAGGGACATTGAAATGTGAAACCGACTCTCTTAAAAGGGGTATTGAACCATGATATCGGCATTCTCATAAAAGGAAAATGAAAAGTATAATGAACATTCTCGTAAAAGGGACATTGAACCGTTAAACTGACATTCTCATAAATGGGACATTGAACCATGATACCGACATTCTCATAAAAAGGGACATGAACCTTGAAACCAACATTCTCGTAAGAGGGACATTGAACCTTGAAACTGACATTCTCATAAAAGGGACATTGAACCGTGAAACCGACATTATCATAAAAAGGGACATGAAACTTGAAACCGACATTCTCGAAAAATGGACATTGAACCGTGAAACCGACATTCTCATAAAATGGGCATTGAACCATGATACCGACATTCTCACAAGGGACTGGAACTGTGAAACTGACATTCTCCTAAAAGGGACATTGAACCGTGAAACCGACATTCTCATTAAAGAGACATTGAACCATGATACCGACATTCTCATAAAAAGGGACATTGAACCGTGAAACCAACATTCTCATTAAAGGGGAATTGAACCGTGAAAACGAGATTCTCATAAAAAGGGACATGAACGTTGAAACTGACATTCTCATAAAATGGGCATTAAGTAGTGAAACCGACATTCTCATAAAAGGGGCATTAAGTAGTGAAACCGACATCCTCATTAAAGGGCATGAACCTTGAAACCAACATTCTTAAAAAGGGCGTAAAAGGGACATTCTCATAAAAATGAAACCGACGAAGTGAATGGACTCTTAAAAGGGCCACTAAAACCATTGATATCAACATTCTCATAAAAAAGGGACATGAACCTTGAATGGACATTCTCGTAAATGGGGACATTGAAACCGACATTCTTAAAGGACGATGAAATTCATTATCCTAAAAAAGGGACATTGAAATGGGACATTGAAAGGGACATAAATGATCGACATTCTCATAAAAAGGGACATGAACCATGAAACCGACATTCTCATATAAAGGGACATGAACCGTGAAACCGACATTCTCGTAAAAGGGACATTGAACCGTGAAACTGATATTCTCATAAAAGGGACTTTGAACCATGATACCAATAAAGGGACATTGAAAACCGGACATGAACCTTGAAAAACCAACATTCTCTAAAAGTAAAAGGGGACATTGAATCGTAAAAAAACCAAATCAGAAACATTCTCATAAAAGGGGACATTGAACCATGATACCGATATTCTCATAAAGAAGGACATGAACCTTGAAACCGACATTCACGTAAAAGTGACATTGAACCGTGACACCGACATTCACATAAAATGGACATGAACCTTAAAACCGACATTCTTTTGAAAGGGACATCATGATACCGACATTCTCGTAAAAAGGGACATTAACCTTGAAACCAACATTCTCGTAAAAGGAATATTGAACCGTGAAACCGACATTCTCATAAAAATGGGCATTGAACCATGATACCGACGTTCTCATCAAAAGGACATGAACCGTGAAACCTACATTCTAGTAAAAAGGACATTGAACCGTGAAACCGACATTCTCGTAAATAGGACATTGAACCGTGAAACCGAAATTCTCGTAAAAGAGACATTGAACCGTGACACCGACATTTTCATAAAAGAGGCATTGGACCGTGAAACCGACATTCTCATAAAAGGGACATGAACCTTGAAACTAACATTCTCGTAAAAGGGACATTGAAATGTGAAACCGACATTCTCATAAAAAGGGCATTGAACCATTATATCGGCATTCTCATAATAGGGACATGAAAAATAAAACCGACATTCTCATAAAAGGGACATTGAACCGTTAAACCGACATTCTCATAAAAATGGCATTGAACCATTATACCGGCATTCTCATAATAGGGACATGAAAAATAAAACCGACATTCTCATAAAAAGGACATTGAACTGTTAAACCGACATTCTCATAAAAGGACATTGAACCTTGTGAAACCGACATTCTCGTAAAAGGGACATTGAACTTGAAACCGACATTCTCGTAAAAGGGACATTGAACCGTGAAACCGACATTCTCGTAAAAGGGACATTGAGCGTGATACCGACACTCATCAAAGGGACATATGAACCGTGAAACCGACATTCTCGTAAATAGGATATTGAACCGTGAAATCGACATTCTCGTAAATGGGGTATTGAACCTCGAAACCGACATTCTCATAAATGGGACATTGAACCGTGAAACCGACATTCTCGTAAAAGGGGCATGTACCGTGAAAATTGACATTCTCATAAAAGGGCATGAACCTCGTAAAATGGAGCATTGAACTGTGATACCGACATTCTCATAAAAGGGCATGAACCTTGAAACCAACATTCTCGTAAAAGGGACATTGAAATGTGAAACCGACGTTCTCTTAAAAGGGCAACTAAACCATGATATCGACATTCTCATAAAAGGGACATGAAGTGAAATGAACATTCTCGTAAAAGGGACATTGAACTGTTAAACTGACATTCTCGTAAATGGGACATTGAACCGTAATACTGACATTCTCATAAAAAGGGACATGAACCTTGAAACCGACATTCTCGTAAAAGGGACATGAACCTTGAAACCGACATTCTCGTAAAAGGGACATTAATAACCGTGAAACCGACATTATCCTAAAAGGGACATTGAACCATGAAACTGACATTCTCGTAAAAGGGACATTGAGCCATGATACCGACATTCTCATAAAAGGGGACATGAACTTTGAAACTGACATCTCGTAAAAAGGACATTGAACCGTGAAACCAACATTCTCATAAGAGGAGCATTGAACCATGAAACCGACATTCTCATAAAAAGGGATATGAACCATGAAACCGACATTCTCATAAAAAGGGACATGAACCGTGAAACCGACATTCTCGTAAAAGGGACATTGAACCGTGAAACTGATATTCTCATAAAAGGGACTTTGAACCATGATACCAATATTCTCATAAAAGGGACATGAACCTTAAAACCAACATTCTCGTAAAAGGGACATTGAACTGTAAAACCGACATTCTCATAAAAGGGGACATTGAACCATGATACCGATATTCTCATAAAGAAGGACATGAACCTTGAAACCGACATTCACGTAAAAGTGACATTGAACCGTGACACTGACATTCACATAAAATGGATATGAACCTTGAAACCGACATTCTTTTGAAAGGGACATCATGATACCGACATTCTCATAAAAAGGGACATGAACCTTGAAACCAACATTCTCGTAAAAGGAATATTGAACCGTGAAACCGACATTCTCATAAAAAGGGGCATTGAACCATGACACCGACATTCTTATAAAAAGGGACATGAACCTTGAAACCGACATTCTCGTAAAAGGGGCATTGAACCGTGAAACCAACATGCTATACCAGGAAATAGACCATAACATATAACAACACACTATACCAGGAAATAGACCAGAACATATAACAACATGCTATACCAGGAAATAGACCAGAACATATAACAACCTGCTATACCAGGAAATAGACCAGAACATATAACACCACGAACCAAAGATTGATTGTGACTTAACTTGTTACTAGTTGTTCCATCTGCATCCAGAAATCCAGCATCTTTCAGCATGTAGGTGAACTGTTTACGAAGAGAATGGATAGCTTGAAGACTTTGGAGCGAGAGGAAATTTCTCCAGCAATATTCGTATGTTGATCATCGGCTTCATCCAACACAAACATCTTGATGTAATCAGGGCGAAGTGATTGCCTTCTCCACATGTCAAAAACATGTCCAGCAGTTCCAACGACAACATGAACCCCACTGGAGAGAATTCGCTGATCTTCACGAATGCTGGTACCTCCAACACAAGCATGAACCTTAACACCGAGATAATCACCTAGAGCTCGCATGACCTTCTCAATTTGCTGAGCAAGTTCACGAGTAGGTGCCAGAACTAAAGCCTGGCATTCAACTACACTGCAGTCCAGCTGCTGCAGAATTCTGGAGCAAAAGGTTGCAGTTTTACCAATCCCAGATTGAGCTTGTTGGATCACATCAAGCACCTTACAGAAAGAAACATCCCTCTTTGCTGAATTGCAGAGGGCTTCTCAAAACCCTGAAACAAAAGACAAGGTGTACATATTTTCATTATCCAACAGAAGACTCAAAAGTATAGGACACTACCACTGCACCTCACTCGGCCAGAAAATGTAAACGGAAAGTAGTTCGAGGCATAGTATAATTGTCCAAAAACAACCATACCAAAAAAGTTAAATAACTTCCTACCAGCTGTGATGATGAAAGGACACACATTCAAGCAAGTAGGCACCATAAGAAAGCTAGACGTGACTTTGGCCATCATAGAGTGAAGGAAAATGGAGTACAAGAAAAGGAAACCAAGACATGACTATTAAAAAATTGACATTGCCTTGACAAATGCATTTAATTCATTTTTTCACGTACCATAGGCATACATGTCCCTGAGCAGATTTTCATGGAGGCCCATGGCATCAAAACTGTCATACACCTCATCATAACTTGTGAAGAACTCATCACCACCCTCGGTTCCAAGTCTGTCACCATGAATTTAGATATTCAAAAAGAGGACCAGGAGAAAAAAAATTGTCTTAAATGAAAATATTTATCTTCAGCCTAATACTCAGAATACTGAAAATCATGAAAGGATACGAAAACTTACAGCTCTTGCATCTTGGCATCGAACTGACGAGCATCAAATTGAGTACCTTCAGGTGCCGCTCCAGCCATGACTTCAAAAATAAAAAATAAATAAATATAAGAATGAGGGGCAAACTATGTACCAACAGAATGGCATATTTGTAGTGAAGAGGAAAACAAATATAACTTGACAAATTGTTTTGCAAATTAGCTACTACATATAACACAATTAAGTAGCACAAGAGCTATAATGATGGTATCAGCAGAAGCAGTGATGAAAATATTGCCTCCCAACAAATATTAGGATGGTTCGATGATATCAGGTGGTACCAAAATTAAATTGCAATGTTAACAAAACAATTGATACAAACACAAGCCTAACAAACGATCATAGCCCGAGAGAAAAAGGGGAAAGGTTGATGAAATACAGTAACTTCATAAATTTCAACAGTACAAAAAAACTGATTAATTCAATGGTTTCATTCATAATACATCATAACCAAAGCTAATGCAAGAAATAAAAAACGCAATTTTTACCAGCACACATCCAACACACGAAAAAGAAAAGGAAAGGGAGATAAACCTCATTACTTGTCCTAGCTTCCCTAACAACATCAAAGATCCAGAGGTGCAGCATAACCCACAAACACAATCAATAGACAAAAATAAAAAAGAACCCTCCAATAAAATAGCAAAATAACAGATCTTTCACAAACGACAAACAAAAAAATTGTATCAACACGTAAAGTAAAGCAAAAATCATAACAAAAACTAAATCACCTGTCCACTCACCTAAACCCTTGGGTGGCAGCAATTGGAAGATATCATATATCTGAAAGGAAACGGCTCAGATATTAGATGAAAAATAATGATTTGCAGTGCATAAATACATAAATATTGAGGTCAGATAAAATAAAAATAAAATTAAGACATAATGGCGAAAGCCGTATAAATCTGCAAGGAGAGCAGTTCAGGGAAAAGAAAGGGTCAGCATTTATGGCATACAACAAACACTTGTGCTTGCTCACAAAGTCGACCAAATCAGGTTATGTTAAGAGCACAGGAAAAACAAAGATAATAAGAGGTGGACCTGGTCCTTGAAACCCCTAGAAAGAAGAGCCATGTGATCACTGTAGTTCTTTATTGAAAATCTGGATTTAGCGGTTCCAGGTAACTGCACAAATAAGATATGTGAAATTAGTCAGTAAATCTGTACATGAGGATAGCCACATTCAGAATTTATCCATGATATGGAGTAGTTCTTTATCTTAAGACTTAGATGGAGGATGAAGTTTGCAATTTGCCAGTTCAAAGATAACAATATTTTCATTCTAAGCTATATTTAATAAGCAGAGATAGTTTAAACAATAGAGCACACCCAACAACATAGTAATATTGCATCAACCTTTGCAGTTTGTCAAATTGCTCTTCCCTGGGCATTGAGCTCTAAATAGGGAATCCCCAAACGCACAGAAAAGGGGCATTCAACTGTAAAAATTAAAATTCTCAGAAAAGAAGCATTCAACCATAAATCCGACAGTTCTCAGAAAAGGGGCATTCAACCCTAAAATCAACATTCTCAGAAAATCGGCATTCAACCGTAAAACCGACAGAAGAGACTATAAACTACATTCTCTCTTTAATGCACGCAATTAAAAAATAATAATCAATTATCGTCAACATAACAATACTCTCGAAGCACTCTTACAGTAATTTTGAACCGACTCTTACTTTCCTGAAAAAAAAAGTTCGTAGATCAAAATATTGATACCTGAATTCAAGAAAATTGGCAGCATGGCACTGGCTAGCGTTCGTCAAAAATATCCAAGTTCAAACTTGACTTCATCCTTTTTGCAATTAGAAGAATTCCTCCAATTCTCCAACATCTTGCTGTTCTTGAAACAAAGTATGCAGATCAAGATAGTGAATCAAGAAAAGGAATAATTACTTGCGTCTTCAATTCGTTGCCAGCACGCGCGCCTTATGTTCTAAATTGACCGTTAAGGTAGGGTTTGGGCCTTTAGATAAGGGGAAAAATAAAGTCTGACAAAACACTGTAATATGTCTATTGGGCTTCAGTTTGGGCCTCTAGAGGGGCCCGGTTATTCGCACCCCCTTAATTGGGAGATACACCCTCCCCATTTTTCTATTATTTTAGTATAATTATAAAATGACTTATGTACCCTTTATATTTCAAAATCTAAACAACTAATAATATATACACCCACTTAATTGGGCATTTTAAAGGACGCAGTTCATATACATCTTTTCGGTAGAAATTTATCAAAACGAAAAAAAAAAAAAAAATCTCCGGCAATCAATAGGACCACCGAAAAAGATAAAATGTGTTTGTCGATTAACTATATGACGAAAACTATTGAGTCTCTGAGTTCATATGTAAGTAAATCTAATTGTTCATCCTTTTTTTTTTTTTTTTTTTTTTGTTGAATGTCAAAAAACCTATGAAGTTTTTAGGGTTGAATTTTTTTAAAATTTTATGTTGTTATTATTTTTATGGTATTTTGCACGAAATATTGTATTTTTGTCCTAGAAGTAGGATGAAAATTGTATGATTGTCATTCGCGTGTTTTGGTTTTCAAAAATTCCGCAACATATGTAATCGGACCTGGTTTTTCGAAATCAAGCTTCATTTTCGAAAAGAAGGTGTTGAATTTTTATAGGTCCTGGAAAAAAATGTACAAGAATTTTCAAAAACAATGTTCTGAAATTCAGTGATTTTTTCAACTTTATTTTTTCGAAATTTAACTATATATTTCAAATTTAATTTTTCAAAATTGTTTCTGCTTTATGAAATTATTTAACCAAAATATTTTGGTTTGCTTTTATTTAAGGATTTAGCGGATGATGATGATTATCACCGAGATTATAACGAAAAGCCCAAGGAACAATATGTCAGTGAACATGAGGATTTTGAGGAACTAAATGTGCTCAAAATGTAAATGAAGATGCCCATGGGAATGAGATCATAATGGACTATGTGAACGTCTTTACAAACCGCGATTTATTTACAACTCGAGAGGCTATGCGACGAAGAAGTGTGTTTTGTATCTTTTTGTTGAAGGGCGCCGAAGTATCTTCAGGTGAATGGATGTTGGATGTGAAGTGTGTGATTCATAATCATCCTAGCCACCTCTCTCGTGGGTCACTCATACGTCGACAAGCTAACCCCCAATGAAGAAAAAATTGTGATTGATATGTCGATGGCACATGCTCCAACGAAGGATGTGCTGATAATTCTTGATTAACTCTTTGTAATATATTATTGTAATAGGAAATCAAGTATTTCCATTAATTCTTGGTGATCTTTTATTTTATGGGAATTGAAATCTTTGTGACATACTATTGTTATATATTTTTTACATATTCATTTTGCTACTGTTTAACTATATTCGAAAATGAGACTTCCAATATTTTGAAAAGGGAACCTGTGTAAGGAGGTACAAACAATTTTCAACAATTTTTTTTTTTAATTATGTATATAATTCGGAAGTTTGTTCTCGAAATTTCAGTATACTTTCGATATATATTTTATCGAAAATTGTCATCGCACAAGATGTATTATGTACCCAACTTTAAACAAATATTTGTTGAAATTAGGCAAGGAATTCGGAAAATATGTTTTGAAATTGTAATATATTTTCAGTAACATTTTCTCGAATATTGTTATCCAGAAACTTGATATTTTCCAAAACTTTCGACAAAAACTGTTCGAAATTATGTAACATTTTCAAAAGTTTGCTCGAAATTCCTATACATATTCGATAACTATTTGTTGAAAATAGGTATCCAGAAACTGAACATACCAAGGTATCGACAATTAGGTAACAAATGTTCGAAAATATGTAATTGTTTCGGAAATTCGTTGTCGAAATGTTAGTATATTTTTTAACAATACTTTTTCGAAAATATTCATCCAAAAAGTTAACAATACTTTTTAGTATACATAATACATCCTGTTTCAACATCTTGTTTCCTGAGAATTTAAGTAAAATTAACCGCAAAGGTAGATTTAAAATGGACACAAGTAACAATAAAATGAATCAATATAAAGAGAGTTGGAGTTAAATACATAACTAGATACAAGCTCAAACAAAATTATATACTCCCCATCAACTAAAAAATATACTTGACATAATCCAGAAACAACACATTTGTACATTTGCAAAAACTTTAAAAACAAATTCACTAATCTTCCCTACCACTCATTCCCTTGCCTCATCTTCTCCTTCCTCTGTTTGTCCTTCTTTCTCTTCATCTTCCTCTTGTTGCACGTGTGGTTGGCCCTATTGCAAGTGTGGATGACCCTGCTGCATTCGATCCCTAAAGAGTTCTACAAGCTTCTTGCATTACCTTCATTGCTTCCTCAGCTGGTGGTGTATCACCAGCCCTCCATCTTTCAACCGTGTAGTCATCATGTTCTGCGCTACACTAGTCCTAGTCCACGCATCAGAGCTGGGTGCAGAATCTGGTTCTCCTCCTTGGCGTCCTATGAGTGGATTGATCACATATATGTAGGAGTTTGCGACAAACCATGTCAAGTACACATCATCACACTCCCATGAAAAATTGGCTCGTCTACCAACTCTTTCTTCAAATATCAAACTGCTTCATGTTTCAAAAACTCAACTCCCACTAAATTATACATGACGCAAAATTCATAACTATATGGTTGGGATTCTCCAAAAACTCATATATTATCTTCATCAATGTAATATCATATAAAGACTGCAGCAAGTTACATCAGAACTATCACAAAACATTTATATAGACTAGGTGTCATCAAAAGGGCCATCAAACTTGCTCTAAATAGAAATCCAATTCTAAAATACCTTCTTTAACTTATATTCTAACGGATTAAATATCTTTCATACGAAATCATAGGTTTATGCAGCGATTTTTTCCAGGAATTTCCCACTGACAAATTCACACCATTCCTTCATAGGAGTTGCTTCCCTAAATTGAATCATAACATGTTACACTGAAGTTTCTAATGATTCAGTCAGATTTTCAGGCTAATAATTGTTTGTTCCAAAGACTTACATCCTTCATAGGAGTTGCTTCCCTAAATTGAATCATAACATGTTACACTGAAGTTTCTAATGATTCAGTCGGATTTTCAGGCTAATAATTGTTTGTTCCAAAGACTTACATAGTTAGTTGGGTTTTGAATGAGAAGTCCCAGGAAATCAACTAGTAACTAAAGCACCCTTCTTAGTCTTTCGAAAACGACCAAGGTTTGCATGTTTATCTGCCTTCGTATCATAACTTTCACATGGGACATGATTTACCCAAAAACAAAGATGGCCATAAACCCAAAAACTTATGGACTCACCAACTTTGAAGTTCTTTGAGATTAATAACAACAAATCCTTTAGATGATGGTGAACTCATTATTAGAAAGCCCCAACTTACCCTGCTTTTAAAATTCAAATTACAAGGATAATTTCCTACTTTTCGAATTTTGTTGCCCATAAACCCCAAAGAGAAAGAAAAAAGCAAATAAACCCAAGCCATTAATTTTGAGAAATTGAATTACCAAGCCAATAGGTAAACAAATTTGAAATCTTCCAATACAGACACACCCCAAGATTTCGCAATTTTGCAGCGTCCAAAACATAGCACCCTAACCACGATTAAATGACAACTGAACTCGCCTACAACATATAAATACACTAAGATTGAAATAAATAACCTATGTTGCAGCGTTGAGCATTTACAGATGTCTTCATACCGCCGTCGCCGTCGTCTAATGGGGATGCAAAATCGCTGTCGTCGTCTGATGGAGATGGGGATACCGTCGTCGCGCCTGATGATGGGGAAATCACTCGCCGTCGTCGTCTTGGTTTTGGGAGAGGGGGTGCATTTTTTGTTAGGTTTGAAATGAAAGGAGAGGAGAGAATTGAGAAATTTATTGAACCAGGGTAATTTTGCCGGTGGGTGTGTATCTACTAATGTTTTAAAAAATTGGTGGGTGAACTAATAGGAGGGTGTATCTCCCAATTAACGGGATGTGAATAACCGGGCCCCCTCTAAAGTCGGTGAAAAAAATCGCAATTCCGCTTCGGATTGGACTAATTAATTACTACAGGTTCAAACGTGTTTCTCCTCCACTTTACCAAGGTTCGAAACTCCTTTTAATCTCTCTCATTTTTTTTTTATTTTTTTTTTTGAGTAGGTCTAGTGTGCAAATTTTCATACATGAAAATCACCCAAATTTGAAAATTAGTTTGAATACGCGGATCTGGTATGACCCGGTCAACACCTGCGGGGTCACTTCAAAATCTCGCGGGTCGCGCATCAAGAGACTTGGTCATTATTCATTAACCTCAGGTCATTTTGCAAGTTTTTTTTTTTTATTAAACATGCGGTCTAGTATACCCTTTAAATACGCAAAAGAGAGAGACTTGGTCATAGTTGGTGAGGTGTCTAGGTGGTAGATGTTTTATTTATGTCTAGAAGGTTTGAAGTTCAAATCCTTTCTAGTACATTATTTATTTATTTTTTTGTTTTTTTTTTGCAAAATTAAGCATCATTTTCATTCAATTTTTAAAAAAATTTATTATCTTAACATTTTTTTAGATTTTTTAACTTTTTGCAAAACAATCAATTGTTTTTGCATCATTTTCATCAATTTTTAAAAAAAATTATTATCTTAACCTTTTTTTAGATTTTTTAACTTTTTGCAAAACAATCAATTGTTTTTATTCTTTTTGCAAAACAGTGGGAAAACACATTCCTAAAAAAGTAAATTTTGAAACATTTAAAATAATATATTTTATAAATAAATGTAGCAGTATCACAATTTTTATAAAATAGTATTGCGTCATTACAATTAACAGTACTACATCATTACACTTGTTAATATTACATTCTGCTATAAAAGTAGCCATGAAAATATTTAAAATGATACTACTAATAGATAAATTAAGTACTATACTGAATTGCATTACATTCAAAATTTACACTTAAACATACATTTCATATTTTTTTCCGTCTTAAATACTATCAAATTAATCACTGAAACATCCTTGTCATTCTCTTCTCTAACCATATTATCCACCACTTTATCATTATCATTCTTTGGCTTGGTCTTCTAACTCATTTCTTATCATTGTTTTTGCCACCCATTGAACTCTTCATATATCACACCTAAAGACACACAAGATTACGTTATAAGGAACACAATATGGCTTAGATTACGTTAATGCATTTAGTATTACATCATAAGTCAAACAATTTTACATCATAAGACAAACAATACTAGTTAGGCAAACAATTATATTCTCTAATATTTTTGTTCCAATTAAAATATAATCAATAATTATAAACGCTTTCTAATTTGATATCAAATAAGAAATGTAATAAAAAGATAGATACAAACAAAACATAATAAAGATTATATGAAAAGTATAACAGTATTGCATTCAAAACATAAGAAAAAATAAATGATGAAGGGTATTAAATGGTAAATTGAAGTAGTAATACATGAAAAACGTAACAGTATTACATGAAAACGTTAATAATATTGCATGCAAAAACATAACAATACTGCATTCCAAACATAAGAAAAAGAAGAAGCATTTAGAAATATTCAAATTCAACAATCCACCAAAACTTATACTCTTAATATCATCACGTTGTCTACTGTTCAGTTGGCCAATTAAATGCAACAATGCTTTTGGCTTAGAAAGAAAGATAACATCCCTACCAAAAATGAAATAAAACAAAAAATCAGTAACAAAATTATTTTTTTTTGAAAAAACAAACATAATGGGTAGGAAAAAAAAGTAATTACCAACACCTTTTAGATTGAATTTGTAACAACTCAGCAGAATCATTGCCAATATCCTCATAATCATCATCACTAGAAAGTATTCAACACAAAAACAGAAGAACATATTATACCAAAAAATTAAAGAACACAAAAGTATTACATAAAATGACATAAAAGTATGACAGTAAAAAACATAATAGTATGAGACGAACTAAATAATGCACAGACAAGGTAAAGTATAAGAAAATGCCTAATAAAATCACCAGAAACAGTACCATCCTTCACCTTCTCGACCTCTTATCAGAACCACCAGCAAAATTACCAACAGATCGATTCCTTTTAAGCATGTTTGTGAGAAAACCCTAGAAAATAAAATAAAAAATTAAAAAAACAGCAGATAAACACAGAATAACACAAATTAAAAAAAAAAAAAAAAGAGAGAATAAAGCAAAAATCGACAAATTACCTGAAGAAGAATGAAAGCTTCAACAAATGTCGAACAACTTCAACAATTGAGGTTCACAAAGAAGAACAACTTTGACAACAAAAAATTACAAAATAAAAACCATAACAAACACGAATTCATAAAGATTGAGGCATTGTGGGAGAATCGAAGAACACAAAATCGAAGAAATTGAGAGAGAGAGAGAGAGAAGAGAGAGAGAGAGAGAGAGAGAGAGAAGAGCTAGGAAAGCGAGAGAAATTAAAGGCACATTAATTGGGGAAAAAGAAGCTAAGAAACGAAGAAAGAGGAAAGAGAAGAAAGCAGGGAGAAAAAAAAGGAAAGTAAAAAAAAAACAAAAAAACACAAGGCCGGTCAAACGGGCCAAATGCGAGAAACGGGTCAGAAGCGGGTCATAAGTGGGTTGGGTCAAGGCAAATTGAGTTTCAATTGGATTTTTTCATGTATGAAAATTTTCATACTAGACTTTGTCTTTTTTTTTTTAAATATTCTTTTCCTTTCTATTTTCGGCTGCTTAAAAATATTATTTCACCAGAGTGGTGCTCGACATATATCGTTTAGTATATTATGTAATAAATCATTAATTTTTAGAGTTCCAATATAATTTGAGAAGTATGACTCAAAATCAAATGAATGCTTATCTCATGTATAAGATAGTTTCACACAAAATTCTCTTTTAATATTAAAATCCTATACATAATTTATTTTCATTATTTATGTATATTGTATTCATTTTATATAAGATAAGGTTCAGTGTGTTGAAACTTTAATTATATATAATATTTTTTAAAAGTTATATATAATATTTGTAAACACTAATAGTGTTGTTAGCTTGTAATAAAATATTTTATAATATAATAAATTAATATATATATATATATATAAGTAAATTGAATATTTGAAGAAGAAAAGAAAAGTGAAGCTTATAATTAAAAAAAAGTATTTATTTTAAATTTACTTAAACAAAATTCACCTAAAAACCAATTATTTAAAACAAAAACTCATATGAGACAATCTCATATATGAAACGGGGTACAACCTAGCACAAATCAATTTTCACCCATCCCAAAGTGTTTAATTTTAACGTGCAAATTATGCCCCGTCTCACCTTGAGGTCATCTCATGCAAGTGTGCCTCATTATTTAATGAAATAGATAGAAAATACTCATTACATTAGTCAAATAATACTGTGTCATGAGAATAACAATTATAAAACCAATGAATTTATTTTTAAAAAAAAAATTCTATATTAAAGTTATTAGATTGATTATAAAATTTTATATTGAAATTTTTTTCAAGTTAATAATTTATCATATCAATGATGTAAAACTATTAGAATGTATTTATTTAATTTTATACAAAAAAAATTAAATAAGATCACTAAAAAAATTAATTAAAAACACATTCAAATTAAATAATGGTTTAGTTAGTTAATAAGAGAATTTGGAGAGGAAGAGAGCGGCGTCAGAAATGAGAGTGGAAGTAGAGGGAGAGAGTGTGCTAGAGACATAGGGTAGACAATTATTGTAAAGATGAGAGGGAGAGTCGAAAAAATGAGCGGAACAATTATTGGTTAGATAAGAGAGGGAGAGAGTGCGAAGAATGAGTTTGAACAATTTTTTCAGGACTATCTTTTTTTTTTATATATATATATATATATATATATAGATGTACTTTGTAATAAAGATGTATAATTAATTTTGAGCTTGAAATTTTTATCCGTATTTAATTAATTTTGGGCTTGTAATTTTTATCCGCAGGTTTAGGCCGTTATTTAACGTGTAGAGTGAGTTGTAAAAAGTGGAGAAAGGGAGTGGGGCGACAATAAAGTGGGTGGGAGGGAACAGATTTTTACAGACTATGTTATTTTTATATAAGTATAAATGTGTGGACTTACAAATATGTGTGAACAATACGGTATAAAAATCCTCAACCGAATGGTCAGTATATGTTGTAAACAGCCAAATCAAGAGATTTATGGAAAAGGAATGCCAGACTCTGAAACTTAAAGATACACATAGATTCAAAGAATAACTTATAACTAGTCAAAAAAATCTGGACATTTTCCATATCCCCTATCTGGTTAACTAGCTATCATCAGATCAACGTTGTACTTAACGAGGATGTGCTATGATTAGTCTTTCATTTGGTAAAACCTCAACAAATCCATCTCATGACAATCTCCAAGTCAAATGATTTAGTCGATTCTCATCACGTCTCTTCACCCTCCAGTTCCTTGTGACTATTCCATGCATTCTTCGGACTGTTATGTCCACGTTGTAACAATGATTAGCAAGCAGTTTGTTGATCAATAATCTGAACAGAGTACTAGGCAAGTTGGAAAAAACAGAAAGGTGAACATGAACACCAACGAGCATAAAAGTTGTTCTAAAGTCATAAAAGTATTCAATTGAGCTCATAGTTATCATCAATACTATTGTGATTTTGCTGAAGTTATAAAGGTATTCAATGCTTCTCTGGAGCAAGTCCAACCCAAGAAAAGAGTCACACGTCCTAAATTTTGATAGATCCTCAGGACAATAAATACGACTTTCTTGAAACTCTAATTGATTATTCCTATCATGAATTTGTGCTTGTTTACAGTGTTTTTATCCTAGTATCGCAGCAATTTCACAGAACAAATGGACAGAAATTAACTCTCAAATAGATGAGACTCAGTTTTGAGATGAAAGAAACTGCAAAAAGCTTCTACCTTTCTCAACCCAATAAAACTACAACGACCACCAAAGTGGGAAGTGCAAAGTGATTATAAACATAAACGTGACATCAAAGAAATGCTTTCAATAGACAATGCCAACCTAGCAGAGACATGTATGTTCACATAATCGTATAATGGTATAAGCCACACATTTACTATAAGTAAACACAGATTAAACCAAGAGACACTAATCGCCTATATGTACTGTACAATCATCATATGGTTAATCAAATCCAAAAGAACAACAGCTTCCAAGCTTATAAGACTGTAAAAACATCAAACTCTTTTTGATATGTTACCCTATGAACTACTACACTTGCATTAACATATATACACATGATATGCAAAGAGTAAAGCTACTAAAGATACTGTGAAATTCACCAAAAGTTGCATAAAAAATACCATTATAACATGATATGCAATCTATCAAAATTGGTATTCTAAAGCACAATTGCACTAGATTCAACAATTTGAACGCAAAATTACCTCAACAATCGAATCATCACACAATAATCCTCAGCCGAGAAAAATCAACTCCTCGGCGCCGTCAATCGCGATTCCCGTCCGCTTAACAGAATCGAAAAAGGGGCCTAACATCTTCCGATAATAAATCGGCCTCGAAAGCTCCTCCTGCACATCAATTCCAACGGTGGAAACCCCCGTTTCTCTGAGACGGATCCCGATCTTATCGCCGATTCTAGAATCCCAGTAAATCCTGGATCGCGGGAAAAGGTTGAGCTTGGCCATGTACTCTTTGACGAATTCCTGCTCGGTGGATGAGGCAATCGCGATGATGGAGTTGGAGCTATTGCACGTGACCTGAGCGCTGATTTTTCTGCAGGAGAGGACTAAGCGGAGGATGCATCGTTTGTGGTGTCGCCGGAGCCGCCATTTCCGCCGGTGGTGAGAAAGTAATTTTGAGGACAATTGGGCCAAAACTTTTAATTTCTTACGCTGGTGCTCCAAGTGCATTAGGCCACAGTTATTTGCACCGACATAATTAGTGAGTACACCTCCCGGATTAGAACACCTCTTATTGGATTAGTACACCCTCCCCTAAAATTCCAAATTTATCATTTTCTAAAAATCTTAATTTTATTTTTTCTCTCATCTGTTCGGCTTCTCCTTCTTCTTCTTTCTCAACCCCTAAACTTGTCGTCGTGGCCCCGTCGGTCCCTCCACCACCCTGATGTTGTCTCCCCCTTCCTCAGCGCCTCACCACTCTCCACAACTTCGAAGCTTCCCCAGTGCTCCACCACTTCGACGCCGCCCGCTCTTAACCACCACCCTGAAGCCGCCCTCTTTTCCCCTGCGCCCCACCACCTAAAGTCGTCACCCTCCATTATCGTTCCCCCAACACTGGGAAACACACCTCCCTCTATTTTCATATTTTCTTTCACAGGCCACTGTTCGAACTACGTCTAGGTTTTTTTTGTTTTTTCGTCTTCTATTTTACGGATTTGGAACATATAAATTTCACAAATTTTTTTTCGAATTTTTCTATTTTTTTGAAAAAAAAATTCCGAAATATTTGTCTTTTTAAAAAAAAAAAATTCCGAATTGATCTGTTTCGGTTTTTTTTTTCTCGAAATTTTGGGATGTTTTCGAAAATTTATTTCGAGAAAACTTGAAAAAATCGGAAAATTAGGCTCGAAATTTTTGAATTCGCGAAATTAAAAAGTGAAAGTTTATGAAACTTATGTCTATCACATTATTCAACCCATACACTAGATTTTTACGGGTATTTTGTTGCTTTCTTCAATTTTTTCGTTTGAACTGATTTTTTTTCTAAACAAAATTATATGTTCTTCATTGATGAGAATCAACATCAGTTTGGTGATCTGATTAGGAATGGTTAATGCAATGTAAGAATATAATAATAATGTAATAATGAAAAGGGTATTTTTGACTTTTTATTTAGCTGTTTTTACAAAAAAATGTCACAAAAGGTGTATTTACTAAAGTTATCGGTGTGAGTAACCTGAGCCAGTGCATTATTATTATTTGTTCTCAATTTTTGTTGGGTTGGCTCTTTGATTTTGTTCTTAGCCCACTTGTGGCTTGGTTGTTGTAATTACTAACTTTTTGGGCATAGCCATTTCATCTCCTGCTTTAGTGGTTTATGGTGATCTTAATAATACTGTTTAGTATATAAAGTGATACCGTTTAATACAAAGTAACTCGTTTTAGTAATTTTGAGAAAATTAACATGTAAAATTAATTTTTATCTTCTTTAAAATGTGATATTTCGTATTGTATGTTTGAAGGAGAGAGTTTACATGAATAATAGTTAGAATAGGTCTCTTATGAACATCGTTATAAATTTACGTGAACATAGTTAATTGGGACCCCAAACACAAATCTTATATCTGTCACCGTATTCATGTTTATATAAACTAGTATTAAAAATCATAACGATTTGATTTTTTGGATCATCCTATTATTTTTATATGTTATTATTTACTCTTAAATTTAAACTGTTTATTAAAAATATTGTTTAATCTTTTGAAATTACTAATTTTAATTTATAAAATTAGTGAATTTATTTTAATTATAATTCACTTAACCAATTTTTTTTTTTTAACTAAATTTGTCTACTTGCACCTTTTTACTTATGTCCTTTTCTTATACATATTTCTACATTTTTGCTCACTTTTGCCCTTTCATTAACAAAGTTGGGGGCAAAAGCCTAATAAAAACAACAAAAGAAAGCTCAAACACACAATGAGAAAAAAATGACAGTTAGAAGTTAAGGGGAAAAGGTCATAAACTTGAAAGTGCAAGGGCAAGATAGGAGTTTCCTCAATCAACTCTTGGTCTTAGACCATATATTACGTGATTGTGACTTCTTTTCTGTGAACTCTTTCCTAGAAAGCCTTGAATATAAGTTTTCCATTGACTTGAAAAATTCTACATGAAGCCAAAACCATTTCATTTATAATGCTGCAATTCCCATTGAATAATTCACATCTTTCTTTGCTTTATTCCTCTCAAAGATGGCTAATTATAGCACCGCCACCACCACGCACCGCCCGTTCACCAGTCCTCCGATCTCTCAGAACAACGAACCCAACGATCGTCTCAGTCTCACACAAGAGCCCCTAAAAAATCTTTACACTTTAACCTTTTCAAATCCCTTTAACATCCCTTCCACCCCAGAATCAGCCGCCGTTAGGATAGTAAAAAACTTGGAAAGATTCGGTTTATACTATTCGATTTTCATATGGACCGTGCTATTCATCGCCCTAGTGCCTGAACGTAAAGTTTCGATTATATTTCTGGTTGCCATGACCGAAGTAACTTTTCTCTACTTTCTTCTGCTCCGTGCTCTCCCCGATTCCGTGATTCTTCACAGGATAATCGATAAAAGATTCGTCTTGTTTCTTCTGTTTGTTGCTACAGCCATCGAACTAATTTTGACACGAGCTGCTGTTCATCTTTTTATAGTCCTTGGTGCAACTGTGCCTGTTGTTTTACTTCATGCAGTTTTGATGAAGTCGGAGGACGTGTTTGTGCAGGAGGTGGGCGAGATGGCTCGTCTTGTTCAAGAAAAACTCAATGCTGATGCTCAGCCTGAGAATTTCGTCTGAAGTTTGTTATGTTTGTAACGGGATTTTGTTGGATATTATGATAATTGTTTTCTTACATTTTTTTTATAATTAATGTACCTGTATTACAAATTTAAAGAAGTAGTATTATGTGTGGAAGATATAATATGGAATAAAGTGTTCAATTGATGATATTCATATCTGACCTTTATCATTCTATTATTGAATTGAAATTTTGAAAATTCAGATAATTGATTGGGTCGTCTCTCTGAGGCATAAGTTGACTCAGGCTCAGGCTCTGATAATCCAAGTCAAGCACTGATGTTAATATATTAGGCAGACTACATTAATTAATATTCATATTTAGTCAAGCAAATGATGCACGAAAATTTCCATTGGTTACAAATTTGGATATTACTACCAAAAAATTGAAAACCCATTCAGCCAAAATCTTGGAGTACTACAAATTTCTCATATGCTAGAAAAATAATACTACAAGTTATGTTATTAATCACTTTTTTTTTTAGCGCAAAGATGCTTAGCTCAAATTATTGCAAAAACAGAAAGTATAAGATTGTCCATCCACAAAGTTCGGTGGGTCAGACCAACAATGAGAACTCCCAAACGTTATAGAAGACCTCGCTAAGTCGTGGGCCAACAAATTGACCCCCTTTTTGACAAAAACAACCTCAATGGAATTAATCACTTTCTTTATATATTAAAAAAAAAACACTAAGGTTCCATTTGGATGGATGAATTTGAAAATCCATGGATTTTACAAATAAATCATACTATCCAATGGATTTACAAATACTTAGATGTGAGAGTTTAGGGAAGAGGATGAAGGGGGAAGGGGTGAAGATGGGGAGATTTTACAAATGACTAGGTTTTGATGAGGATTTGAAATCCCTCCATTTTGAACCAAACTACCAAATCTAAAGATTTCAGAATTCATTGGAGAGTAATAATTTGTGTGTGAAATCCATGAATTTCAAATCTATCCATCCAAATGGAGCCTAAGATGAATTATGATTTCCGTGTTGGTCCATTGTATCTTGGAAATTTTGTAAATAGAATGAATTTGCGACATTCAAACAAAACCTTATACTATAAATTCAACAAAAAATAATTATATGAGTCCGTTTTATGTATGAGTGTTATATTTTTACAAATTTTTTGTGATACAAATTTTTATAATATCACAAAAGTTTATAAAATTATCACTTATGTGCATTAGAGGGAAAATATCAATTAGTCATGTAATTTTAGGTGAATTCAATTTTAGTCATTTATATTTATGATTTCTCAATTTTAGTTCAGTAGTGTTCAATTTTGGTCCTTTTATGTCCAATTTTAATATTTTTTTGTCCCAAAATTCAAATTCAGCTAGTAAATGATGATGTGGACGAGACAATTTCTAGTTTTTTTATTTCTCCAACCAAATTGATGAAGTGGACGTGTCAAGGGATTAAAAAATGTCAACATTATAATGTTCACGTCGACCCTTCCTCCAAAAAAATGCCCCTCCCGGTGGCATATTCTCTCACCACTTTATCACTGCCAAGAAAACACAACGCGCGTCGCCGACCCTAATCTCCACCGCACGGTGCTTCCTTGCCATCTCCTTCCTCAACGACCCATTATGTATCCCGCTCTCATTCTATACATTTTATATTTTATTTAGTTTATAATTATTCTGATTTTAATTTGTAATTTTAATGTCTTTTGATTTAATGTGAATTTAAAAAAATTCATGTTGTCATATTTTGAATTTCAATTGTAATTTAAGATGTTTTTGGACAAAAATATAATATGTCAACGTGAATACACGATGCGACATTTTTTGCTCCTTGTCACGTCCACACCATCAATTTGGGCGGAAAAATAAAAAATTCCCCAAATTGTCTCGTCCACATCATCCTTCAAGGCTTCCAGCCAAATTTGAATTTTCTGACAAAGAAGAATTGAAATTGAATAAATAAGGATCAAAATTGAATACTAACACACTAAAATAAGAAATCAGAAAGATAAATGATTAAAATTAAATTCCCCCTAAAATTATTGGACTAAAACTTATATTTTCCCGTGAATTAGACATCCCATTATCTTAAATTAGCTTATGCATAATTCAAAATAAACATATATTTTACGATCGGCTCGAAACTTGAAATTGAAAGATCGCGATATACTCGTTGGATCTGTTTTGGAAATTACTGAACTTGAGGGCTACAACTGGAAATAAAGAAAAGTGCAGAATGAAAGAATCAAGAAAGTGAAGCCTTATCTTCAGAAATCCAAGAAAATTTCCAAACCCTTAATTTCAATCCAAGCAAAAACCCTCAATTGACAAGATTCCACTCTGCATAAACCCTAACCCGATTCCGACGTCGGAGCAATGCTATTTCAACCCACCACCCATAAATGTCCTCCAAGTTATCAGCACCAGAATCAGAGTCATATTCTCTTTTCAAGCTCGCTCTCATTTTCATCCGGAATTGTACAAAGTTCAACTTTTCTCAAACAACCCATTATATCCACCAGCTATAAAACCCATAAAAGTCCCGTGTTTATCACGTGTTCGTCAATATCGCAGGTTTACAACTACGGAACAGTTGATTACGAGAGGAGGCCGATGCTGAAATGGAACGCTGTATACAAGAAAATATCGATGTTGGAGAACTGGAATTTGGGCGCTGCTTCTGTGTTGAATCAGGTAGAAAATGAGGGCAAAAGGCTCTCGAAATGGGAGCTTTGCAGAGTTGTCAAGGAGCTCAGGAAGTTCAGGCGCTACAAGTTTGCTCTTGAGGTATTTCACCCCCTCTTAAGAAAAAGGAAATTGAAGTGTATAATCGATTTAGGTCTGGCATTCAATTTCACCAAAATAATATGATGATTCTAATATGTGATAGTTACAGACCTGTGGGGAATTGGGAATGAAGAATCCATTTAAAATCTAGTCTTTATTGGAAGTCCTGTTTTTTGGTTGATGGTACAGAACCAGATGCTAACATTTGAGTGTTTAAGTTGAAACTTGAAATTATGTTGTTAAGAGTATAATGGTTTTCTATTAGGAGATTTCAGGATGTTCACCTTGATAATTAGGTGGGGGGCTGAATGTGACTGGAGATGTCTTCAATTTCTTCTTTATCTTTTTTAGTTGGCTAGTTATAGAGAGATTCGTGTTTCAGAGATTCATGTTTGGGTACTCAGCTTGTGTTCTATTCCACACTCAGCTGGATACGCATGTAGCAATGTACTGAATTAAGGACAATAATAATGTAGAGTGATGAGATGACTATTAAAATTTACAACTAAAGGGCATAGTTTACAGAACTATAGGGCTTAATTAAAAGTTGCAACGATATTCAGGCAACTTCTTGATCTTTGTAACGTATCAGTTATTCGTTATTTCTTTCCTTGGGCTTGTTTGGGGGTGGCTATTAATTTAATTGATAAGCTAGTCTACTTGCCTTATAAAATCATCTTATATGTAGTATCTGCAAAATACTTGTGTGCTTTGTAGGTTTATGATTGGATGAATAATAGAGTAGAGAGGTTCCGAATAACCACAAGTGACACTGCTATTCAACTGGATTTGATTGCTAAAGTGCATGGAATTTCGAGTGCTGAACAATATTTCGAGAAATTGCCAGATGCCTTGAAAGATAAGAGGATATACGGGTCTCTATTGAATGCCTATGTCCATGCTAAAATGAGGGAAAAAGCTGAATCCTTAATGGATAAAATGAGGAACAGAGGTTACGCTAGCCATTCACTCCCGTTTAACGTGATGATGACACTATATATGAACCTTAAAGATCATGAAAAGGTCGAGTCTCTGATTTCAGAAATCGAGGAGAAGAAAATAGCGTTCGATATTTACACCTACAACATTTGGTTGTCATCCTGCGGATCTCAAGGATCTCTGGATAAGATGGAACAAATTTTTGAAAGGATGCAGCAAGATACCACAATAAATCCCAATTGGACAACCTTCAGCACCATGGCCACAATTTATATCAAATTCGGGCAGCTCGAAAAGGCTGAAGACTGTTTGAAAATGATTGAAAATAGACTAACTGGTCGGGACCGTTTGCCTTATCATTATCTTTTAAGTCTGTATGGAAGTGCTAATAATAAAGATGGGGTTTATAGAACATGGAAGAATTACAAGGCTACATTTCTCAACATTCCGAATTTAGGTTACCATGCTGTGATCTCTGCTCTAGTCAGAATGGACGACATTGAGGGCGCTGAGAAGATATATGATGAATGGCTTTCGGTGAAATCATTGTATGACCCAAGACTGGGAAATCTTTTGTTAAGTACATATGTAAGAAAAGGGCTTTCTCAAAAGACAGAGACCTTTTTCGATCAAATGATTGCGAGTGGAGGAAAGCCTAATTCAGTGACTTGGGAGATCATTTCAGAAGACCACATTCGGAATATGAGGATTCCCGAGGCTTTGTCTTGCTTGCAGAGTGCTGCTGCAGCTGAGGGCTCAAAGAACTGGAAGCCAAATCCGGCCAATATGTTGGCAATTCTCAAGATTTCCGAGCAAGAAGGTGATATAGCAATTAAGAATGCTGTATTCGAGATCCTGAGGCAACAGGGGTTGCTGGACAATGCAAGTTATATGTCGTTTATACCCTTATCGGAGGACGGCACAATCATCAGAAGCACCGTGGAGGTAGACGAGAGAGGTGAAAGCGAAGGAGGAAACGACGGTGCTTATGAACTTCTGAACCAACTCCATGAGAGCTTGTGAGAATTGCATATGTTGCAAGGTAGGTATGGCTTCTTGGAATAATGTTTTGGTAAATTTTGAATACTAGAAGTAAATATTGGGCTCTTTTGAGTAGCAATCAGTTTTGGATTTCCTCAACTTTTGTCAGTGAATTAAGTTACGGTGAAACATTATTTACTTGCTTTATTAATAATTCCCTTTTTTAGTTGTTATATGAATGTCCCTTCAGAAAATACCAAATCTATATGATGCTGTTAATCTTGTAATTCACTAATTTAAATACTATGATTTTTTAATTAGCATATAATATAAGTATCCAAAACAAATACAGCTTTGCATGGAGGAAAATTCGAGTAGGGCCTCCAAATATCTTCAATTGTTATAGAATTATTTTTCTCTCCTCAATTCTCATAAATGTGGAGTAGTATTTTAAAAAAACATTTGTTTCCTGTCTTTTGCTTTGCTTCGATTTGATCTCATTTAGAAAATGTACAAAACTTGTAGTGTCAGTGATAGGTCCATCCAGTTATCAGACATGAGACACTATAAAATGTCGTACATCATAATTAATGGTGGAAAAGGATGGGATCCTCAAATATTTTAGGGCCCCTCGGGATTTGATTTTTTTTTAAAATCTGATAATTTTATCCAAGTGCATATTTAAACATAACGAGGCATTAAAGTGTAGTAATAACATTTTTACCTGAATGCATGACTAGTTAACGACCTTAACTCCCATAAAACTCATAGAAGGACTTACTAATATATGTATTTTAGGATTAATAAAAAATAATAAAATTTTTGTGATAATGTATTATAAGTGCGGTTCAACCGATTTTTGAAAACATGATTTTTATTAAAGTGTAGTAATAACATTTTTATTATTATTAACGACCTTAAGATAAAAATATTTTATAAATAAAGATAATGTAAAGCATATCGCTATTATTATTGATCAACATTTTATAAATTAAAGTATTGATCCTAATAATAATAATGATTTTGTTACAGCATATAATAATTTCATCTTTGATTATATATGGAATATTAATAATTTGTATCTATTAGTAATTTTTCCAAACTCATTTACATTTTTATAATGCCAAATTTTCTTTGTTTATACTTTTTTTATTAATTTAATTTTTTTTTAAAATTCTATTAATAATTATTTGAAATTCAACCCTTTTCTAGTCAACATGAACAAATGTGGAAGTAATGCATGTACATCGGGTGAATTATTTTCCATGTCTCACTTTGTTAAAAATGTAAATGTTTGGTGTAAGAATATTTTCCATGTCTCATTTTTTTAAGAATGAAGTGTAATTTATTGGGTGCGATGCATTACTAATAAAAGTGGTGGTATATTTCAGATGGGTTATATTTGGCAGATCCAGAAATGTAGACATGAGCATATGCGAATATGTTTTATTTAATTTAATTTAGTGGGGACGAAATATGCGGAGGTCACATGGGGATTGGAGGGATTTGAATGCGGCCAACATCAAACTTTGTGTTCTTTTTCGTGCAAAATTAATTTTTATAATCAATGTTTAATACAATGTTTATATTAAAATATATTTCATTTTCTCTCAATCCCTACGATCAATCCAAATTAGTCTTATTTCTAAACCCTAACCCTAAAAACAATAAACCCTAAATCATATATGAATCATTAGGTGAATTGAACTACGAACCACTTGGTAGGAAATGAACCATAAACCACCGGCTTCGGAGGGTTTGGGGTCGGGTTGGGTATTAAAAAATAAATAAATAAATAAATAAATAAAAAACCATCTAAAACTGAAATTAAAGTTAAAAGAAAGCTTAAATTGAAAAAAGAAAAAAAAGTTAAAACTATTTTTTTTTAGAAAAAGAGCTTTTAAAATTAAATTCCACCAATTTTATTGGTGCATGTGGTGCACATGAGAATTTGCCCTAAAATATTACTCCCCCTTTTTTTTAATACATGTCATTCTATAGTTTTTAAGACAAATTAAGGACATTTTTTTTCCAAAACTAACCTTAATTAATACTCTTTTTTTTTAATAGATGTCGTTCTGGGATTTTTAAGTCCAAATTAAGGACATATTTTTTTTTCAAAATTAACCTTAATTATTTTTATTTAAATATTCTTAACAATAAATATTATTGGTTGAGAAATTAAACACACAACATATTTATAGGAAATTTGAAATTTGAAATTACAATATTAAGGGTAAATATGAGATAAAGGGGGATAAAATACCAGAACGATATTTATTTCACAAATAATTCAAAAGGCTAAAACGACATGTAAATAAAAAATAAGAGAATATTATTTAAATATGCTTAACAATAAATACTATTGGTTGAAATAAACACACAACATATTTGTAGGAAATTTGAAATTTGAAATTATAATATTAAGGGTAAATATGAAATAGAGGAGGATAAAATATCAGAACGACATCTATTTCACAAATAATTCAGAGTTCAAAAAAAAAATAAAAAATCAAAAGGTTAAAACGAGATTTATATAAAAAAAGGAGGGAATGTTATAGAAACTGAAAGTTTGAGTTATTCAAGTCTGGGACTGTCCAGAGAGTATTTGTGTTCTGTAATAATTGATTTGGGTTAAACATTATATTTTTAATTTTGTTGCATCAAAAATATGCAGACATATATATAAATAGGACAATTTTGGTGTTTATTAATAAAATATCAAATACAAAGTTGAAATATAGCTTGTAGTAAACTTAAGACAATGATATATTTTTTTAAGAAGACCTTCCCCAAGACCTATTTTTTCGCAATTAGTACAATTTTAAATATTGTCTCATTAAATGTTATAAAAAATGAGAGAATTAATTCGTTTATTTAATTTCCCCCAATATGCTTTGACAACATGTCTATATCATGATCCATTTTAAAATGGGTTAAGGGTGCATTTTATTTTTTTTGATTAAATTTGGTAATAACATGCCGTAGCCCAGCGACTACACTCGCCCTCTTAACCTTGTTGTAGGTATACGGTTCAAATACCAACTTCGTCTTTTATCTTTCTTTTTTTTTTATCATTGTTTTCTTTATATTTTTGTTTGTCAAAATTTTGTAACAATTAGATAACACAAAAATGAACCTGACTAACACAAAAACATACAATTATATAATAGTCGGAAACAATAATTAATTCGATACTCTTGTCACCTATTTACTTTGAATGAAGTTTTTTTTTTTATTATTATCCCATAACCCGGGAATAACTCGAAAATTTCAGTTTTTTGTGGATAAGTTAATCTCTTCAAAAGAGGTGTTATAATTTATTTTATTGTGGGATATTATTAATATTACTTAAGTACCCTTTCACAATAAAAATCGAACTGCCCCTAATTTTCAGAAACGAAAGGCATTGATGGAAATTGTTGGTTCATCTAATGTCTTTGTGCATAGCCGAAATAACCCGCCGCTTCCACTACCTCCTCTATTAATCTCCATATTTCTCTAACATAATTTTCAGAATAAAGATTCTTTCTTTGATGCCATCTCATTCGTCCTCTCTGCTCTCGTGATTCATTTCTCAAGTCTCAACTTGTCCATTCTCCTTGTTTATAGTGTGATCTTCTGAAATGAAGAATTGTAGCAATGGACTTTATATGTCTTTGTTCTTGAATGCACAACCTTCTCTTCTGGGGATCAATTTCAGATCCATCTTTTCCCATAGATAATTTTCTATATGATTTTTATAATATCTTGAATATATTTGGGTTTTGGGATGTATATGCATCGCCGTTTGAAATAAATTCATATACCTGCTACAAAAATAAAATAAAATTGGGAGATGAAGGTGGAGGCGTGGGCGCAGGTGAGAGGAGGGGTTTTTCGGTAAATGCATGAATTGAATGTATCAAATTAAATCAAGTAAATGATGGATAAGATGGAAAAATTCAATCTGCATCCCCTATTTCATCACATCTTATTATATCCATTATAATATTTATTTTCAAAGTAAACGAAACCTAAGTTTAATGAAATTTCATTTGTTGATTGAAAAAGAAAAAAAAATGAGATTAAGTTTTTTATAGTCCTGTAACTTTACATCGTTTTGAAATTGGTCCCGTATGTTTTGACTTTTTGATTTTGGTCCTGTAAATTTTAAATTTTTTTAAAATTGGTCCTTTCAACTGCTATAGCAGGTCACCAATCAGATAACAATCATCTATGTAATTATTTTATTTTTTATTTTAATTTTGAAATACCACCTAAACTTTTTTAATCCTAATAATTTTATGTCGGGATTTTTTGCGTGTTTTTTTAGGCAGGAATAGTGATTTTCTGCGTATTTTGGTTTTTTTTTTGTCAGTTTAGACCCAATAAACTGACCTGATTTACTTTGTCTTTTAATGTACAAATTATTTTTAAACCCGATAAAAAATCTGGCTAAGATTATTATGATTAAAAAAGTTCAAGTGACGCTTCGAAATTAAAAGGAATAACAAAATAATTACATATGTAGCGGTTACCTGCTTGGTAACCTGTTGTAGCAGGTGAAAAGGACCAATTTCAAAAATTTTAGAAACTTACAGGGCCAATTTCAAAAATTTTAAAAACTTACAGGACCAAAATCAAAAAGTCAAAACATATGAGACCAATTTCAAAACGAAGCAAAGTTACAGGACTACAAAAAATTTAATCCAAAAAAAAAACTATAGAATGCACACAATTTATCTTTATTTGTCATATTCTTCAAATTCATAAAACTTTTACACAAGTCATATCCTTGTAAACATCTATGCCATTTCCGATTGTAAAGATAGAATAAAAACTAACATGTCTATATTCCCTAAAGAGGCACTCTTGTGTGAGACCGTCTCATGAGACGGGTCTCACAGCTGACCCATATTATAAATAAGTTGACCCGTTTTATATTAACATGATAAAAAACCTAATATAACCTTGGCAAGATTTCAAGACTTGTGTTGCAACGCTGAACGCAGAAACACAACGCCAACGTAGAAACACAACGTCGTTGCGGAACGCAGAAGAACAAGACAGGCAACAAGATCTCTTCTCTGATCGAGAGGAACTTAGAAACACAACGCGCAGAAGAACAAGACAGGTAACAAGATGCTCTTCTATGATCGAGATTAAGGTGCTTTTCTTGCGAATCTGATTTCTAACATTTTAAGCCCTAATTTTTGGTTATGATATGAAAATAAAATTATATTTGCTTAGTTTTTGATTAAGTGGCCGCCGAATCCGTCTTTTTCCGTAACCGCTGCATCCACCTTTTTTCCAATAATAAATCTGTCATTGAAGTATAATAAAACCTTAATTTTTTGGCTTCTATTATATTTGATTTGATATACACGAACAAAATTACTTTGAGAATGATATAAGTATAATAAAACCTTATTTATTCATAAATCTTACCTCTCTCTCTCTCCCTCTCTTATTTGTTTGTAATTGATAATCTATATAGTTATTGTTATATTTATTGGAATTGAATTCAGTGTTTGTAGCAGAAAAAGTTATTTTGGTTTCTATCTGGTGTATTAGCGAAAATCCATTGTATTTTGTCTGTTTTTGTTCATTGATAACAGAATTGCTGGTATATTTTACTGAGTTTGTAAAGTATTGCAGGTGGTGATCTTCAACACAATATGAGGTTTCAAGTTCTTGTAACATTATTATATATATTCACACGTTTCATTATGAAATGAGGAAGACAAAGAATGAAAGGACAATTTCAAAAGAATGCGAAGAGAGATACAATGATGCCTAAACATCTATTTCAACTAATAGGTTTAGTACCAAAGACTCCTAATGTGATATTGTTTGGGTGATGTTTTTTTTTTTAGTCTTGGAGTTTTTATTGGTAATTAGTAGTATTACAATTGTTTGTTATTGTTTCATATATTGTTGAGCAATACATGCTATTATTGGTTCAGAAGCATCATATTTTGACTCGGAAGTATCACATATTGGTTCAAGAGTATCACTTTTCAATTTGGAACTGTCATTAGTAAGGCAAATAAGAAATGATGTATGACCATAATTAATAATTGAACTGTAGTATAGGTTAATTTAAAATAGATATTGAATTAAAATAAACTTTGTAGTTCCAAAATATTGAGGTTATCAACTTACGGTTTCCAAGAATACATATTTGGGTTAAGGAATATCGTTTGTGTCTCTATTCCTTCATATAAATTGCAACAAATTATAATTGAAAACCGATCAAAATATAATAATTCAAATTTTAATGCAATATAAGTTAATTTATAGTACCATTTTTTAAAGTATCGATTATAAAGTTCTTATAGTACCATTTTTTTATTGGAGGTATCAAATATTTATTCAAAAGTACCATTTTTTTTTTATTGGAAGACAAATAAGAATTAATCCGGATACAAACTTAAAAAGACTATCCATTAAAGTATTAATCTACTGAAATAGTGTCACTTTGTGCTTTTAAAATATTTAGAGTATCGTTTTTTTTTTCTAGAGTATCAATCTTTAGTTCGGGATCTTATCAATTATTAATGTAAAAGTACCACATTATTCTCTATAAGATAATTAAATAACAAATGATGTTTGATAAAACAATACTTGAAAGTTTGGTAAAATTATAATTCAAACATGGAGTACATGCTAATTTGAAAGATATTGGAATAGTTTGTGTCCAATAATATAAAAAGATAAAAAGTATCAATAATGCGATTTGAGGTTATCATGTTTTGGTTCTCTCGAGTATCATTTATGATTTCAAATAATAGTTATTTTTCTTGAAGGCAAACAATATTTAAAATTGTTCAAGTCTCAAGATAAACTTAAGAATTTATCCTTGTTAACATGAGTATTCATTTATAGTTTAAGACTATCACAATTTGATTACATATGTAGTTTAAGAATATCACCTCAAGCATTAGTTACTTATTCTAGGGTATCACTCTTTGATTCAAGAGTATCATGTATGAATGAAGTCAAATTGTAACACAAACGTGGAGTGCATGTTAATTTAAGTTATATATTAAAATAGTTCTACGACATAGTTCCATTATACCTACAATATCGGAAATATATGTAACATTCAATCATATTTAAACATCGCCTGATAAACAATTTATTTCAAAAATAAATTTTGAAACTTTTTGGTCCCAAATTATGGCGTCATGTAAAAAAACATCAAAATTTTTTTTGGGAAGATAAAAGTGTCAAAATTTTCGGTTTTGAGACCAAAAGCGTGAGGAGGCGTGTCCTGTGGGACCAAAAGTGTAATAAACTCTATCAATTTATATTTTGAGGGTATCATATTTTGATTCAGGAGTATCATTTATATATTCGGAAGTAACAATACATTTTTTGAAGGCAAACAATATTTAAAATTGTTCAAGATATAACTTAAATGTGGAGTACATATTACTTGGAATATTAGTTTATGGTTTAAAGAGTATCACCATTCTGTTCAAGAGTAATGAGTATACAATCAAAAGTATCACTTTTGAATTTGTAAGAGTCACTATATTATGAAAGTGATTCTAGGGTATTAAAGAATAGGCAAAACTTGAAATTGATTATATAATGTCATTCAACAAAGTATCAAGAATATTACCGGTTGATTTAAATGTATATTTATCTGGTTCAAGAGTATCATTTTTTTTAAAGATAAATAATAAGTGATACTTGAAATATATCAAACTACTCGAGTTTCACTGTTAAAAAAAAAAACATACAAATATAAACTGCAGAATAATAATTTCAAAATGCACTACTGATCTCTCAAGATTATTTTCATATTACACTAAAAAAAATTATAAAGCTTTAAAAAGGTTCCATATTTCCTTCTCCATCTTGTACTCTGTTTTCTCCTTTTCTTAGTGCAAGCATCTCTCTAAGGTTTCTTCTTACAAAATCAACTTAGGATACCTGGTTAAATAGACAAGTAGTATAAAATCAACAAGTATTTAAAGTTAGGAAAAATTGAACAGTAGCATCCTTTCACTTTCACTTAATAATAAGATAGATAAAATTTGAATGTGAATTACCATGATAATGATGACATTGTGATTTTTAGGAGCAAAATTGAAATCAAGAACAAATAGTTGCAGATTCCAAAATAACAAATATTTTAAATTGAAATCAAGAACAATTAACATCTTGGTTTGACTCTGGCATTCTCAATATGTTAAACAAACAATTAAAAGCAGCGGTCGTGCGTTACTAAAACTAATTAGAGCATATATCCACATTAAATCTCTATACTAAATCTTCTTGTTCATAATCTTCATTCAACATTAAAAAAGAAAAACACAATGCCTAATGCACTGCTCCTCTGCTCGCAACCATGATAATGAAGAAAACTAAGGATTACAACTTTGATACAAGCACAAATTTGAAAAAAAAAAATTGAATAAAATATCGCGTGTGTTTAAAATAATACCAATGGAAATCAATGGCTATTGTGCGCCAACCTTTGTGTAGCGGCTGTCGAAATAAGAAGCGCACACGAGACAGAAACTAGAAGGAAAATCTGGAAAATGATAAGGAACTCTGAGCAGAATGGCCTAAGGGCTAATTTGTATTTTTACTTCTTGTGCGAAGCAATTCAAACGGGTGGTAACCGTGTACTTGGTCAATTGTGCCAAGCTGGTATAATATGGGTCAAAGTGAGACCGGTCTCATACATGAGACCGTCTCATATGAGTTTTTGTCTTCCCTAAGAATATGCAAAATACTATATATATACATATATATTTAAAAATCTTAATTTAAAATATAAAAAGATTGTTGAAAATATGGCTCTTTCTTTTATTTTACGTTCAATATTTTTTTTAAATGAAATTGAATATCTTTTTCACCGGGCCCCCTACATGATGCTCACTATACACCAAATAAAAATGGTAAAAGATATTTATTTTTTGAATACTTGTTTTTTTATATTTGTGCCGACAATTCGGTGCCATAGGTAGCTGTCTAGTTTTAACACAAAATATGTCACATAACATGTGACATCGTGGTCTAATGCATTAGATTGTAAAAATAACAGCGCTTGTATTAGATTGTGATTGATGAAAGATCTAATTTATCAGATACAAATAATCTCTTTATTGGTGTCACTTGATAAAGCAAAAATGCAGCAAGTTACAGCATATTAATTATTCAATTAGAGTAGTTCTCTAGTTTAATTTGATATTACAATATTTTATATTGCATCTGTTTAACGTAATTTAAGTATATAATATTAATATCTTTCAACATTCTATATCCAAATAGGATAAGAAGTATAATTATACAAAAACTGCGTTAAATCTTACATTTTTTTAACACATCTCAAATTTTTATAATTACATCATTTCGTATAATTAAGAGTAGATAACTAACTAATAAAATTAATGAAGTACTATAAAGTTGTAATATGATGAAAACAAAAAATCAAAATCCGACAGTACGTATTAAGATTCGAAATGGCATGCAATAAAGATTTGGAGTGATTTGGGAACAGATCTAATTAAAACATAAAACAATTGACAACTCATAAATATAAATATCTTTTGGGTTTAATTTTTTGCTAATGCACAATTATGTTATGGGAGGACATGATGAATAAAAAGTAAAAACAGTGAACAATTTATTAAAGTGATTTAGAATTAGAATCATCACATGAAGGATGTGGCTGTATGGATTGCCCCATTGCTCCCAAAACATGTAATTACATGATTAATAATAGTATATGCTTATGATCAAGATCTAAATATGCATGTTTTGCCCTTTTCCTTTACTTTTATTTTTAATTATTTCTTTCTAGAAAAGAAGTTATGAATAGAATTAATGCCCATGATAGGTTGGTGTTTCCCTCCTTCACAAGTTAAGTTCAAATTCAAGAATAATCCTAGCTACTATATGAAAACTTGTATATGTGCTTGGAAACATTTAGTTCTAAAATAGTATTTTAATATTTTTTTAAACTTTTTTAGTTGATAACCATACGTGTATATATATATATATATATTTTGAAAGGATAACCGTATGTATATATTAATTATATACAATTCCATTAAAACACATTTGCAAATTAGTAGCAAAAAATAGAGAACTCCACATGACATTATAAATCTAAAACATACCCAGTTGAAAATGTGAATAATACTTTATCAAACGCATAATATGTTTATCTACTATCGACATAATTTTATTACATTTATAAAAAACATAATAATTAAGACTATTAAGTATGCTGGCACATTGAATTAAAATGATTTGATTCCTACAAAAATAACGTAACACGATACTTAAGAATGAAATACACGATGATACAACGTGAATCCAACCTATTATGAATGAGAAGGTTTTATGTGAAACTGATTTACCGTACACCACTCATACTATTGCTTGTAGAAACTAATACTATAGTATTAGTTTCTACAAGCAATAGTATGAGTGGTGAACGGTAAATCAGTTTCATATGAAACTGTCATTATGAATATACACCGTGTCCAATTATTAAAGGGAGTAAAAACGGCATTTCACATTTGCTTAAGATTTTGAAAGCTAATATTTTCAAAAGTCAACACATATAAAGCTACAGATTAAATAAGTGTAATTAATATGATATTTGATTAGTTCACTTTGAAAATCAAAATCCCACGAAAATATTAATTATTCTATCTCAAAATTAACAAGAGAGAAACAGTTAATTAAATCATCAAAATGCTTTCATTTGAGAATTCATAATGGAGTAGTTATCTGGTGAAATTTATTCATAGTATAAAATTTATACCAACATTTATCAATTAATACTATTATATTTATAAATTGAGATTATAATATAAAATGCTATAAGTATTAGTTTATAAGAGTAGTGTTATTATTTTATAAGTGTTATGGTATAAGTTTTATAATCTTAGAACAAATTTTATTGGAGAATTTGATTAGTTTCATAATTACATAGATACATATACTAATTACCAATTGGTCACATCGAAAAGGGCATTTTCGTAACCTCACATTACAAAAAGCCAACGCCCAGCCTACACTAGGTTGTTTTTTCAAAAAATAAAATAAAAACAAAAGATAAAAAAAAGGCAGGCTTTATAATTTATATGTATGCATTTGAAGACACACCCGATTTATCCAAAAACAGAATGGGGGAGCTAGAGAGACCCAACGTGATGCCGAAACTCATCAGTTTCCTGTCGTCTCTCCTTCAACAGGTGGCCGAGACGAACGATCTCCAATCTCCAATCGAGCGGCAGAAGATCTCCGTCTTCCATGGCCTCACAAGGCCAACCATCTCCATCCACACCTATCTTGACAGGATTTTCAAGTACGCAAACTGCAGCCCCTCTTGCTACATTGTTGCCTACGTTTATCTCGACCGCTTCATGCAGCGCCACCCTTCTTTGCCCATCAATTCTTTCAATGTTCATAGGCTTCTCATCACTAGTGTCATGGTTTCTGCCAAATTCATGGATGATATGTGAGTTTGTGTTTCTTTTTAAAGAATTGTGATTGATTTGTTGAATTTCTTGGTGGGGTGGTTTTGGATTTTGGATAGGTGGTGGGATTTGTGTGGAATTGGAGCTCTGTTCTGTTTTATGATCATGTTCTGTTCTGTTTTATGATTAGAGGTTTAATTGGTTTTAAACTTCTTGATTAAGTGTCCCAACAACCTATCTATTTCTAATTATGCTTGATTTTTCTTGGTGGGGTGATTTCGGATTTTGAATTTTGGATTTGGGTGTGTGGAATTTGGCTCTGTTCTGTTTTATGATCATGTTCTGTTTTGGGGTTAGAGGTTTAATTACAATTAGTTGTGATTAATATTTTGGTTTTGAACTTCTTGATTAATTGTCCCAACAACCCATATATGTCTAATTATTTTTTTTATGATGTCATTTATTATAAGCAATGTGACAAACCACTAAAATAGAATTGAAAAAATATCTCATGCTTTTAATTGTGTCCAGCTATGAAATCGAGCTTTCCATTCATGATTTCAAAATTAATCTCGTGATTGGCTTTTGTGGTTGTGGTGAAGAGTTTAAAGGGTCTCAATCCAACATTCAAATTGAAAGCTACACTTCAACTAAGATTGGTGCATGATTTAGTCTTTCATGGTAATTTTTTTATTTGATAAAAAAATTAAAAATAATAGGTTAATGATGAATTGCAATTTGCAGGTACTACAACAATGCATATTATGCAAAAGTAGGAGGAATCAGCACAACAGAGATGAACTTTCTTGAAGTGGATTTCCTATTTGGATTGGGATTCCATTTAAATGTGACACCCACAACATTCCACACATACTGCTCTTATCTCCAGAGAGAAATGATGGTCCAACCTCAACTAAATATGCCACAAGAATCCCCTTTCTACACTACTGCCACGTCATCTAAATTATTGTGTTTCAATGAAGATGAATCATCCCAACAACAGCAACTTGCTGTTTAAGATCACTTGTTAAATTTTTCACTACATAGTTAGGTTAGTTCTAGTCTCTTTCTGTCTCTGATCTCTTAAGTCTACTTTTTGGCCTTATTGTTGGTTATGTTTTGTTATTTTAAATTTGTTGGGGTATGTTTTTTTAGGAAGAATTAGACCATTGGAATGTACAGTTGTGTTGTTTCTTGTTGTTTACAATTCTTGGTAGTTAATTTAAGCCCATTGTTGTTTCTTGTTCATCCAAATTTTTGTCTGCAAGTAAAGTGATCTACTAGAATTTAAGTATATATGTTTTCAAAATTCTCCAATTTTAATTATTGCATATAGCTTTTGTTGCATCATACATATATGAATGCAAGTTTTTACTACATTAATTTAATTTGAAATAAAATAAGGAAAAAAGAGTAGAAAGTGGAAATTTTAATGGTGAAATAGCAAGAGTGGAAAGTGGTGGTGGGGTCGTGTATATTTTAGTAATGAAGACAAAGAGATGCAAGTGACAGTTGTATCTGAATCTGGGAAGGGAACATAATACATGTGCAATCATGTAAGAATATAAATTGGATCGCCATGTGCCAACTTGAACATCGATTGAGACAACACATTCTACTTCTTAGATTTATTTTTTAACTAACAATTTTAATTTTAAACAAAAGTTTCTAAGGATTCGGATCCTCTCCCATTAGTGGGTGTGTAAATTTCTTTTTATCTCAACCCTTAATTATATCAATGTCTCTATATTTTGCCACATCACCTTATTAATAAAATCTGCATTCTCCCTCCTAAAAGAATTTTGACCGCTTCCACTTTCTTCATCTTGTTCACGACATCATTTTTCTCTAATCTTTCGCGTAATGAGAAGATGCTTTGAATTCTTTTTTGATCCTCCAACAAATTAGTTGTTGAAGTAGTATGTGATCTATAACTTGAAATCATCTGCAAAGTTAAAAAATTCTTTTAAGAATTTTGTCAAACACTTACAAGGCATAAAAAATACAGTTGAATTGTTATGAATCTGAATCCAAGAAGATAACTCCAAAATCAATCAATACAATTTCTAGACATAAACTAATATATCATTATTATCATCATATACAATTGATATATATGAGTTGTGAAATTAAATTGATGCTAATCATCACCTTCTCAAATAAAAGCTAATGTCCTGCTAATTTGGTTGAATTTTTTATATTCAATATTTTACATTACAATCAACATTTGTGAAATAAAACACTTAATCGAAATAAAGAAAAAAAAATAGATATGAGAGGAAATTTTTTTGGAGCAGAAAAGATATAATAACGCGAAGAGAGAGAAATGAAGAAAAAAGAAGTGGTCAACTTTTTTTATTATGGAGAGAGAATGCAGATTTCATTAATAGGGTGATGTGTTAAAATCTAAGGCATTGATATAATTAAGGGTTAAGATAAAAAGAAATTTAAGAAATTTACACACCCACGGCCAGAAGAGGATCCAAATTCAGTTTCTAATTGGAGTAAATAAGTGGGGTGACAGAGTGTGTGTCCCACTTCTTTGGTGGCTAAAAGAATCATTTGAAATAAATAAGATGTTTTATCTTATGTTATTGTTGTAATAAGATGTTGAAATTTACTAAATTGTTATGTTATATGTGTATAGACTACATTCCTCGGTCTTGACCATTCGAATAAGAAGTAAATACTTATGCAAGCTGGGGTAATGGCCAAGAATTTTCGGTCTTGGTTAAGAAAAAACACACGAGACCCTATTACTGGTCATTACTCGCCTCAGCCGCCTCCGCTCTATGAGAATAGCCCTATGGTGGCCCCATACTGGGAGGAGTTTGTGCGTAAAGCTATGGCTGATGATTTCAAGTAAAATTGATCAATGTCATTTCATCTATTCCTAATGCACGATGTTTTTCAGTGTTTATCGTATTTCTATTACACTGTAGGATCAAAGTAAGAAAAATTGCGAACAAGCTAAGGCGATGGAGGGCGATATCGTGGATCTTCCAAAGGTTATGCATGCATAAGGGAAGATTTGGTGAGATCAAAATCCTAACTTTTAATTTTTTTTATATATTCACTTTTAATATATCTAATAAAGGGACACGTTCATCACTATCGTAGAAAGAAGAAAAAAAGAAATCTGGAGAGTGTGCCCCTATTGTTACACGTTTCGAGTTATTTCAGGCTACCAGAAAGACTCGAAACAGGAATATTCCCGATCCCAGTACACAGCGTACTATTGAAGAAGCGGTAATCTATCCATTAATTTATATTTGAATTACAAACTATTATTTCTAAATAAATAATTAAATAACAATCTTTTGTGATTCAGGAGCGCATATCTCAAACCATGACGCCCGACGACCTCCGTATTACCGGTACTGATGATCTACTGGACGGGCTATGGGTCGTCAGGAGCATCCCGGCCGCTTACGAAGTACTGGATATGGCGTGACGAAGACATCATTGGCGATGACACCTAGTCTTGCGGCCATGAATATGGTGGGTAGACTTTCGGAACAGGTTGTCATGTTGGCGAAACAGGTGGAACTTTTGAGGTCCGAGAGAAGATCGAGTCACGGGGTGTCGTCGAGTGGAGTAAGCTGTGAAAATAGTGTCGCTAATGCTATGTTTTCCGCTAATGCTAGGGACGACTTTATTGATGCACTTCAAAAAATCTCTCAGGTATCAGATGTGTCTCGCATTTATTTTAATTAAAGACTAGTATATTAAAATTTTCTAACTAAATATCTTATTCGAACAGCCACCGACCTTTTACTACTTTTATTTTGAGGGTCCTACTCGGTTGGTGGCCATAGGAACGTTGCACAATAACTCCTGTGGAATAATTCATGATCGTCCCCTCACTCCTGGTTTCGTGAGGGTCACGCTCGATGTACCCGTAATCGGACAAGAGGATCACCGGTGCCAAAACCAATAGATGATGATGTCACAATCGGAACAGCGGTCGGACACTTCATCGAATGGCCGAGCAACTTGGTCTCTCTCACCATGAAGGTAAAATATATGTTATTAAAGTTCATTATCTTATTTGTCGTTCTAAATAATGTTGCAAATTGATTGTAGAAACTGCCGACACCACAAAAGCCTAAACTGCCAACACCGCAAAAGGCTAAACAGAAATCAAGGGGTGTCGTAGACAGTCAGGGGGAGATAATGAGGGACTCCACTATTGGTGTGTGCAGACTTGGTTATCCCTTGCCTGGAGACTTAGATCACGACTTCACTGTACAGACTACGATGAGCATGATGGTATCGTCCAATGCTTTCGATATTGTCACAGTTCCCGTGATTGCTCACTTTCATCGGAATGCTTTTGAAGAATACATCGTTCTGGAGCATGTGCTTGAAGTCTTGAACGACGAGTGGTTGAGTGCAACCACCATAACCTTTTACCTCAGGTATGTGTTTACTAATTCTCAGTATTTACTTTTTATATAATGTAATTTTCTTTTTAAATAATATTAATTAGCGTATGTTGGTTAAAGATATTTGGGTGAGGTATATCTCTCTAGAGATGCCCGAACATGTGGAATGTATTCCTTCGTCTCCCCCCAAGTGTCTTGCTTATTGGGTGATAGAGCACAGACCGTGGAGGGGATAGTTGGGAGAGGTCATCTCATATTTTGGCCAACAAATGTGGGGCGAGTACAATAAACATTTCGTTAAAATTTATATTCATAATATAATATTTGCACATATGCTAAATTTGCAGTTAATTTTAATATTCTTAATATAATATAGGCAACATTGGATGTTGGTCGCCTTAAACATGAATACATTAAGTGTGTATTTTATGGACCCAACTGTGGATGGGGTGGTTGCAAATCGTCCTGATCTCATGTCATATATGGAAACGTAAGTTCATTTTTAATATTCTAATATAATAATTTGTTTTACTTTTAAAATTATGCATATTTAATCTATTTTTATTTTTTAATTATAATAATAATAGTGTGATGACGATGTATCGGGGTCGCCTTCCAAATCAAGGCTTAAGATCTAATTTCAATAAAGTGAGCTGGACAAAATTTAATTTAGTAAATTATTAAATTAATAGAAAATAATCATAATTGTAATACGTGATTATAATTGCTAATCAATAAGTTCCGAGGCAACGAGATTGTGACCATTGTGGACATTTTGTATTTTGCTACATTGAAGATATAATATGCACTTCTCGAACTACCATTCCCCACAATGTAAGTCAATTTATCGATTTATTTAAATTATTATTGATTGAATAAAAATTCATACTATATATCTAACTATATTGATTGATCGTTGTTTGCAGTTTGTCTTACTCCAACAAAAGAATTGAGAAATGAAAAAGAGATTGGACGGGGTACCTTTACAATCGATTCTTGTATAATTATCAAGTATGATAACTTTTGGTAGCATGTAATTAACTTATATATTTGTGATGATATTTCATGTGGGAAAATTACTCCTTAGTGCCATTTTTTAAGAATTCTTACTCTTAGGTACTAGCACTTTTTAGTAATACTCTAAGTGCAAAAATGGACCATTATACCCTCTTACCCGCGAATTAAACACATCCTCCCTCACTCCACATTATCAGCCGCCCCCCTCTCTTTCAAAGCCACTCTAACCCATTTTCTTCATTTCAAGAAATCACTCACCCAAACCCCCCCAACCCCCAACCCCAACATCTCTCTTTCTCCACTCATGAGCGCCTCACTTTTTCCGGCGGAGACGCCCGTCTCCCCTCCCCCGCCCCCCACCATGGCGCCGGCGGAAGACCCGTCGATCTACGATTTTCCCGTGAGTGGTGATAAAAAATCGACCGCAATCTACCACTCACGCCGCCGGTTTCGTTCGCTACAGACGCGGCGGATGACGGCGGTAAGTCCTAGTTCCTCTATGTTTGTGGTGTCTTTGATTCTGTACTGAACATATTACTATTGTGGCGGTGACAAATTTTTTGATTTGTTGCAAATTATTTTAGGGTTGATGAGACGGCTGATGAAGAGGAGGTATCACGCTCTACGGTTGCGCAGTGGTGTGAGTGGTGGTGGATCGACGTTTGTGGCGACGGATCTGGGTAGATCTGTTCAGATCCGCCGCCGATTGAATAAAATCGTCGCTGGTGGCGCCTCCGCGGCATGAACTAAAAAAGAAGAGATGATCCGTCGCCCGCGATGCTCATGTGCGGTGCGGTCGCCATGCCGCTGTGCTCGAAGGGTTGTCGGTTGTGTGCGCCGCCGTTGAATCTAGAAGAAGGGCGAGGAAGGTGGTCGTGCGGCGGATCTATTTTTAATTTTGTCGTGATGGGATTCGTCGGGTTTTCGTGAAATTGATTTTCATTCCCACCAACAATATTATCGTCGGCGCGATATTAAGTTAATTAGTCACCCCGGTTTTTTAATTTTGTTCGAGAGTATCTGAAGTTGTGGGCATTTGTGTTACATTACTTTGGTGATTATTAACATCTTGGCGTTTGGTTTTATAGAAGCTTAATCTAGGCTGTTGAATGGCCAAGTGTTCATGCAATTTTGTGTGGTCCTTTATTTTCCTGGTTTTATTACCTTTTGAGTACTGTTTGTATTTATTTTTAACAATGGTGGCATTTGGCCAAGTCGCAGCAGTATTCCTATATGCAGTAGATTGAAGATGATAAATTTTGCTATCGTGTGATTTGGATCTTGTGTTCATTTCTTTGGTTTAATATTCATTGTTGTTTGGAATCGAGTTTTTGGGATGAAGAATTTTACTGGATTAATCTCAATTTTTTTTATGGTGTACAGAATTAAATAAAAAATTGGGGTGTGCAGAATTTTGTAATGGTGAATTAAGTAAAAAATTGGGGTGGGCAGAATTTTTAATTAAAATGATAAATGATTAAAAAATTATTGGGGTCTGCAAAGTTTTTTACGAGTGTGCAATTTTTTTTTACGGGTGTGCAAAATGGTTAAGAATATACAAATTAATATATATATATATATATATATATGAATATATAATTTTTTTGGGCTAATATTTTATTATTAAAAAAAAATAATTAAATAAATAAAAGGATAAATGGTTAAAAAAATTAGAGTGTGCAGAATTTTTACAGGTGTGCAAAATAGTTTCAAATATGTAATATTTTTGGGATGAATTTTTGTTACCGGAAAAAAATAATTAATTAAATAAAATAACAGATAATTAAAAAATAGATAATTGAAAAAAAAAATTGGATAAAAAAAAATTAATTAGATAAAAGAATATACAATTAAAAAAGTTTAGTAAATATAAATTTTAAAATTTTTATAATATAAAATTACTAAAAATATGGAGTGCAGAAAAGTGTCATATTTAAAAATTGCACATGAATATAAATTTATGGTTGGAGAAATTAAGGGCATTTAAGTATTTCCTACCTAATTTTTGGACCTAAGAGAAAGAGTTAAAAATGGTGGTACTTAAGAGTAAGAACACTCTATAAATGACACTCCATTGTAATTGATGTTGGGGAATGAGTTGCACAGATCTATTCGGGGTGAATATTTATATACAAATTTAATTCATTAATTATTACTAGCATGAATTAATCCTATATTAATTCAAATAATAATTGCAACAACATATCATGCATATAAAAAGCCACGTAAAACCTACGCATGCGGAATCTACGGGTTTACGTGAACGTACCTCTTGGGATGACAGTGGCTTTGGTCGGACGGACTAACCAAAAGGACTTCCCAAGTATTCCCTTAGCCCTTGCTCGACAATCCGGTGGAAGGATACTCGCGAACAATTAACAAAAGGAAAAAATAAACTTTGTTGCACCACTTATGTGGATTTGCTAATATTTCCAGCACATGGAATTGTACTTGAGAATGAACTAATCATCCCCTATTTATAAGAGGGAGGGTGGTCGAAAATTTAGTGATATTTCAATGTGGGAAAAGACTTTTCTTGATCACCAAGAAATCTTGAATATATCTCATATATTCTTTTTCCCATAATTAAAATATTCCACAAAATTCCACCTCCTCTATTTTATGGCATTATTTTCGAAAATTTAGTGCTACAAGAATCCAAGATTTGGATCTTCTTGAATTTATGAGATATTCTTGTATTTCAAGAAATACATATCTTCCATAATATCTTTTCAAGAAAATCTTTCTTGCCCACTATATTTTCAAAAATTCGAAATTTACTATATAGATAACCAAGTGGGAGATTTCTTGAATTTAATGAGATAATCTTGTATTCCAAGAATACATATCTTCATTCCATAACAAAATTCAAAGAAAATCTTTCTCCCTCTTTTATCCATAATTTTCGAAAATTTTAGAGGAAATATAAACAACAATATTTATTTTATTTTAATCACCTTTTCAGTTATTGGACTATTTGTTGGGCTACTCAGGGGGCCTTTAGGAGAATTAAGATTGGACCTTCTAATGGATCTTGAATATCTAATATTGAGCCACAATATAATTCAAGCCCATAAATATTAATTAATCCCACTACATAATTAATATTGCACCATCCATCTTAACCCATATCACAATCAATATGGCTCCGGTCATTATTTCCGTGTTTAAGATTTATCGCCCATTAATTAATTCAAGCCCTTTGAAATAGCTTTCCGTTAATTAATATCTTTTTGTCCTTGGTCGAGGAACGGTTCAACATTATTATCAATACAGGAAACTAATTCCACTTGCAAGATTTGGTATGATAAAACTTATGAACCTCCCAAGGGGGCAAATCAAGCAAAAAGCGTACTTACACGATTCTTCAGATTAAATCTTAGCAATAAGATGTGACCAATAATATTGCCCAAGATAAAAAGTATTGAATCTCTCCGATTCGCTACCCATGATAAGTCAAAGCAATAGTTACCAATCCCACGTGATCCTATTTAAGGGAAGAAGGTTAAGAAACAACGAACCATCGAGGTCTAATTCTTCATTGTTTGGATTCAAGAATTTATCCTCCTCAGAGGTCCTATTCAAGCGCATCAGTCATGCACTAGTGTAATCTCTTGGTCAAGACAAACCAATCTGAGCCTTACACCCTAACCTTTCGCGATAGTTGTTCATTTCCATCTAGGTCGTGAATGGCGTACTTTTTTTTAGTTACAAGGACTGTTAATTTAATCTTCGTGATCGCGGTATCACTAAATTAACTTCTGATGTAACACGTCATTTAATTATTGAGCAGTTATGTAGTAAATATATATAGCATTCAATCATATTTAAAGCATCGGTGATAAACAATTTATTTTGGTAAATAAGTCTCGAAATTAGGGCCGATTATACAAAGTAAAAAGCACACTTTTCAAGATAATCCCAACAATCTCCCACTTATACTCAAAAGTCCGCTTTTTTAAGTATACTACAACACATCTCGAGTAGTCCGCGACATCTAATGTCACCTACACGAACCTAATAATTTCTCCCACTTATACTCAAAGCAGATTGGCAACGGTCTTGACACCCATTCCACTCACATGTCTCTCGAATGTATTCAGAGGCAGACGCTTTGTGAATGGATCTGCTAGGCTGTCCTCAGACGCTATCTTTGCCACATCTATATCTCCTCTCTTAACAATTTTTCGTATAAGATGTCTTTCCTTAAATGAGTTTGTTTGACTCGTGGACTCTTGGTTCTCTTGAATTTGCAACTGCCCCTAGCAGATATTGCTAGACAAATTCAGAACACCATCCAAGTCCACTAAGAAGATCTAAAGCCCAATCGGTTCTTTCACTGCTTCACAAGCAGCTACTTACCCGAGTCCATGGTTGAGTCAGTGATGCATTTCTACTTCACACTCGTTCATTTGATGGCTACACTTCCCAAATGAAAACACACTAACTGAGGCAGATAATCTCTGGAATCTAAATCTGATTGGATATTCGAGTTCGTGTAGCCGATGGGGATTGGAGTATCTGACTGATAAATCAACATTCTATCCCGAGTTCTTTTCAGACACTTCAGAATGTTTTTAACTGTCGTCTAATGCGCTTTCCCTAGGTTACTTTGATATCTTGCTACCATGCCTACGGCAAAGCAGATATCCGGTCTCGTACACAACAATGCATACATAAGGTTTCTGACAGCCGAAGCACAAGGAATTACCTTTCATGTTGTTGCGAGTAATTTTTTATCGAGAGTATTATGTGGCTAATTTGGTAACAACTCACAAACAAAATGATTAATCGAACAAGAACACTGCGGGAAGAACCGTAGTTCTTCCCGAAAAAATGGTGTAGGTATATAAGTGGAATGAGGGAAACATTCCGGTGTGTGTCCTTTACAATGAACCGTGAGGTCCTTTATATAAAGAGGACCAAAGACGACAAATCATAAGCACGCGACAAATCGTTAAGCACGACAAATCAATAAGCACGACAAGTCGTTAAGCCACGACAAATCGATAAGCACGACAAGTCATGTGCATAAAGCATGATAAAACATACGCGTAAGCCACGACAAATCACGTGGTCTCGGTGGGACCTGTTGAAATGTGATAATTCGGCCTGGCCGACGTGTGATAAATCTGGTGATCGACGTGCTTGATATATATGAAGGCACAACAATAGCCCCCAAGATCGGGCCGTGGCGTTATTCGAGCTTGATCTTGTTTCATGTCTCGACCCGGATTTTATCTTTTGTTGCATCTGCTGATTGCATTGTTTGCCTCGGAAGCTTGCTGCGGTGTCGTATGAGATCTTGATGCGTTGATTAGACCGAGCCCCACCGGCATGCCCGAAGCATTGAGCATCTTGACCCCTGGGTTTATCAGTCTTGGGAAGCCCGTGATACTTCTTCCCCTCGATCGGTCGGTCGATCTAGTCCGTGCTTTCGTGCTGGTGACCCGTTGTCAGACGTCTTTTCAGGTAACTCAGTGCCGGAGAGCAGCCCCGTTATCGAAGTCTTTTTTCGGCAGGCTCATACTTGAGGCCCCGTTAGACGAAGTCTTTTTACGGCTCGTGCCCGGAGAGCCCCGGATTATCTGAGTCTTTTACCGTACTTTCGTACTTTGGAAACCTTCCGTCGAAGTCTCTTTTTCAGGCTCAGATTTCGGGGAGAGCCCCACAGACGAAGTCTTTTATGTGCTCAGACTTTGGGGGAGCCCCACAGATGAAGTCTTCAGGTCTTTCGTACTTTGGGGAGAGCCCCACAGTCTGAAGTCTTTTCAGGCTCAAATGCTTTTGGGGGAGCCCCTCAGACGAAGTCTTTTTCGTTCTTTCCACTTTGGGGGAGCCCCACATGAAGTCTTTCAGGTTTCGTACTTTGGGGGGGAGAGTCCCTGCTGACGTCTTTTTAGTGCTTTCGTGCCGGAGCCCCCCCGTCAGTGAATCTTTTCTATGCGAGTGGGGAAAATGGTTTTCGAGGGTGGCTCGGAGAGAAGGCGGATGGGATCCCCGCCGAGATGAAAGGTCTTCCGAGATGGCGTGAGAGAGCTAGATGGGATCCTACCGAGATGAAAGGGTCTTCCGAGATGGCTCGTGAGAGAGCTAGATGGGATCCTACTCGAGATGAGCAGGTCTTCTGAAATGGCTCGTGAGAGAGCTTAATGGGATCCTGCTCGAGATGAGCATGTCTTCTGAGATGGCTCGTGAGAGAGCTAGATACTTGAGGGAGCTAGGGGAGTTTGCACTCATCGTCGACCACTTATGGCCGAGCAGTTTGCGACTCTCCTCGATCGGATAAATGCATGCGAATTATAGAGATAAATTTTTTCGTCGTCGACCACTTACGGTACGAAACATTTTCTTACCTTTTACCCACGCATAAATCGTCGATCGATTGTTGTGTGGTCTCATGAGAAAGCCAAAGTAGATGAAGGCAAGCAGGTTAATGCTGATAGAGGCGGACCGGTCATGCCGAATCAATGAGCCAACATCTCATCGCCGTAGCCGCCGAGAATACTTTTCGCTAAAATTCACGGACCGACATCACCGAAGTTAGCGGAAAGCCGACGGAGGCGGGCTGGCTGGTCGTCGCGCGAAGCCGACGATCTCATCGCCGAAAGCGGAGAATGCTTCGCTAAAGCGATTGGATCGACATCGCCGAGTTAGCGGCAACGCCGAGGCGGCCGGTGAGTCGTGTTCTGTGCGATCTCATCGCCCGTGAGAATGCTTCGCTAAAATAATGGGCCAGACATAGCGAATGTGAGCTTAAGCGCCGAGAAGCGGGCTGATGCGTCGGCTATAATGACAGTCTACATCCAGCAAGAAAGCGAATGTATTAAAGCGGCCGGATGGACGTCGCGAATTAGCGAGCGTGGCAGGGCGGTGGTCGTCATTCGCAACCGACGATCTGCATCGCCGAAGCGGAGAATGTAGCTAAAGCGGTAGATGGACATCCGAATTAGCGGAAAAGCCTTGTAGGGCCCAGTTGGTCAAATCGACTATGACCGACGATCTAAATGTCGTAGAAAATGGGAGAATGTCGCTAAAGCAGTAATTTGGACATCGCCAAGATTAATGAAAAGCCGGCGCCGAGGCCGAGGTGTCATCGCTCTGGCCAAACGATCTACATCATGAAAGAAGCTGGAGAATGCTTCGCTAAAATGCTGGATCGACATCACCGAATTAGCGAAAAACCGACGCCGAGGAGGCGGGCTGGTCGCCGCCGCGAAGTCGACGATCTCATCGCCGAAGCGCTGAGAATGCTTTCGCTAAAATGGCGGATCGACATCGCCGAATTATGAAAGCCGACGCCGGAGGAGGCTGGTTGGCTGCCGCCGCGAAGCTCGACGATCTCATCGCCGGAGAAGCCGCGGAGAATGTTTCGCTAAAATGGCGGACCGACATCGCCGAAGTTGGGCCGGAAGTTCGACGCCAGGAGGCGGCGGCCGGTCGCCGCCGCTAAAGCCGACGCATCTTATCGCCGGTGAAGCGCGGAGAATGCCGCTAAAACGGGCGGATCGACATCGCCGAGTTACGAAAGCCGACGCCACGAGGCTGGCTGGTCGTCGCCGCTAAAAGCCGATTTATCTCATCGCCGGTGAAGGCGGAGAATGCTTCGCTAAAACGGGCGGATCGACATCGCTGAAGTTAGTTGAAAGCCGACGCCGAGGGAGCGCGGGCGGGTCGCCGCCGCGAAAGCCGACGATCTCATCATAGAAGCCGAATCTTCATTAAAGCGGTAGGGTGGACATCGTAGAGATTAGCGGAAAGCAACGCCGAGGCGGGCTGGTCGTCGCTCTTGGCCGGCGATCTCATCGCCAAAGGCGGAGAATGCTTCGCTAAAGCAGTGATGGGCGTGTGAGATTAATGGCTGTAGGAGAGCAATCCTTCCCCTAATGACCAAGCGATCTGTCATGCGAAGAATGTAGCTAAAAGCCTTGTTGATTGGACGCCCGGCGAATTAGCGGAAGAAGCCGGCCCAGGAGGCCGGAAGTGATCGTCATTCTTGGCCAAACGATCATCGTAGAAAAGCGGAGAATGTATTGAAATGGTGAATTTGGACGTAGAGTTAATGAGCCGTAGGGGAAATTTGGTCGTCATTAAACCCGGCGATCTCATCGCCGAGAAAAGCGGAGAATGCTCGCTAAAGCAATGGTGGACGTCCCAGATGTGAGCCGTCTGCGATTTGATCTCGTCATTCTTAGCCAAACAATCTCATCGTAGAAAAGCGGAGAATCTTATTAAAGCAATGTTGAACTATCAGCCGAATGTGAAAACCTGACGCCGGTAATTTGTCTCGTCATTCTTGACCAGCGATCGTCGTAGGAAAATGATACTCAGCCTAAGCAGTAATTGGACATCGCGAATTAAGCGGAAGCCGTGAGAATGATCAAATCATTTGTGTGGCGAAGCGATCTGCATCCCGTAGAAATGAGGAAATGCTTCGCTAAAGCAGTAATTTGGACATCGCCCGAGTTAAGCGGAAGCCGCGGCCTTAGGGAGAATTGATCGTCATAGAAAGCGATATTGCAATGAATAAGCGAACCTCATCGTCGCTAAAAAGCCAGTATTACCAATATGGTAAAAGTGAAATATCGTCATAGAAAAATTTTATGTACCCGGTAGCCGAATAAGTGACATAATCGTCGCTAAAAAGGCGGTATTACCCAGTAGCCGAAAGTGGTGGGCATAATCGTCGCCGAAAAAGGTGGTATAACTGCGCCCGAATAAGTGACCATAATCGTACAAGTGGCTTTTTTGTAATTTGGCGGTAGTGCCCATTTTTTTACGAATGATTTGAACATTGGGTTTACCTATGTAAAGCTCTGACTTCTTTTCGTTTTTGATTGTCTTATTGGCGTTGCAATCGGTTGATCGTCTTATTTAGGTGCGACGGATGGGTTACTTTATGAACCCCCCTTTCTTAGTCTTGTGATCGTCTTATTTAGGTGCGATCACTTCATACTCAGACGTCTTATTTAAGTTGCGACCACGTATTTCGTCACCCAGCTTCGTCTTTCGGGTATCTGTAAGTACTAATTCGGCTTATCATTTTGCGGCGTACCCATTACTCGCTTTTTTCTTTGCGGGGAATCGAATCTGAATTCGTTTCGTCGGTGAACATAGACTGGGCTCGTTAAGTCTTTGTTAAAGTCGCCAAACTTAGGTGCGACCTCTTCGCGAGCCAACGCCAAATTAAATGATAATAAACGAATGAATGAAAAGCCACGAGGACATAAATATAATAAACCTGGTGGGGTGGGTAAAAGGACTACCCGTAGAATCTTTGAGTAGCTCGCGAGACTCCGGGTGCTCGTCTAATTTTCTTCTCCCGGATCTTTGGGCTGATTTTTTTTTTTTTCTTGGGCGAAAAAAATTGGGCCCAAAAATTAATACCAACCAATGACCCAGCCCATATATCCATCGATTCAACTACCCACTACTTGGGCCCCAAAATTAATTAATTGTTGGGTCCAATTTACGGTTAAAATCCAAATTTCACACTCAATGGAGTCTGCGGGTTTTAAAAGTCTTTCCGGGTTTTCATTAAATTTTTCGCCCGATTTTTTTGCTAAGGATAGATTGTTCGCCCATGGTATAATAAATTCGCCCAACACTCACTCAGCCCAAATTTCTTTAGAGCCCGAAGATCTTTTTTTTTTTTTAAAACCCAATAATTAAAATGGCGGGCGGGGGAGCTTTTTTGTGTTAAAAATATCAGTGGCCCAAGTTAATAATCTGGCCGAAACAAAGGATAAGATCAGAGCAAAAACCCACGTACCTACCATTTCTCAGTTTTCCTGAAAAAACGCCACGAATCCTTCCAGCCCCCACGCGTCCAAAAAGGTTGTCGGTCGTCATCTGAAACTCCTCTGCCGAAGCTCGAGTTTGCTCCGTTGCCATCTGACCGTTGGCGTTCCATCTCTCCACCATAGCGGACTGGATATCAGTGGTTTTGGCAATGTAGATCGCGGCGGCCTCTAGGTGGATTAGCCCGCCGTTGAGTCTGATTGCGGTGACCGGAGTCTGTGTGCGCAGCGGGGAGGCTTCTGGTGTTGGTGATTTTACAAAGGTGGGTCTTAATTTCGGCGCCAGAGACTCGGCGACTTACGCCGATTTGATGCGCAAAGGCTTTAGCTCTGGCTCGGTTGCTCATGAGTCGGACACAGGGCCGGTGTTGCGGTGTTGGGAGGCAGAATCGAAGCACCAGCGGCGGAGATGGGTGGCGTCGGCGATGCGTCAAACTTAAAATTCGGCAGCGTGGCGGTGGGCGTTCGCGGCTGCGTCGATTTGAAGACTCTTGGCCGATTCCGGTTGATTTTTAGATATTCGGCTGCCGAAGTAGCGTGACTCGTGACCGTGGTTCTTGCGCGTTGATCTTAAGCCGGCTGGTAGAGGTTGAGCGGCGGCGGCTCTGGATTCGAGCGACGCGGCCCTAATTCTTCATCTTTCCTTTCTTTTACGCATGCGTAATACGTATGTATAGCGCTGTATATCTTGTATGTATCACATGCGGTGTATTTTGAAAATTTTTGGGCCTTTTTGGATTTAGAGGTTTGTCTGGTGATGCGGCAGTAGGCGCCCAGGAAGCGGCGGTGTTGGTGGGCGGCTGGCGTGCTTTGAGGACCTCCATTCTCTGTTAAATCATGTCATCTCGTATTTTTAATCTGAGTATCTGAGTTTGTGTTTGTGTGTTCTTGTGATTTTTTGGATTTGGCCGAAAATTCGAAAGCGTTGTTCTTGATTTAATTTTTCAATTGCCCCTTTCTCTAGCGCCAATTGTTGCGAGTCGTTTTTTATCGAGAGTATTATGTGGCTAATTTGGTAACAACTCACAAACAAAATGATTAATCGAACAAGAACATCTGGGAAGAACCGTAGTTCTTCCTGAAATGGTGTAGGTATATAAGTGGAATGAGGGAAACATTCCGGTGTGTGTCCTTTTTACAATGAGTGTGAGGTCCTTTTATATAAAGAGGACCAAAGACGACAAATCATAAGCACGACAAATCGTTAAGCACACGACAAATTAATAAGCACGACAAGTCGTTAAGCCGCGACAAATCGATAAGCACGACAAGTCATGTGCATAAAGCATGACAAAACATATGCGTAAGCACGACAAATCACGTGGTCTCGGTGGGACCTGCTGGTCTCGGTGGGACCTGCTGAAATGTGATAATTCGTCCTGCTGACGTGTGATAAATCTGGTGATGCTGACGTGTGATATATCTGAGCACAACACATGTCATCTATCTCTTTTTCGTCTTAGGGAACATTTTCTTGGATAGATGAATTCCAAGTCTGAAAGGTACAAATCCTTTCTTAGAATCTTGCATGCTGAATTGTTTCAAAAACCAGTGTCTATGTATGAAACTTGCGATAACCCGATCATCCTTTTCTGGCGATCTCGAGTTATCTTGATCCCAAGAATATGTCTGGCTTTCCCTAAGTCTTTCATATCAAACTATTTTGAAACCATGCCCTTACGTCTGATCACACCTTCACATCGTTCTCGATGATCACAACGCCATCTACGTATAGTACTAAGAATACCAATGCAGTTTCGAAACGCTTTTTATACACACAACTTTCAAACTTGTTTTGATCAAACCCATAAGACTTTATTACATGATCAAAACTTTGGTTCCAAGCTCTGGATGCCTGTTTGAGTCCGTAAATGGACCTCTTGAGCTTACAAACTAGGTGTTCTTGGCCTGTTTCAATGAAACCTTGGTGTTGTTGCACATAGATCTCTTTATCAAGACTTCCGTTAAGGAAAGCTGTCTTGACATCTATTTGCCAGATTTCAAGGTCGAAATGTGCAGCAATCGATAAGAGAATATGGATGGACTTAAGCATGGCTACGGGCAAAAAAAGTTTCCTCATAATCGATCCCTTTCTTTCTGAGTATAACCTTTCGCCATTAGTCTTGCTTTAAAGGTTTCAACCTTCCCGTCCGGTCCTCTTTTCCTCTTATATACCCACTTGCATCTAACGGGTTTGACCCCATTAAGTGGTTCGACTAGCTCCCACACTCTATTATGAAACATAGAACCCATTTCGGCTTTCATTGCTGTTTGCCAAGAATCTGCATCCTTATCTTGGAGTGCCTCGTCATTTGTCCATGGGTCTGATTCCGGGAAATCAAGTCCGAGGACTCTCCTATTCCCATGAATCTCTCGGGCTGTCTAACAACCCTCCCACTATAACGAGGCTCGGTTGCCAGAAAACGTATCGTTTGGTATATCATCTAATCTGATTAAGACCGAGGTTTGCCCTCTAAGCTCATTTAAGGTAATCTCATTTCGGTTTTCTTTGGTTCATATAGTTTTCTTCCAAAATCTAAAGTGGGTGCGGATGTCCACCTTTTGATCTTGAACTATAGAACATACACCCTTTTGTTCCTCGGGGTATCCTACAAAAATGCCTTTAATTCTCGATTGAGGATCCAATTTCTGGGGTTTCCTTGTCCAACACGTAGGCCGGACACCCCAAAGTTCTCATGTGTCTCATACTAGGCTTGCGCCCGGTCCACAATTCTTTGGGGTTTTGGGAACCGATTTGGATAGCACCAAGTTCAGAATGTAAGTCGTTGTTACCAAGGTATGAATTCGTAGCGACTCGGGGAAGATCCGCGATAACTCATCATTGATCTAACCATTTCCAAAAGAATTATGTTTCTTTGCTCTGCAACCCCGTTTTGGTGAGGGGTTCCGGGTGCAGTGAGCTGGGATACAATCCCTTCATCAGATAAGCAGTTCAAAAACTCATCGCTAAGGTATTCGCCTCCACGATTAGATTGTAGAGACTTGATACGTTTTTCCATATGATTCTCTGCTTGATCCTTAAATTCTTTAGAATTTCTCAAAGGTCTCAGATTCATGCTTCATAAGGAAAATGTACCTTGAGTAATCATCAATAAAATTACTCATAACCTCATCTTGCTTTGGTTAACATTGAACTATGTACATCTATGTGAACGATCTCTAACACTTCTTTAGCCCCATTCCCCTTGGATCCAAATGCTATCTTTGTCATATCACCCTCCAAACATGATTCGTAGGTTGGAATCGGTTCAACTTGGAGAAGCCCTAGTGAACCGTCTCTTACCAACCTTTGGATCTTCTTTGGATTTATATGACCCAATTTATAGATGCTAAAGAAGTGTCCCATTCACGTCTGATGAACGATTTCTTTTCTCGGAAACAGTTGATGTGTTATAGGATACATTTCGTGAATGGTGTGAACATTTAATTGTATAGAGATCATTCAACAACGTTCCATGATAGATAAATTTATCAAAAATAAAATTGGTAACAACTTTATTAAAAAGTAACCAAAATATCCATCATAAAAGTTTAGAAACTGAAAATGAATTCTTTCTAAAAATCCGGAACGTAAAGAATATCTCAAAAAATTAAAGCACTGTCTTCAAAAGACAAGTGCACTTCTCCCACTGCTTCAGCTGCCACTCTCGTAGCATCGCCCAGTGTGATGAGGACCTCACTCCCACTAAGTTGTCGGGTCCGCTTGAACCCCTGTAATGTGAAACAAACATGATTAGTGGATCCCGTATCCACCACCCACAAAATGGGAGGCATACGCCGCTAAACAAGTTTCAACAACTAGTGCGTGAGAATTACCTTTCTTTCCATCCCTCTTAGGTCTGGAACAGGCTGACCTCCAATGTCCTTTCTCACCGCAGTTGAAGCACTTTCCCTTAGCTGGCTTGTTCACTCCACCACCCTTCTTCACCTTATCTTTGCCATTGGCAACACTTGAGTTCACTTGCTTGTGGCCTTTGTTCCCTTTCTTGTTCTTACCACCCCTTGGTCTAGAAGAAGAAGAAGGTCCGTTTGCCACCAAGGCTTGGCTTTTCTGCCCCAATATCGCCTCTACCGAGACTAAAGCTTGCAACAGATCAGGCATCGAGAACTTCTGATTATTCATCTGGTAGTTCAACCTGAATTGTTCAAAGTTTTTCGGCAGAGAATGGAGCACGAAATCGATTTGGGTCTCGATATCGTATTCAGCGCCAAGTACCTCAAGTTTATTAAGGTGAGCCATCATCTGGAGAACGTGCTCCCTTACGGGCTTTCCCTCCACCATTTTCATAGAGAGCAAGTCCCTCATGGTGATCTGACGAGCCACACGGTTCTGATGTTGAAACATCGCTTTAAGACTAGTCATGATTCCCGCAATGTCTCAAAATTCGTGTTGGTGTTGCAACACATCCGACATAAAGCCAAGATGGTACACTTTGCCATTTCGTTAGACCGCTCGATCGGCAAGATACTCTTTCTTAACCGTTTTAGTGGACTCATCGATGGTTTATCCGGTTTAGGTGTGGTTAGAACCCGAGTTATGGCTTTTTCGAAATGAGGACAATAGTGAGTTTTTCGATTCAATCAACAAAATTTTTTCCGGTGAGCAAATTGTCTTTTCAAGATATTGAATAGTGGATTAAAAGGTTGCGACATGATGAACTGAAATAAACAATAATATGCATACGCACAAATATATCACAAGGTTTGATCACATGCATCATATTAAAATCTCAAAAAAAATATGAACACGCATCAGCCAACATCTTAAAACAGTTTAAATAAGCCACGTGGGGTGGGTCATTATTTAAACACATTCAAGCAAAGTTACAAACAAAACGAGTTATAAACCTTTAATATCCAGGATTAATAGTTGGCTCTCCTTGACCAATATAAAATCGACAGGACTTCGGGAAGTATATGCATATCAATTTTATACCTAAGTAATAACCATGATTAAATACATGATTACTATTTCGCTTTGATCGAGCCTCGTGGGGAGGGTCATCGTCGCCACTAGTAATAACCCACAATCATCCGTTTGGAATTCATTCATGTGAAACCTATCTTTTGACCGTCAGGTAGAGGAATTTCTCCAAAAGAATTCACAAATAAATAAATCATGGAGGTCAAAATTAATTCAATTTTATTATCGGAATAAAATTGTCAATTAATTATTTAAAACATACTTAGTAATTTTGAAGTTGAGATTTTTCAATTTGGCAACCCTCATGCAAACACATTTAAACAAATTAAATAAAACATAAGATAAGACAAATAAATCAAGCAAAATGTAAAAAATAAACATATTGGGCACAAATTATCCAACTGTCATGGTTTGATTTTTCTTGACTTGATCTTGAAAAACAAGTCTCAAATTTCTCCCACTCGTTCGTCTCGAAAAAATGCCCGTCTCGAACGCCCATGGTTCCTTGTTGATGGGGATGCAGGCCCGCATCCGGTAAGCCCACTTGGCCTAGGGCACTCTCGGCACCGCCCGGCGAACCGCCCTCCGGTCTCTCCGGTATGCCTCGGCGGGTCTCGGCGGCGTCGGCGGATCTCGGCGAGGCTGGCAGCGCGTTCGCCGTACTCCGCGCGCCGCGCATGACGCCAGCGGCCTTCGCGTATCCGCAGCGCCCGTGACTACGCCCGTCCGCTTGGCATGGGCCCGCCCACACGCCCGTCGCCTTGTCTCATCCTGCGCCGTTGGCCGCCCAGCCCTGCGCCCTGCTTGTCACGTGCCAGCAGCAGCGCCCGCGCCAGCACTACTTTGCAGTTGCGAGATTTAAATCCTTTAATTCGCCGTCTTTTTTCGTTCCCGTCAGGATTTACAATTTATTTACAAAAAATAATTAACCTAGATCTAGACTAGTCTATTACATTGATCAAATCAAACAAATCCTAGTCTACTCGTGGATTTTCTCACGAGGCAAAACAAATCCGAAGCTAATCAATTAAAAAACCACAGTTTATATGCATGCAAAATAAAACATTAAAATCCATGACAATTGGATACCTGCAAAACAGATCTAACAGTTCTACTATCCAATTTCAAATTTAATGTCCACTGATTAAATTAAAATTTAAAAAATTCAGAGCCCGAAACAGTGGCTCTGATACCAGTTGTTGGGGAATGATTCGCACAGATCTATTCGGGGTGAATATTTAAATACAAATTTAATTCATTAATTATTACTAGCATGAATTAATCCTATATTAATTCAAATAATAATTGCAACAACAAATCATGCATATAAAAAGCCACGTAAAACCTACGCATGCAGAATCTACGGGTTTACATGAACGTACCTCTTGGGATGGCAGTGGCTTTGGTCGGACGGACTAACCAAAAGGACTTCCCAAGTATTCCCTTAGCCCTTGCTCAACTATCCGGTGGAAGGACACTCGTAGAACAATTAACAAAAGGAAAAGATAAACTTTGTTGCACCACTTATGTGGATTTGCTAATATTTCCAGCACATGGAATTGTACTTGAGAATGAACTAATCATCCCCTATTTATAAGAGGGAGGGTGGTCGAAAATTTAGTGATATTTCAATGTGGGAAAAGACTTTTCTTGATCACCAAGAAATCTTGAATATATCTCATATATTCTTTTTCCCATAATTAAAATATTCCACAAAATTCCACCTCCTCTATTTTATGGCATTATTTTCGAAAATTTAGTGCTACAAGAATCCAAGATTTGGATCTTCTTGAATTTATGAGATATTCTTGTATTTCAAGAAATACATATCTTCCATAATATCTTTTCAAGAAAATCAAGAAAATCTTTTTGCCCATTATATTTTCAAAAAAATTCGAAATTTACTATATAGATAACTGTGGGAGATTTCTTGAATTTAATGAGATAATCTAGTATTCCAAGAATACATATCTTCATTCCATAACAAAATTCAAAGAAAATCTTTCTCCCTCTTTTATCCATAATTTTCGAAAATTTTAGAGGAAATATAAGCAACAATATTTATTTTATTTTAATCACCTTTTCAGTTATTGGACTATTTGTTGGGCTACTCAGGGGGCCTTTAGGAGAATTAAGATTGGACCTTCTAATAGATCTTGAATATCTAATATTGAGCCACAATATAATTCAAGCCCATAAATATTAATTAATCCCACTACATAATTAATATTGCACCATCCATCTTAACCCATATCACGATCAATATGGCTCCGGTCATTATTTCCGTGTTTAAGATTATCTAGCCCATTAATTAATTCAAGCCAATGAAATAGCTTTCCGTTAAGTAATATCTTTTGTCCTTGGTCGAGAACGGTTCAACATTATTATCCATCTGGGAAACTAATTCCACTTGCAAGATTTGGTATGATAAAACTTATGAACCTCCCAAGGGGGCAAATCAAGCAAGCGTATTTTGCACACGATTCTTCAGATTAAATCTTAGCAATCACACGTGACCAATAATATTGCCCAAGATAAAAAGTATTGAATCTCTCCGATTCGCTACCCATGATAAGTCAAAGAAATAGTTACCAATCCCACGTGATCCTATTTAAGGGACGAAGGTTAAGAAACAACGAACCATCGAGGTCTAATTCTTCCTTGTTCGGGATTCAAGAATTTATCCTCCCAGTAAGTCCTATTCAGTAAGATCGGTCATGCACTAGTGTAATCTCTTGGTCAAGACAAACCAATCTGAGCCTTACACCTCAACCTTTCGCGATGGTTGTTCATTTCAATCTAGGTCGTGAATAGCGTACTTTTTAGTTACAAGGGATCGTTAATTTAATCTTCGTGATCCGGTATCACTAAATTAACTACTGATGTAAACACATACTAATTATTGAGCAGTTAGGCAAAGAAATATATATAACATTCAATCATATTTAAAGCATCGATGATAAACAATTTATTTCAAGAATAAGTTCGAAAATTGTTTTCGATTATACAAAGTAAAAAGCATACTTTTCAGTATAATCCCAACAGAAGCGTCTCAAGACAGTGTCTATGTATGAAACTTGCGATAACCCGATCATCCTTTTCTTGCGATCTCGAGTGATCTTGATCCCAAGGATGTGTCCGGTTTTCCCTAAGTCTTTCATATCAAACTGTTTTGAAAGGCCATGCCCTTACGTCTGATCACACCTTCACATCGTTCCCAATGATCACAATGTTATCTATGTATAGTACTAAGAATATCAATGCAGTTCCGACACGCTTTTATACACACAACTTTCAAAATCGTTTTGATCAAACCCATAAGACTTTATTACATGATCAAAACTTTGGTTCCAAGCTATGGACGCCTGTTTGAGTCCGTAAATGGACCTCTTGAGCTTACAAACTTGGTGTTCTTGGCCTGTTTCAATGAAGCCTTGGGGTTGTTGCATATGGATCTCTCCATCAAGACTTCCGTTAAGGAAAGCTGTCTTGACATCCATTTGCCAGATTTCAAAGTCGAAATGCGCAACAATGGATAAGAGAATACGGATGGACTTAAGCATGGCTACGGGCGAAAAAGTTTCCTCATAATCGATCCCTTCTCTCTGAGTATAACCTTTCACCACTAGTCTTGCTTTAAAGGTTTCAACCTTCCCGTCCAGTCCTCTTTTCCTCTTATATACCCACTTGCATCCAATGGGTTTGACCCCATTAAGTGGTTCGACTAGCTCCCACACTCTATTATGAAACATATAACCCATTTCGGTTTTCATTGTTGTTTGCCAAGAATCTGCATCCTTATCTTGGAGTGCCTCGTCATATGTCCATGTGTCTGATTCGTCTTGTCCGGGAATCAACTCCGAGGACTCTCCTATTCCCATGAATCTCTCGGGCTGTCTAACAACCCTCCAACTATGACTAGGCTCCGGTTGTGAAAGCGTATCGTTTGGTATATCATCTAGTACAGTTGGCACTGAGGTTTGCCCTCTAAGCTCATTTAAGGTAATCTCACTTCTGGGTTTTCTTTGGTTCATATAGTCTTCTTCCAAAAATCTAAAGTGGGTGTTGATGACCACCTTTTGATCTTCGGGACTATAGAACATACACCCTTTTGCTCCTTCGGGGTATCCTACAAACAACCTTAATTCTGATCGAGGATCCAATTTACCGGCTTCCTTGTCCAATACGTAAGCCGGACACCCCCAAATTCTCATGTGTATCATACTAGGCTTGCGCCCGGTCCACAATTCTTTAGGAGTTTCAGGAATCGATTTGGATAGCACCAAGTTCAGAATGTAAGCCGTTGTTTCCAAGGCATAACCCCAGAATGACTCGGGAAGATCCGCATAACTCACCATTGATCTAACCATTTCCAAAAGAATTCAGTTTCTTTGCTCTGCAACCCCGTTTTGTTGAGGGGTTCCGGGTGCAGTGAGCTGGGATACAATCCCTTCATCAGATAAGCAGTTCAAAAACTCATCGCTGAGGTATTCGCCTCCACGATCAGATCGTAGAGACTTGATACGTTTTTCCCTATGATTCTCTGTTTGAGCCTTAAATTCTTAGAATTTCTCAAAGGTCTCATATTCATGCTTCATAAGGAAAATGTACCTTGAATAATCATCAATAAAATTACTCATAACCTCCTCTTGCTTTGGTTGACATTGGACTACATACATCTGTGTGAACGATCTCTAACACTTCTTTGACCCTATTCCCCTTGGCTCCAAATGCCCTCTTGGTCATATTACTCTCCAAACATGATTCGCAGGTTGGAATCGATTCAACTTGGAGACGCTCCAGTGAACCATCTTTCACCAACCTTTGGATCCTCTTTGGATTTATATGCCCCAATCTTAGATGCCAAAGAAATGTCTCGTTCACGTCTGATGAACGTTTTCTTTTCTCGGAAACAGTTGATGTGTTATAGGATACATTTCGTGAGTGGTGTGCACAGTTAATTGTATAGAGATCATTCAACAACGTTCCACGACAGATAAATTTATCAGAAGAAAAATGGTAACAACCTTATTAAAAAGTAACCAAATATCCATCATAAAAGTTTAGAAACTGAAAATGAATTCTTTCTAAAATCCGGAACTAAAGAATATCTCAAAATAAAACTCTGTCTTCAAAAGACAGGTGCACTTCTCCCACTGCTTCAGCTGCCACTCTCGTAGCATCGCCCAGTGTGATGAGGACCTCACTCCCACTAAGTTGTCGGGTCCGCTTGAACCCCTGTAACGTGAAACAAACATGATTAGTGGATCCCGTATCCACCGCCCATAAAATGGGAGGCATACGCCGCTAAACAAGTTTCAACAACTAGTGCGTGAGAATTACCTTTCTTTCCATCCCTTTTGGGTCTGGAACAGGCTGACCTCCAATGTCCTTTCTCACCGCAGTTGAAGCACTTCCCCTTAGCTGGCTTGTTCACTCCACCACCCTTCTTCACCTTATCTTTGCCATTGGCAACACTTGAGTTCACTTGCTTGTGGCCTTTGTTCCTTTTCTTGTTCTTACCACCCCTTGGTCTAGAAGAAGAAGAAGGTCCGTTGGCCACCAAGGCTTGGCTTTTCTGCCCCAATATCGCCTCTGCCGAGACTAAAGCTTGCAACAGATCAGGCATCGAGAACTTCTGATTATTCATCTGGTAGTTCAACCTGAATTGTTCAAAGCTTTTCGGCAGAGAATGGAGCACGAAGTCGATTTGGGTCTCGATATCGTATTCAACGCCAAGTACCTCAAGTTTATTAAGGTGAGCCATCATCTGGAGAACGTGCTCCCTTACGGGCATTCCCTCCACCATTTTCATAGAGAGCAAGTCCCTCATGGTGATCTGACGAGCCACACGATTCTGATTTTGGAACATCGCTTTAAGATTAGTCATGATTTCCGCAGCGGTCTGAACGCTCTGGTGTTGGTGTTGCAACACATCTAACATAGAAGCCAAGATGGTACACTTTGCCATTTCGTTAGACCGCTCCCAGTCAGCATACTCTTTCTTAACCGTTTTAGTGGACTCATCTGATGGTTTATCCGGTTTAGGTGTGGTCAGAACCCAGTTATGGCTTTGTGCAGTGAGGACAATAGTGAGTTTTCGATTCCAATCAACAAAATTTTCTCCAGTGAGCAAATTGTCTTTCAGTATATTGAAAAGTAGATTAAAATGTTGTGACATGATGAACTGAAATAAAATAATAACATGCATAAGCACAAGTATATCACATGCATCATATTAAAATCTCAAAAAAAAAATATGAACATGCATCAATCAACATCTCAAAACAGTTTAAATAAGCCACGTTGGGTGGGTCATTATTTAAACACATTCAAGCAGGTTACAAACAAGAACAGTTACAAACCTTTAATATCCAGATTAATAGTTGGCTTCCACTTGACCAATATAAAATTGACAGGGACTCCGGAGAAGTATATGCATATCAATTTTATACCTAAGTAATAACCATGATTAAATACAGGATTACTATTTTGCTTTGATCGAGCCTCGTTGGGAGGGTCATCGTCGCCACTAGTAATAACCCACAATCATCCGTTTGGAATTCATTCATGTGAAACCTATCTTTTGACCGTCCCGTTGGGGGAATTTCTCCAAAAGAATTCACAAATAAATAAATCATGGAGGTCAAAATTAATTCAATTTTATTATCCGGAATAAAATTGTCAATTAATTATTTAAACATACTTAGTAATTTTGTAGGTGGGATTTTTCCATTTGGCAACCCTCATGCAAACACTTTTAAACAAATTAAATAAAGTATAAGATAGCACAAATAAATCAAGCAAAACAGAAAAATAAACATATTGGGCACAAATTATCCAATTGTCATGGTTTGATTTTTCTTGACTTGATCTTGAAAAACAAGTCTCGCATTTCTCCCACTCGTTCGTCTCGAAAAAAAATACTTCATCTCGAAACGCCACGCAATGGGATGCAACGGGTGAGGATGATGCACACTTTCATCCGATCCCCTACCCACTGCCATAGAAATCGGCACGCCTAAGACTGTCGGCTTCGCTTTAACGCATCAGGGTCATTCCTTTCCCGCCCTCTCTTTCGCCGCGACTTTCAGGCGACGCTACAGATTTATCCAAGCGCCCTTACACTTCCAGAATACTCCTTATCCGATTCGACTTTAGGATCCGGCTTTTGTCTCGCGTCATTAAGCGTATGCCAAATTGGTAGCTGCTTTACTCATATGCTGCCTCGCTTCCTCGACCTCGGGCACTGCGCCCGTGCGTGCCATAGCAGCGCCATACCAAGCCCTAATACTGTTCGATTTCATTCCTTTAATTCTTCGTCTCTTCGTTCCGCGTCCGGGTTACAATTTATTTACAAAAATAAATAAACCTGAATCTAGACTAGTCTATTACATTTGATCAAATTAAACAAATCCTAGTCTACTCGTGGATTTTTCACGAGGCAAAAAACAAACCGAACTAATCGAATTAAAAAACCACAGTTTATATGCACTCAAAAATAAACATTAAAATCCATGACAATTGGATACCGCAAAAGCAGATATAACAGTTCTACTATCCAATTTCAAATTTAATGTCCATTTAATTAAATTACAATTTAAAAAATTTAACCCAAACACAATGGCTCGATACCAGTTGTTGGGGAATGAGTTGCACAGATCTATTCGGGGTGAATATTTAAATACAAATTTAATTCATTAATTATTACTAGCATGAATTAATCCTATATTAATTCAAATAATAATTGCAACAACATATCATGCATATAAAAAGCCACGTAAAAACTACACGACGCGGAATCTACGGGTTTACGTGAACGTACCTCTCGGGATGGCAGTGACTTCGGTCGGACGGACTAACCAAAAGGACTTCCCAAGTATTCCCTTAGCCCTTGCTCAACTATCCTGTGGAAGGATACTCGTCGAACAATTAACAAAAGGAAAAATAAATTTTGTTGCACCACCTTTGTGGATTTGCTAATATTTCCAGCACATGAAATTGTACTTGGGAATGAACTAATCATCCCCTATTTATAGGAGAGGGGGTGTCGAAATTTTTAGTGAAATATCAATGTGGGAAAAGACTTTTCTTGGTCACCAAGAAATCTTGAATATATCTCCTATATTCTTTTTCTCATAATTAAAATATTCCACAAAAATTCCACCTCCTCAAAATATGGATTTTTCGAAAAATTTTAATGTGCAAGATACCAAGATTTGGATCTTCTTGAACTTATGAGATATTCTTGTATTTTAAGAAATACATATCTTCCATAATATCTTTTCAAGAAAATCAAGAAAATCTTTCTTGCCCATTATATTTCCTATTTTTCGAAAATTTCAATATAGATAAGCTAGTGGGAGATTTCTTGAATTTAATGAGATAATCTTGTATTCCAAGAATACATATCTTCATTCCATAACAAAATTCAAAGAAAATCTTTCTCCCAACATATCTATAAATTTCGAAATAATGGTTGGAAAATTAAGCAACAATATTTATTTTATTTTAATCACCTTTTCAGTTATTGGACTATTTGTTGGGCTACTCAGGGGGCCTTTAGGAGAATTAAGATTGGACCTTCTAATGGATCTTGAATATCTAATATTGAGCCACAATATAATTCAAGCCCATAAATATTAATTAATCCCACTACATAATTAATATTGCACTATCCATCTTAACCCATATTACAGTCAATATGGCTCCCGGTCATTATTTTCCGTGTTTAAGATTATCTAGCCCATTAATTAATTCAAGCCACTGAAATAGCTTTCCGTTAATTAATATCTTTTGTCCTTGGTCGAGGAACAGTTCAACATTATTATCCATACCGGAAACTAATTCCACTTGCAAGATTTTGTATGATAAAACTTATGAACCTCCCAATGGGGCAAATCAAGCAAGCGTACTTGCACACGATTCTTCGTATTAAATCTTAGCAATTACATGTGACCAATAATATTGCCCAAGATAAAAAGTATTGAATCTCTCTGATTCGCTACCCATGATAAGTCAAAGCAATAGTTACCAATCCCACGTGATCCTATTTAAGGGACGAAGGTTAAGAAACAACGAACCACTGAGGTCTAATTCTTCCTTGTTCAGTTCTGAAGAATTTGTCCTCCTGTAGGTCCTATTCAGCGCATCAGTCATGCACTAGTGTAATCTCTTGGTCAAGACAAACCAATCTGAGCCTTACACCTCAACCTTTGGCGATGGGTTGTTCATTTCCATCTAGGTCGTGAATGGCGTACTTTTAGTTACAAGGAACTGTTAATTTAATCTTCTGTGATCTGGTATCACTAAATTAACTACAGTGTAACACGTACGAATTATTGAACAGTTATGTAGTAAATATATATAACATTCAATCATATTTAAAGCATCAGTGATAAACAATTTATTTTAGTAAATAAGTCTGAAAATTCAGTTTCGATTATACAAAGTAAAAAGCATACTTTTCAGTATAATCCCAACAATGGCCCCTTTCATGTTTTTGGTGTATTGGACGTATGTTTATGATGTGTATGTTTATTTATTTGATGTTTTGGTATTGGACGTGTATATATTATAGTGGTTTTTTATTTTTGGTTTTGATTTTGTATAAACAAAATTTTTTAAATATAAAATAATTATAAAAAAAATTATTATTGGACAGCGGTTATAAATCGATGTCTATCCAATATAATAAAAAAAATTATTAAAAAATATATATATATTAGACAGCGGTTGAAAACTGTTGTCCAAGAGAGTGGTTTGAACAGCGGTTGAAAACCGTTGTCCAAGGGCTGGTCTTGCACTGCGTTCAAAACCGTTGTCTAAGTCTTTTTTTAGACAGCGATTTTTTAACAGCTGTCTAAGTTTAGACAGTTGTTACTTGGACAGCCCTTATAACCGTTGTCTAAGGTCATTTTTAACAGTTGTGCAAAGCCAAATCTGTATTAGTGATTTGAAATATTACTCAAATTTTTATGTCCCAAATTACCAAAAATGAGTGGGTCTCATGTACACCGAAATGCACTGTGCACTCATAGTGTATTTTAGAATCGTGCAACTTGTTATAGTGAAAGATGCAACTTGTTTACACTGAACAGTGCAACTATATATAACAAATTCAATACAAAAAAAACGATGTTTAACGACGGATACTTATACCGTCGCTACTTGCGACGGAAAGAGTCAAATGGTCAAATCCACCAATATTAGCGATGGAAAATCAAACAGTCGCTGAATACGACGGATTAGCGACGGTTCATCGACGGTTAATTTGAATCGCCGGTTTTAGCGACGGTCTTAGCGACGGAAATTTGAATTCCATCGCTAAATGGTGCAGAAAACGAAGAGCCCCGCCCCTTGGGCACCACTTTCATTTATTGGGCCCGCTTTATCGACGAATTTAGCGACGGATATGTGAAATCCGTCGCTAAATCCAATATTATAAATACCCCTGCGCCCAGCACAATAGTCAATCAATCTCGTCATAAAGGAATGTGTTGTGTACGCAAACGAGTCAATTTCATATGTATTCTTTGATATAACGGTAAATACTTTAATTTTTTCTCTTTATTTATTTATATTTAGTTGTATTATATATAATTTAATTAATTTATAAATTTTATATTTTATTTAGATGAGTGCTGAAGGTGGTAATAACGTCCCAACTTCATCCCGGGCGTCTATTCCTCATTTTCCTATCAATCTCTTCAATGGAGAGTAAGTGTTGTTTTTTTTTAAATTATATAATTAATTTAATATTAATTATTAATTATGTATTTATTTTTTAATGTGTTAGTATTGTACCCGGTCATGAGGCTTTCTCTATAGCCAAACGCAGCATCATGTGTGTGGGAATTGCTGTCAACGCTCACAGCTGGAAATACATGCCAACTGACCAGCGTCAGATGTATTTCGAGGAGTTTACGATATAAAATTTAATCAATATTTTATTTCAATATATATTTATTACAATTAATTAATTTATCGTATTATATTCAAAATATAAAAATAAATTACGTGGAGTCCCGATCTCAAGACTAATGACGCTTACAAGGCATTTTGTAAGGTTGCTCAACGACAGTACCATGACATGATGCACGACTAGCATAGTCGATGGAGGGATGAAGGGCTGAACATATCAGAATAACTTGGGTCGGAAGTATGGGACTCAATTGTGGCTGTTTGGAGGGCATATCCATTTTAAATATTGTTATTTTAATTATGTGAACAATTTGTAATTTTCTGAACAACTTATGATTTCTGTTTAAGTTTTAATGGTTTATGTATGATTGAACAATTTAAATTTCTGTTTTATTTCAATGAATGATTGAACAATTTTAATTTTATTTATTTTATGTTGAACAATTTTAATTCTTGTTTTTTTTAATAATTTCTATTTTTTGCGACGGTTTTAGCGACGGCTTCAGCGACGGTTTTTTGAATTCCGTCGCTAAACCGTCGCAAATAACGATGACAATATCCGTCGTTATTGTCGACGGTTTCAAAAAACCGTCGCTAAAATTTGTCAAAAAAAATTAGAAGTTTCTTTTTACACAAAAAAGTCGAACCAACTCAATTTTTTTCCAAAACCAAAACCAAAATTTGTGTAGATAGAGGCGAAAATCGTTTTTGAAGTGCATATTGTGTAGCGGAAGCATTTCACAATCGAGGACGATTTTACCATATGTTTTCACATTTCTACCGTTTAAAAATATATAGTGTAATGTATATAATTGATAAGTTTGTTTTGTATTTGGTATTGATATATATTGTATAGATAGTTTATGTTAAATGAATGTTGTCATAAATAATTATTTGGTGGATAATTGTTTGATGTTATTTGATAGAAGAATATATTTGGATATTTACATATACAGTCGAAACTCTGTCCAATTTTTTGTAGAATTAACATATTGATATGATTTGAAACAGATGGAATATCCGAATCGTCAGTGGATGTATTTGACTCCTCAACTTATCAACGAATGTATAAATACGGGGTTCATGAATGAAGTTAATAACTTCATTTACTTTGCAACTAATCATGGTGCAACAGATTCAGAAGGTCGTATAAGATGTCCGTGTAATGCAAGAAAGTGTCAGAACAAGTTATACAGAATGATTGTTGATGTTCAAACACATATCATCGTGAATGGTTTTGTTCCTTATTGCTACAATTGGACACGTCATGGTGAAGATCGATGGAATGTTGATTTCAATGATCTTGAAGAGTATTATAATGTTCTCGAATACAATGAGACACACAATGATCATGGAGTCGATGATCCTGGAGTACAGTTCGAGACACCTACAGTGGATACACCGGATATGTATCATACGATGATCATGGAAGCTGGTGGGTTTCAAGATGAGGCTATGGAGGAGGAACCAAATGAGGAAGCATCTAATTTTTACAGAATACTCAAAGCAGCCGACGAAGATCTGTATGATGGATGTCAAACTCACACTTTGTTGTCATTCAATACTCGACTCATGGCTATCAAGGCTGAGAACAAACTTTCTCAAAGAGCCTATAATCAGATTAGTAAGTTGTTCAATGAGGTCTGTCCTCCCGGTAATAAGGTGTCTATTACAAAATATCAAGTCAAGAATCTGTTGAAGAGTATGGGTCTACCAGTAGAGAGTATTGATTGTTATATCAATAACTGCATGTTATTCTGGGGTAATGAAGAAGACATGGATCTAGATAAGTGCAGATTTTGTGGGCACTCTCGGTAAAAAGTACCGCGTCGGAACTGGACTGACAGTCGAGAGAAGCAGAATAAGAAGAAGAAAGTGGCAAATAAAATGATGTATTACCTCTCTATCATTCTTCGTCTTCAGAGATTGTATCAATCTAGTGTCACATCCAAAGATATGACATGGCATCATACTGAGTCATCTGATCCTAATTCCGGAGAGATGAGACACCCTGCTGACTCGATGGCCTAGAAACATCTTAACGAGGTATTTTCTATTTTTTCTGACGAACCTAGGAACGTTCGGTTAGATCTCAGTGTTGGGGAATGAGTTTGCACAGATATATTCGGGGTGAATATTTAAATACAAATTTAATTCATTAATTATTACTAGCATGAATTAATCCTATATTAATTCAAATAATAATTGCAACAACATATCATGCATATAAAAAGCCACGTAAAACCTACGGATGCGGAATCTACGGGTTTACGTGAACGTACCTCTCGGGATGGCAGTGACTTCGGTCGGACGGACTAACCAAAAGGACTTCCCAAGTATTCCCTTAGCCCTTGCTCGACAATCCGATTGAAGGATACTCGTGAACAATTAACAAAAGGAAAAAACAAACTTTGTTGCTCCACTTTCGTGGATTTGCTAAATTTTCCAGCACATAGAATTGTACTTGAGAATGAACTAATCATCCCCTATTTATAGGAGAGGGGTGGTCGAAAATTTTAGTAGAAAATCAATGTGGGAAAAGACTTTTCTTGGTCACCAAGAAATCTTGAATATATCTCCTATATTCTTTTTCCCATAATTAAAATATTCCACAAAAATCCCACCTCCTCAAGATATGGTGATTTTCGAAAATTATTGTTACAAGAATCCAAGATTTGGATCTTCTTGAATTTATGAGATATTCTTGTATTTCAAGAAATACATATCTTCCATAATATCTTTTCAAGAAAATCAAGAAAATCTTTCTTGCCCATTATATTCAAATTTTTTGAAAATTTCCTCATGAATAACCAAGTGGGAGATTTCTTGAATTTAATGAGATAATCTTGTATTCCAAGAATACATATCTTCATTCCATAACAAAATTCAAAGAAAATCTTTCTCCCTCTTTTATCCATAAATTTCAAAATAATTAGGAAAAATTAAGCAACAATATTTATTTTATTTTAATCACATTTTCAGTTATTGGACTATTTGTTGGGCTACTCAGGGGGCCTTTAGAAGAATTAAGATTGGACCTTCTAATGGATCTTGAATATCTAATATTGAGCCACAATATAATTCAAGCCCATAAATATTAATTAATCCCACTACATAATTAATATTGCACTATCCATCTTAACCCATATTACAGTCAATATGGCTCCCTGTCATTATTTCCCGTGTTTAAGATTATCTAGCCCATTAATTAATTCAAGCCATTGAAATAGCTTTCCGTTAATTAATATCTTTTTACCTTGGTCAAGGAACGGTTCAACATTATTATCCATACCGGAAACTAATTCCACTTGCAAGATTTGGTATGATAAAGCTTATGAACCTCCCAAGGGGGCAAATCAAACAAGTGTACTTGCACACGATCCTTCGTATTAAATCATAGCAATCACATGTGACTAATAATATTGCCCAAGATAAAAAGTATTGAATCTCTTTGATTCGCTACCCATGATAAGTCAAAGCAATAGTTACCAATCCCACGTGATCCTATTTAAGGGACTAAGGTTAAGAAATAACGAACCACTGAGGTCTAATTCTTCCTTGTTCAGGTCTGAAGAATTTATCCTCCTGTAGGTCATATTCAGGGCATCAGTCATGCACTAGTGTAATCTCTTGGTCAAGACAAACCAATCTGAGCCTTACACCTCATCCTTTCGTGATGGGTTGTTCATTTCCATCTAGGTCGTGAATGGCGTACTTTTAGTTACAAGGGACTGTTAATTTAATCTTCTGTGATCTGGTATCACTAAATTAACTACAATGTAACACGTACGAATTATTGAACAGTTATGCAATAAATATATGTAACATTCAATCATATTTAATGCATTAGTGATAAACAATTTATTTCAGTAAATAAGTCTGAAAATTCAGTTTCGATTATATAAAGTAAAAAACATACTTTTCAGTATAATCCCAACAATATCCCACTTATACTCAAAGTCTGCTTTTAAGTATACTACAACATGTCTCGCGTAGTCCGTGACATCTAATGTCACCTACACGAACCTAATAATTTCTCCCACTTATAATCAAAGCAGATTGGCAACGGTCTTGACACCCATTCCACTCACATGTCTCTCGAATGTATTCAGAGGCAGACTCTTTGTGAATGGATCTGCTAGGTTGTCCTCAGACGCTATCTTTGTCACATCTATATCTCATCTCTTAACGATTTCTCGTATAAGATGTCTTTCCTTTAGTGTGCTTGTTTGACTCTGTTGGGGAATGAGTTGCACAGATCTATTCGGGGTGAATATTTAAATACAAATTTAATTCTTTAATTATTACTAGCATGAATTAATCCTATATTAATTCAAATAATAATTGCAACAACATATCATGCATATAATAAGGCCACGTAAAACCTACGCATGCGGAATCTACGGGTTTACGTGAACGTACCTCTCGGGATGGCAGTGACTTCGGTCGGACGGACTAACCAAAAGGACTTCCCAAGTATTCCCTTAGCCCTTGCTCGACAATCCGATTGAAGGATACTCGTGAACAATTAACAAAAGGAAAAAACAAACTTTGTTGCTCCACTTTCGTGGATTTGCTAAATTTTCCAGCACATAGAATTGTACTTGAGAATGAACTAATCATCCCCTATTTATAGGAGAGGGGTGGTCGAAAATTTTAGTAGAAAATCAATGTGGGAAAAGACTTTTCTTGGTCACCAAGAAATCTTGAATATATCTCCTATATTCTTTTTCCCATAATTAAAATATTCCACAAAAAAACTCACCTCCTCAATTATGGATAAATTTCGAAATTAATGTGTGCAAGAATCCAAGATTTGGATCTTCTTGAACTTATGAGATATTCTTGTATTTCAAGAAATACATATCTTCCATAATATCTTTTCAAGAAAATCAAGAAAATCTTTCTTGCCCATTATATTCAAATTTTTTGAAAATTTCCTCATGAATAACCAAGTGGGAGATTTCTTGAATTTAATGAGATAATCTTGTATTCCAAGAATACATATCTTCATTCCATAACAAAATTCAAAGAAAATCTTTCTCCCTCTTTTATCCATAAATTTCAAAATAATTAGGAAAAATTAAGCAACAATATTTATTTTATTTTAATCACATTTTCAGTTATTGGACTATTTGTTGGGCTACTCAGGGGGCCTTTAGAAGAATTAAGATTGGACCTTCTAATGGATCTTGAATATCTAATATTGAGCCACAATATAATTCAAGCCCATAAATATTAATTAATCCCACTACATAATTAATATTGCACTATCCATCTTAACCCATATTACAGTCAATATGGCTCCCTGTCATTATTTCCCGTGTTTAAGATTATCTAGCCCATTAATTAATTCAAGCCATTGAAATAGCTTTCCGTTAATTAATATCTTTTTACCTTGGTCAAGGAACGGTTCAACATTATTATCCATACCGGAAACTAATTCCACTTGCAAGATTTGGTATGATAAAGCTTATGAACCTCCCAAGGGGGCAAATCAAACAAGTGTACTTGCACACGATCCTTCGTATTAAATCATAGCAATCACATGTGACTAATAATATTGCCCAAGATAAAAAGTATTGAATCTCTTTGATTCGCTACCCATGATAAGTCAAAGCAATAGTTACCAATCCCACGTGATCCTATTTAAGGGACTAAGGTTAAGAAATAACGAACCACTGAGGTCTAATTCTTCCTTGTTCAGGTCTGAAGAATTTATCCTCCTGTAGGTCATATTCAGGGCATCAGTCATGCACTAGTGTAATCTCTTGGTCAAGACAAACCAATCTGAGCCTTACACCTCATCCTTTCGTGATGGGTTGTTCATTTCCATCTAGGTCGTGAATGGCGTACTTTTTTTAGTTACAAAGGGATTTGATTAATTTAATCTTCTGTGATCTGGTATCACTAAATTAACTACAATGTAACACGTACGAATTATTGAACAGTTATGCAATAAATATATGTAACATTCAATCATATTTAATGCATTAGTGATAAACAATTTATTTCAGTAAATAAGTCTGAAAATTCAGTTTCGATTATATAAAGTAAAAAACATACTTTTCAGTATAATCCCAACAATATCCCACTTATACTCAAAGTCTGCTTTTAAGTATACTACAACATGTCTCGCGTAGTCCGTGACATCTAATGTCACCTACACGAACCTAATAATTTCTCCCACTTATAATCAAAGCAGATTGGCAACGGTCTTGACACCCATTCCACTCACATGTCTCTCGAATGTATTCAGAGGTAGACTCTTTGTGAATGGATCTGCTAGGTTGTCCTCAGACGCTATCTTTGCCACATCTATATCTCCTCTCTTAACGATTTCTCGTATAAGATGTCTTTCATTTAGTGTGCTTGTTTGACTCGTGGACTCTTGGTTCTATTGAATTTGCAACTGCCCCTAGCAGATATTGCTAGACAAATTCAGAACACCATCCAAGTCCACTAAGAAGATCTAGAGCCCAATCGATTCTTTCACTGCTTCACAAGCAGCTACTTACCCGACTTTCATGGTTGAGTCAGTGATGCATTTCTGCTTCACACTCGTCCATTTGATGGCTACACTTCCCAAATGGAAACACACTAACTGAGGCAGATAATTTCTGGAATCTAAATCTGATTGGAAATCCGAGTCCGTGTAGCCGATGGGGATTGGAGTATCTGACTGATAAATCAACATTCTATCCCGAGTTCTTTTCAGACACTTCAGAATGTTTTTAACTGTCGTCCAATGCGTTTTCCCTGGGTTACTTTGATATCTTGTTATCATGCCTACGGCAAAGCAGATATCCGGTCTCGTACACAGCATTGCATACATAAGGTTTTCGACAGCCGAAGCACAAGGAATACCTTTCATGTCATCTATCTCCTCAAGGCGTCTTAGGGGACATTTTCTTGGATAGATGGATTCCAAACTGAAAAGGTACGAATCCTTTCTTGGAATCTTGCATCTTTGAAGCGTTTCAAGGCAAATGTCTATGTATGAAACTTGCGATAACCCGATCATCCTTTTCTTGCGATCTCGAGTGATCTTGATCCCAAGGATGTGTCCGGCTTTCCCTAAGTCTTTCATATCAAACTGTTTTGAAAACCATGCCCTTACGTCTGATCACACCTTCATATCGTTCCCGATGATCACAATGTCATCTACGTATAGTACTAAGAATACCAATGCAGTTCCGACACACTTTTTATACACACAACTTTCAAACTTGTTTTGATCAAACCCATAAGACTTTATTACATGATCAAAACTTTGGTTCCAAGCTCTGGATGCCTGTTTGAGTCCGTAAATGGACCTCTTGAGCTTACAAACTTGGTGTTCTTGGCCTGTTTCAATGAAGCCTTGGGATTGTTGCATATGGATCTCTTCATCAAGACTTTCGTTAAGGAAAGTTGTCTTGACATCCATTTGCCAGATTTCAAAGTCGAAATGCGCAGCAATCGATAAGAGAATATGGATGGACTTAAGCATGGCTACGGGCGAAAAAGTTTCATCATAATCGATCCCTTCTTTCTGAGTGTAACCTTTCGCCACTAGTCTTGCTTTAAAGGTTTCAACCTTCCCGTCCGGTCCTCTTTTCCTCTTATATACCCACTTGCATCTAATGGGTTTGACCCCATTAAGTGGTTCGACTAGCTCCCACACTCTATTATGAAACATAGAACCCATTTCGACTTTCATTGCTGTTTGCCAAGAATCTGCATCCTTATCTTGGAGTGCCTCGTCATATGTCCATGGGTTCTGATTCGTCTTGTTCGGGAATCAAGTCCGAGGACTCTCCTATTCCCATGAATCTCTCGGGCTGTCTAACAACCCTCCCACTATGACGAGGCTCCGGTTATGAAAGCGTATCAATTGGTATATCATCTAGTACAGTTGGCACTGAGGTTTGCCCTCTAAGCTCATTTAAGGTAATCTCACTTCTGGGTTTTTTTTGGTGCATATAGTCTTCTTCCAAAAATCTAAAGTGGGTGCTGATGACCACCTTTTGATCTTCGGGACTATAGAACATACACCTTTTTTGTTCCCTCGGGGTATCCTACAAACAACCTTAATTCTGATCGAGGATCCAATTTACCGGCTTCCTTGTCCAACACGTAGGCCGGACACCCCCAAATTCTCATGTGTCTCATACTAGGCTTGCGCCCGGCCCACAATTCTTTGGGAGTTTTGGGAAACGATTTGGATAGCACCAAGTTCAGAATGTAAGTCGTTGTTTCCAAGGTATGACCCCAGAACGACTCGGGAAGATCCGCATAACTCATCATTGATCTAACCATTTCCAAAAGAATTCTGTTGCTTCGCTCTGCAACCCCGTTTTGTTGAGGGGTTCCGGGTGCAGTGAGCTGGGATACAATCCCTTCATCAGATAAGTAGTTCAAAAAACTCATGGCTGAGGTATTCGCCTCCACAATCAGATCATAGAGACTTGATATGTTTTTCCTTATGATTCTCTGTTTGAGCCTTAAATTCTTAGAATTTCTCAAAGATCTCAGATTCATGCTTCATAAGGAAAATGTAACCGTACCTTGAGTAATCATCAATAAAATTACTCATAACCTCCTCTTGCTTTGGTTGACATTGGACTACATACATCTGTGTGAACGATCTCTAACACTTCTTTGGCACTATTCCCCTTGGCTCCAAATGCCCTCTTGGTCATATTACTCTCCAAACATGATTCGCAGGTTGGGATTTGTTCAACTTGGAGACGCTCCAGTGAACTATCTTTCACCAACCATTGGATCCTCTTTGGATTTATATGACCTAATCTTAGATGCCAAAGAAGTATTTCGTTCACGCTTTCTTTTGTCGGAAATAGTTGATGTGTTATAGGATGCATTTCATGAGTGGTGTGCACAGTTAATTGTATAGAGATTTTCCATCAATGTCCCGTAACAGATACACTCATCATTTCAAAAATGATGTCATTCTTATTAGAAGAAACTTAGTGTCCTTTAATCGAATTTTAGAAACTGGAAGTGAATTCTTTCTAAAACTGGGAACATAAAGATAATCTCAAAAAACTTTATCTTCAAAAGATAGGTGCACTTCTCCCACTGCTTTAACTGCTACTCATGTAGCATTGCAATGTCTGCAACTTGCGTAGTATTGCAATAATCGTTACTATCGTAGCATTGCAATATCTGCCACTTACGTAGCATTGCAATGTCTTCTACTTTCGTAATGTTGCCCAGTGTGATGAGGATCTCACTCCCACTAAGTTGTCGGATCATTTAGAACCCGTGAAGCCAACATGATTAGTGGATCTCGTATCAACCACCCACGAATGAGAAGTATACGCCGCTAAACAAGTTTCAACAACTAGTGAGTGAGAATTACCTTTCTTTCCGTCCCTTTTGGGGTTGAAAAGGCAAAACCTCCATTGTCCTCTCTTACCGCATCTTAAGCACTTCCTCTTTGGATTTTCCTTGACACAACAAGCATTCCTCATCTTACCATTGCCCTTGGCAACAGTTGAGTTTTATTGCTTATGGCCTTTTGGTCCTCTTCTTTATCTTGCCTTCCTTTGGCCTAGAAGATGAAGACAGACCACTTACCGTTAAAACTTGAGTTTGGTGCCTTATCAACATTTCTGCCGAGACCAAAAGCTTGCAACAAATTAGCTAGCGAGGCCAAAATGCTCAAAAAACTTTTTGGGCAGAGATTGAAGTACCAAATTCATCTGAGTCTCCAGATCATAATCTGTACTCAGAATCTCAAGTTTGTTCAGATGGGCCATCTATTTTGAGGACGTAATCCCTTACGGGTTTGCCCTCCACCATTTTCAGCGACGACATCTCTCGCAAGGTGCTATGACGAGTCCCGCATATTTTGACTCGTTAGTTGGCTCATCTGATTTTGGTGTGTCAAGAATCCACTTGTGCTTTTGTGCAGTTAGGACAATTATAATTTTTCGTTTCCAATCAATATAGTTTCCATACATATTGTATTAACTTTAAGTATAATAACAGTGGATTAAAAGGTAACGACATGTTGAACTGAAATAAACAACAATATGCATAAGCACAAATATATCACAAGGTTCGATCACATGCATCATATTAAAATCTCAAAAAAAATATGAACATGCACCAGCCAACATCTCAAAACAGTTTAAATAAGCCACATTGGGTGGGTCATTATTTAAACATATTCAAGCAGGTTACAAACAAGAACAGTTACAAACCTTTAATATCAGATTAATAGTTGGCTCTCACTTGACCAATATAAAATTGGCGGGGACTTGAGGAGAAGATATATGCATATCAATTTTATACCTAAGTAATAACCATGATTAAATCTGGGATTATTATTTCGCTTTGATCGAGCCTCGTTGGGAGGGTCATCGCCACTAGTAATAACCCACAATCATCATTTTGGAATTCATTCATGTGAAAGCTATCTTTTTGGCCCGTCTCGTTTGGGGAATTTCTCCAAAAGAATTCACAAATAAATAAATCATGGAGGTCAAAATTAATTCAATTTTATTATCCAGGAATAAAATTGTCAATTAATTATTTAAACATACTTAGTAATTTTGAAGGTGAGATTTTTCCATTTTGGCAACCCTCATGCAAACACATTTAAACAAATTAAATAAAGCATAAGATAGCACAAATAAATCAAGCAAAAACAGAAAAATAAACATATTGGGCACAAATTATCCAATTGTCATGGTTTGATTTTTCTTGGATTGATCTTGAAGAAACTTTTCTCGAATTTCTCCCACTCGTTCGTCTCGAAAAAATACGCCGTCTCGAAATGCCACGCCAGCGGTTTCGCGAAGGGATGCACGCGCAAGATCCGGCCGGCCACTTGGCCTTTAAACGACTTCTCGGTAGCCTAAGATCGCCCGCCGGGCCGTGCCGCCGGATGCCTCGACATGCCTCGGCTGACCGTCGGCGACTCTCGGCGGTGACAAAAGCGCATCATGATGTCATCGCTTTCGCCTCTGCCTGCCTGCTAAGCGACCCAGCGTCCCTAAGGCGCCAGCGTCATGACGCGCCGGTCTGGGGTTCGATCACGCGCCGACGCAGTATCACAGATGCGCCCGCCCGTCTTGCCATGTTCTGTTCTCACTTTCGGTGGCCCGGCCTACGCCCTGCGCCCGTCGTGCCGGCACAGCGCCCAGTATACCCCGCCACGCCTGCAGGTTTTGTCCTTTAATTCTTCGTCTCTTCGTTCCCGATCCGGTTACAATTTATTTACAAAAATAAATAAACCTAGATCTAGACTAGTCTATTACATTGATCAAATCAAACAAATCTAGTCTACTCGTGGATTTTCTCACGAGGCAAAACAAATCCGAACGAATCGAATTAAAACCACAATTTATATGCATGCATAAATAAACACATTAAAATCCATGACAATTGGATACCTGCAAAACAGATCTAACAGTTCTACTATCCAATTTCAAAATTAATGTCCTAAAATTAAATTACAATTTAAAAAATTCAGAGCCCGAAACCGTGGCTCTGATACCAATTATTGGGGAATGAGTTGCACAGATCTATTCGGGTGAATATTTAAATACAAATTTAATTCTTTAATTATTACTAGCATGAATTAATCATATATTAATTCAAATAATAATTGCAACAACATATCATGCATATAATAAGGCCACGTAAAACCTACGCATGCGGAATCTACGAGTTTACGTGAACGTACCTCTCGGGATGGCAGTGACTTCGGTCGGACGGACTAACCAAAAGGACTTCCCAAGTATTCCCTTAGCCCTTGCTCGACAATCCGGTGGAAGGATACTCGCGAAAAATTAACAAAAGGAAAAAACAAACTTTGTTGCACCACTTTCGTGGATTTGCTAATTTTTCCAGCACATGGAATTGTACTTGGGAATGAACTAATCATCCCCTATTTATAGGAGAGGGGTGGTCGAAAATTTTAGTAAAAAATCAATGTGGGAAAAGACTTTTCTTGGTCACCAAGAAATCTTGAATATATCTCCTATATTCTTTTTCCCATAATTAAAATATTCCACAAAAAATCCCACCTCCTCAATTATGGATAAATTTTGAAATTAATGTGTGCAAGAATCCAAGATTTGGATCTTCTTGAACTTATGAGATATTCTTGTATTTCAAGAAATACATATCTTCCATAATATCTTTTCAAGAAAATCAAGAAAATTTTTCTTGCCCATTATATTCAAAATTTTTGAAAATTTCCTCATGAATAACCAAGTGGGAGATTTCTTGAATTTAATGAGATAATCTTGTATTCCAAGAATACATATCTTCATTCCATAACAAAATTCAAAGAAAATCTTTCTCCCTCTTTTATCCATAAATTTCGAAATAATTAGGAAAAATTAAGCAACAATATTTATTTTATTTTAATCACCTTTTCAGGTTATTGGACTATTTGTTGGGCTACTCGGGGGCCTTTAGGAGAATTAAGATTGGACCTTCTAATGGATCTTGAATATCTAATATTGAGCCACAATATAATTCAAGCCCATAAATATTAAGTAATCCCACTACATAATTAATATTGACTATCCATCTTAACCCATATTACGATCAATATGGCTCCGGTCATTATTTCCGTGTTTAAGATTATCTAGCCCATTAATTAATTCAAGCCGGCTGAAATAGCTTTCCGTTAATTAATATCTTTTGTCCTTGGTCAAGGAGCGGTTCAACATTATTATCCATCTAGGAAACTAATTCCACTTGCAAGATTTGGTATGATAAAGCTTTATGAACCTCCCAAGGGGGCAAATCAAACAAAGCGTACTTAAGACACACGATCCTTCAGTATTAAATCTTAGCAATCACATGTGACTAATAATATTGCCCAAGATAAAAAAGTATTGAATCTCTTTGATTTATTTACCCATGATAAGTCAAAGCAATAGTTACCAATCTCATGTGATCCTATTTAAGGGGCGAAGGTTAAGAAATAACGAACCATCGAGGTCTAATTCTTCCTTGTTCGGGATTAAGAAGAATTTATCCTCCTGTAGGTCCTATTCAACAGATCGGTCATGCACTAGTGTAATCTCTTGGTCAAGACAAACCAATCTCGAGCCTTACACCTCAACTTTTTCGTGATGGGTTGTTCATTTCCATCTAGGTCGTGAATTGCGTACTTTTTTAGTTACAAGGGATTCATTAATTTAATCTTCGTGATCCGGTATCACTAAATTAACTACAATGTAACAAGTACTAATTATTGAACAGATTATCAAAGAAAAATATATGTAACATTCAATCATATTTAAAGCATTAGTGATAAACAATTTATTTCAAGAAATAAATCGAAAATTGGGTTTTCGATTATACAAAGTAAAAAACATACTTTTCAGTATAATCCCAACAGACTCGTGGACTCTTGGTTCTCTTGAATTTGCAACTGCCCCTAGCAGATATTGCTAGATAAATTCAGAACACCATCCAAGTCCACTAAGAAGGTCTAGAGCCCAATCGGTTCTTTCACTGCTTCACAAGCAGCTACTCACCCGACTTCCATGGTTGCGTCAGTGATGCATTTTTGCTTCACACTCATTCATTTGATGGCTACACTTCCCAAATGGAAACACACTAACTGAGGCAGATAATTACTGGAATCTAAATCTGATTGGAAATCCGGTCAGGTGTAAATGGCCGATGGGGATTGGAGATATCGATCGATAAATCAACATTCTATCTCGAGTTCTTTTCGGACACTTGAATGTTTTTTAATCGTCATCAATCAATGCTTTCCCTGGGTTACTTTGATATCTTGCTACCATGCCTACGGCAAAATAGATATCCGGTCTCGTACACAGCAATGCATACATAAGGTTTTCGACAGCCGAAGCACAAGGAATGCCTTTCATGTCATCTATCTCCGTTTGCGTCTTAGAGGATATTTTCTTGGATAGATGGATTCCATGCCTGAAAGGTATGAATCCTTTCTTGGAATCTTGCATGCTGAATCGTTTCAAAACCAGTGTCTATGTATGAAACTTGCGATAACCCGATCATCCTTTTCTGGCGATCTCGAGTTATCTTGATCCCAAGGATGTGTCCGGCTTTCCCTAAGTCTTTCATATCAAACTGTTTTGAAACCATGCCCTTACGTCTTATCACACCTTCACATCATTCCCGATGATCACAATGTCATCTACGTATAGTACTAAGAATACCAATGCAGTTTCGACACACTTTTTATACACACAACTTTCAAACTTGTTTTGATCAAACCCATAAGACTTTATAACATGATCAAAACATTGGTTCCAAGCTCTGGATGCCTGTTTGAGTCCGTAAATTGACCTCTCGAGCTTACAAACTAGGTGTTCTTGGCCTGTTTTAATGAAACCTTGGGTTTGTTGCATATGGATCTCTTCATCAAGACTTCCGTTAAGGAAAGCTGTCTTGACATCCATTTGCCAGATTTCAAAGTCAAAAATACGCAGCAATCGATAAGAGAATACGGATGGACTTAAGTATGGCTACGGGCGAAAAAGTTTCCTCATAATCGATCCCTTCTTTTTGAGTTTAACCTTTCGCCACTAGTCTTGCTTTAAAGGTTTCAACCTTCCCGTCCGGTCCTCTTTTCCTCTTATATACCCACTTGCATCCAATGGGTTTGACCCCATTAAGTGGTTCGACTAGCTCCCACACTCTATTATGAAACATAGACCCCATTTCAGCTTTCATTGCTGTTTGCCAAGAATCTGCATCCTTATCTTGGAGTGCCTCGTCATATGTCCATGGGTCTGATTCGACTTGTCTGGGAATCAAGTCCGAGGACTCTCCTATTCCCATGAATCTCTCGGGCTGTCTAACAACCCTCCCACTACGACGAGGCTCCAGTTGTGAAAACGTATCGTTTGGTATATCATCTAGTACAGTTGGCATTGAGGTTTGCCCTCTAAGCTCATTTAAGGTAATCTCACTTCTGGGTTTTCTTTGGTTTATATAGTCTTCTTCCAAAAATCTAAAGTGGGTGCTCATGACCACCTTTTGATCTTCGGGACTATAGAACATACACCCTTTTGTTCCCTCGGGGTATCCTACAAACAGCCTTAATTCTGATTGAGGATCCAATTTACCGGCTTCCTTGTCCAACACGTAGGCCGGACACCCCCAAATTCTCATGTGTATCATACTAGGCTTGCGCCCGGTCCACAATTTTTTGGGAGTTTTGGGAACCGATTTGGATAGCACCAAGTTCAGAATATAAGCCGCTGTTTCCAAGGCATAACCCCAGAACGACTTGGGAAGATCCGCATAACTCATCATTGATCTAACCATTTCCAAAAGAATTCAGTTTCTTTGCTCTGCAACCCCATTTTGTTGAGGGATTCCGGGTGCAGTGAGCTGGGATACAATCCCTTCATCAGATAAGTAGTTCAAAAACTCATCGCTGAGGTATTCGCCTCCACGATCAGATCGTAGAGACTTGATACGTTTTTCCCTATGATTCTCCGTTTGAGCCTCAAATTCTTAGAATTTCTCAAAGGTCTCAGATTTATGCTTCATAAGGAAAATGTAACCGTACCTTGAGTAATCATCAATAAAAATACTCATAACCTCCTCTTGCTTTGGTTGACATTGGACCACATACATCTGTGTGAACGATCTCTAACACTTCTTTGGCCCTATTCCCCTTGGCTCCAAATGCCCTCTTGGTCATATTACCCTCCAAACATGATTCGCAAGTTAGAATTTGTTCAACTTGAAGACGCTCCAGTGAACCATCTTTCACCAACCTTTGGATCCTCTTTGGATTTATATGACCTAGTCTTAGATGCCAAAGAAGTGTCTCGTTCACGTCTAATGAACATTTTCTTTTCTCGGAAACAATTGATGTGTTATAGGATACATTTCGTGAGTGGTGTGCACAGTTAATTGTATAGAGATCATTCAACAACGTTCCATGACAGATAAATTTATCAAAAAAGAAAAATGGTAACAACTTTATTAAAAAGTAACCGAATATCCATCATAAAAGTTTAGAAACAGAAAACGAATTCTTTCTAAAAATCCGGAACGTAAAGAATATCTCAAAATTAAAACTCTATCTTCAAAAGACAGGTGCACTTCTCCCACTGCTTCAGCTGCCACTCTCGTAGCATCGCCCAGTATGATGAGGACCTCACTCCCACTAAGTTGCCGGGTCCGATTGAACCCCTGTAATGTGAAACAAACATGATTAATGGATCCCGTATCCACCACCCACAAAATGGGAGGCATACGCCGCTAAACAAGTTTCAAAAACTAGTGCGTGAGAATTACCTTTCTTTCCATCCCTCTTAGGTGCGGAATAAGTGACCTCCAATGTCCTTTTCACCGCAGCGGTTGAAGCACTTCCCCTTATTGGCTTGTTCCTCCACCACCCTTCTTCACCTTATCTTTGCCATTTGCAACACTTGAGTTCACTTGCTTGTGGCCTTTGTTCCTTTTCTTGTTCTTACCACCCTTGGTCTGCAGAAGAAGAAGAAGGTCGGTTTGCCACCAAGGCTTAGCTCTTACGCCCCAATATCGCCTCTGCCGAGACTAAAGTTTGCAATGGATCGGGCATCGAGAACCGATTATTCATCCGGTAGTTCAACCCGAAGCTGTTCAAAGCTTTTCGGAAAAAGAATGGAGCACGAAATCGATTTGGGTTTTCGATATCGTATTCAACGCCAAGTACCTCAAGTTTATTAAGGTGAGCCATCATCCGGAGGCGTGCTCCACTACAGGCGTTCCTCCACCATTTTCATAGAGAGCAAGTCCTCATGGTGATCGACGAGCCCACACGGTTCGATGTTGAAACATCGCTTTAAGACTAGTCATGATTTACTGCGGCCGGTCTCAACTTTACGGTGTTGGTGTTGCAACACACATCGACATAAAGCAAGATGGTACACTTTGCCATTTCGTTAGACCGCTCGATCAAGATAATCTTTTTTAACCGTTTTAGTGGACTCATCGATGGTTTATCCGGTTTAGGTGTGGTCGAACCCGAGTTATGGCTTTTGTGCAAATGAGGACAATAGTGAGTTTTTCGATTCAATCAACAAAATTTTCTCCAAAGTGAGTAAATTGTCTTTTAGTATATTGAATAGTGGATTAAAAGGTTGCGACATGATGAATCGAAATAAATAATAACATGCATAAGCACAAGTATATCACAAGGTTCGATCACATGCATCATATTAAAATCTCAAAAAAAAATATGAACATGCATCACCAACATCTCAAAAGCAGTTTAAATAAGCCGCGTGGGGTGGTTCATTATTTAAACACATTCAAGGAGTTACAAACAAAAGAATTTACAAACCTTTAATATCAGTTAATAGTTGGCTCCAAAACTTGACCAATATAAAATCGACAGGGGACTTAGGGAAGTATATGCATATCAATTTTATACCTAAGTAATAACTTGATTAAATCTGAGATTAGTATTTCGCTTTGATCGAGCCTCGTGGGGGAGGGTCATCGTTGCCATTAGTAATAACCCACAATCATTCGTTTGGAATTCATTCATGTGAAAGCTATCTTTTGGCCCCGTCAGGTAGGGGAATTTCTCCAAAAGAATTCACAAATGAATAAATCATGGAGGTCGAGAATTAATTCAATTTTATTATCAGGAATAAAATTATCAATTAATTATTTAAACATACTTAGTAATTTTGAAGGTGAGATTTTTCCATTTGGCAACCCTCATGCAAAACACATTTAAACAAATTAAATAAAGCATAAGATAGCACAAATAAATCAAGCAAAAAAAAAAAAAAAACATATTGGGCACAAATTATCCAATTGTCATGGTTTGATTTTTCTTGGCTTGATCTTGAAGAAACACGTCTCTAATTTCTCCCACTCGTTCGTCTCGAAAAATGCCGTCTCGTCTCGAAACGCCACGCCAAGTTTCCGCGGCCGGGATCTGGCTTAGCGATTCGCCGGGCTTGCTTGAGACCAGCCTCAGCGGCCTCGGCACCGCCCGTGGTGTCGCGCCCCCGGTGATGCCTCGACACGCCTCGGCGATGTCGGCCAAGCGTCAGCGGCTCTCGGCGGCGGCAGCAGACTCTGTGCTTCGCCCTTTCCCTTTCGCCCTCGCCCGCGACCTCAGCGACCCGCGTATCAGCGCTCGCGTGCGCCAAGCGTCCGTCCGCATTTCGGCCGATCCAAGCGCCTGATCGCGCGCGCTTTGCGCCCGCCCATCTGCTTGGCAACTTTCTTTCCCGCCGCGCTTTCGGCGGTTCGGCCTCGCCTGCGCGCCCGTCGTGCCAGTAGCGGCGCCCGCGCCGCCTCGCCCGGATTACGTATTTTGTCCTTTAATTCTTCGTCTCTTCGTTCCCGATCGGTTACAATTTATTTACAAAAATAATAAACCTAGATCTAGACTAGTCTATTACATTTATCAAATCAAACAAATCCTAGTCTACTCGTGGATTTTCTCACGAGGCAAAACGAATCCGAACGAATCGAATTAAAAAATACAGTTTATATGCACGCAAACACATTAAAATCCATGACAATTGGATACCTGCAAAACAGATCTAACAGTTCTACTATCCAATTTCAAATTTAATGTCCGCGAATTAAATTACAATTTAAAAAATTGAGTCTAAACCGTGGCTCGATACGCTTGTTGGGGAATGAGTTTGCCTGAGATCTATTAAAGGGGTGAATACTTAAATACAAATTTAATTCTTTAATTATTACTAGCATGAATTAATCATATATTAATTCAAATAATAATTGCAACAACATATCATGCATATAAAAAGCCACGTAAAACCTACACATGCGGAATCTACGGGTTTACGTGAACATACCTCTCGGGATGGCAGTGAATTCGGTTGGACGGACTAACCAAAAGGACTTCCCAAGTATTCCCTTAGCCCTTGCTCGACAATCCGGTGGAAGGATACTCGCGAACAATTAACAAAAGGAAAAAAATAAACTTTGTTGCACCACTTTCGTGGATTTGCTAATTTTTCCAGCACATGGAATTGTACTTGGGAATGAAACAATCATCCACTATTTATAGGAGGAGAGTGGTCGAAATTTTCAGTAGAAAATCAATGTGGGAAAAGACTTTTCTTGATCACCAAGAAATCTTGAATATATCTCCTATATTCTTTTTCCCATAATTAAAATATTCCACAAAAATCCCACCTCCTCAAGATATGGTGATTTTCGAAAATTAGTGTTACAAGAATCCAAGATTTGGATCTTCTTGAATTTATGAGATATTCTTGTATTTCAAGAAATGCATATCTTCCATAATATATTTTCAAGAAAATCTTTCTTGCCCACTATATTTCCAAAATTTTCGAAAATTCTATATAGATAACCAAGTGGGAGATTTCTTAAATTTAATGAGATAATCTTGTATTCCAAGAATACATATCTTCATTCCATAACAAAATTCAAAGAAAATCTTTCTCCCTCTTTTATCCATAAATTTCGAAAATATAGAGGAAAAATAAGCAACAATATTTATTTTATTTTAATCACCTTTTCAGTTAATGGACTATATGTTGGGCTACTCAGGGGGCCTTTAGGAGAATTAAGATTTGATCTTCTAATGGACCTTGAATATCTAATATTGAGCCACAATATAATTCGAGCCCATAAATATTAATTAATCCCACTACATAATTAATATTGCACTATCCATCTTAACCCATATTACTGTCAATATGGCTCCCGGTCATTATTTCCCGTGTTTAAGATTATCTAGCCCATTAATTAATTCAAGCCACTGAAATAGCTTTCCATTAATTAACATCTTTTGTCCTTGGTCGAGGAACGGTTCAACATTATTATCCATACCGGAAACTAATTCCACTTGCAATATTTGGTATGATAAAGCTTATGAACCTCCCAAGGGGGCAAATCAAACAAGCGTACTTGCACACGATTCTTCGTATTAAATCTTAGCAATCACATGTGACCAATAATATTGCCCAAGATAAAAAGTATTGAATCTCTCTCTGATTCGCTACCCATGATAAGTCAAAGCAATAGTTACCAATCCCACGTGATCCTATTTAAGGGAAGAAGGTTAAGAAACAACGAACCACTGAGGTCTAATTCTTCCTTGTTCAGTTCTGAAGAATTTATCCTCCTATAGGTCCTATTCAGCGCATCAGTCATGCACTAGTGTAATCTCTTGGTCAAGACAAACCAATCTGAGCCTTACACCTCAACCTTTCGTGATGGGTTGTTCATTTCCATCTAGGTCGTGAATGGCGTACTTTTAGTTACAAGGGACTGTTAATTTAATCTTCTGTGATCTGGTATCACTAAATTAACTACAATGTAACACGTACGAATTATTGAACAGTTATGCAGTAAATATATGTAACATTCAATCATATTTAAAGCATCAGTGATAAACAATTTATTTAAGTAAATAAGTCTAAAAATTCAGTTTCGATTATACAAAGTAAAAAGCATACTTTTCAGTATAATCCCAACACTCAGCACTGATGGTTTTTGTCCATTTGAAATGCACGGTAAGCAGTATTCATTATGGCCGGTTATATTGACTCCTTATAATCTACCTTCGTGGATGTGCATAAAGCCTCAAACGATGTTTCTTACGGTATTGGTACCTGGCCCAAAGAATCCAAAGGATAAACTAGATATTTTTTTCAGCCTATGATAAGAGACTTGATACATCTATGAGAGAATGGAGTGCTGACATACGACGTATCGAGAAAGCAGAATTTCACGATGAGGGTTGCCGTACGTTGGGCCTTATTATTTGGTAGCCCCTTTGGTAATTAAGGTTGGCTTCAAATAATAAGCCCATTCTTTGGCCCACTCACTTTCAACGTCTCTTTACTCATCAAATCCCTAAACTCACGGCAGCATCCCCCAATCTCTCCAATCTTCATCAATCCGCGATTCATCCCCCATTCCTTCACCGGAAATTATGCTTTCACAACTGGGAATCGTGGGTTACTCCATCTATAAAAGGGGTGTTGGCTCTCTTGTTATCGGTGTGGTTCGATATACAATTTTGAGAGTATTACGAGATAGAGGGGGAGTGTTATGTGAGTGGGTTTGTGAGAAGGAAGCCTCTTGTGGTCGTTCCTACACACCGCGGGAAATACGCACTGGAATCGTCAAGGCTATAATTTGAGCCCAAGGATTATCCCTCTAAAACTCTGTTTTTATTCTTATATAATTTTATTATATTTTCTGTATTTTATTCACCAGGTATTTGTACCTTACAGTGGCATCAAGAGCCGCCACGATCTAAGACGCGTCGTCGCGCTGATTGTGTGAAGCCGACGCTCCTCCGCCGCCGCGATTGTGAGACGTCGATCTGTGATTTCCGCCGCATAGTGTCGCTGGAAACTCTGAGAGCAGACGCCGCCTCTGATTGGGTAAATTCTTTTGTCGTTCAAAAATTGTTTTTTGGTTTCAAAAGTTCAGTATACTACTGATTAGTTCCAAAGGTACTTCATCCTTTTTCCTTTTTCTTTTTCCGCTGCATTATTAATATTATGTTCACTAACTCTGAGTAATCAGTGAGTGCTGGAAATATTTTTAAAACTCTGGAGAAAATTGGATTTTGGAACTATTGTTGTATTGGCTGAAATTTTTTATCGAAGGCTGGCGAAATTGGAGTCCTTACCATAGGACTCCGCTCTGGTAAAACGGCTTGAACCTCTTTTAATTTCAGTAATTTAGACCACTTGTAGCGGAATAGGATTGGGATTTTGGTGCTGTAGTAAATAGGTATTTTTATTTGAATTTCTGATTGCCTATTTTTTTTTTGAATTACTGGGATTTATCTGTTGACTATTTCTATCTCTGCATACTTGCTGTTTTTTTATCTTTTTTTCTGGTGTTTTACTGTCTAAATCTTGGATTTACTCGCCTATATATGTTTGCATAATCACTGTGTTTTTTCTTGAAAAATGACATCAACTTCATTTGGAACTACTACTTTTGCAACTTTGGTTCCTTTCAATGGAAAATCAAATTTCAGTATTTGGCAACATATATAATTAATTTCATTAAGTAAACGCAAGAAAACAAGTGCCCGAGTGGAATTGATCCCCGCTCAAGCGTCCAAGGTCCCGTGTTCGGTTCCCCGTGGGAGCGAATAATTTCCTCATTTAATTGGGAGGTTTGGTGGCTTATATATGAGATGTTTGGCAGTTGGGTTCGAGATGGTCCGTGGCTCAGGTGGTTCAGTGCCCACCCGGGCACCCTCTGGGCCTGGGTTCGAACCACCTTGAGCCATTTTTTTTCGAAAATTCACGATTTAGCGACGGTTATAGCGACGGGTTTAGCGACGACAATAACTATCGCTAATACCGACGGCGTATAACCGTCGCACATTTCGACGGATATTGTCGTCGCTAATACTGACGGATAATCGTCATTATTAACGACAATTTTATGACGTCATAACCGTCGACAATTTATCGACGGTTTAGCGACGGGTTTTCTGACCCGAGTCCGGGCCCATATAACCGTCGACAAAACCATCGCTATGTTGCGACGGTAAAAAACCATCGATATTTTACGACAGATAAAAACCGTTGCTAGTTAGCGATGGATTGAAAAAAACCATCGCTAAATGTTAGCGACCCTTGTTTTTCCGACGGTTGAAAAATCGTCACTAAAACCGTTGCCACTCCCTGTAGCAAACCGTCGTAAAACACCGTCTTTTTTATAGTGATTGTATCCTTCAATATAACAAGTTACCTGGTTTTAAAATGCATTATGAGTGCACGGTGCACTTGGGTGCATACAAGACTTAGCTTCTCCTTGATGTAATTTAATTATCTAAATTACTCAAAACAAGAAATGTCACTTCATATGCTAAATAAATATTAAAATTCTCTTCTAAAATTAAAATTCAAACTGTAAAATTTGTTGAAGAATAAAAATATACTAAAGGGAACTTAAAAAGACTCAACTCCACCCTTAAAAAGAACTTAACCAGGCATGTACAACAGTGGTCGTATCCAAACCTAAACATTCCTCTCACAGTTAACTTTGTCTTTATTTAATTATTCATGTTAAAAAAGTCCTATCACATTAATAATTATTTGTGCTCTTTGCCATGCGTAAGCTTAATATAATATATATATATATATATATATATATAAAATGACAACACCTACCTACATAGACATAGTTAACATTTAAAGACGATACTTAAGGCTTATTTTGAAACTTTATCCAACAATAAATAAGCACTTATTTTTAAAGTTGATGTGACTCAACTTTTGAATAAAAAAAAGTGTTTCTTGGGCTCCACTTGTGTTTGAAAACACACACTTAGGCCATGTGGAACACGAAATTTCAACCAAACATTAAGTTTACTTCCTTGCCCTCATCAACCATTTGCAACCCTCCATTAAAATCCTAATACCAAGAGGCACAACACCAATGACCAACAGATACCGGAACTTGTACGATTCATCCGGCACGACCGCGTAAATGGCGGCGGCATAAGTGCCAATCATCGCCATGATCGCAACCAACAATTCGACGAAGAAAGGGAACTTGTAAGTCAAAGATACGAGCACGAGAATCGAAGCCGAAAATGCCAGAGTGTTGCACATCAAGAAAGTGTAAAAGGGTACTTTTTGGCTCGAGTAAATTGCCCTGCCAGCGTAGTGGCCATCTTTGTCATCCTGCCAAACGCCACCGGGAGGAGTCACCCCCGCCTGGAAAGTCACGGTGGCGACTAGGGCGGCTACGATCAACAGCACGTTTCGAGCTTCGTTCACGGAGTCGGTATCTTTGTTGAAACCGAACCTGAACATGCCTCTTTTGACGGGCTGAGCCATTTTTATTTGAAAGATAATTGTGATGCTATCAAATTGTTTGTTAAAAGTTCTCATAAGAAGTTTTTCGATATATGTTGAGTTTTATAATCGTTTTTGGTTTAGTCACGATAAAGATGTTTGTGGTGCAGGACTTGGAGGCGTTCTAGTGAAATTTCATGCACAGAAGACATTTAGTGTGACCAAGAATTTTCTTTGCCTTCTTGTCTTATGTTGTTTTGGTGTTATACAAAAAAAACATAGAATTGTCCATGAAGTACTAGGTTCATGGAAATGTAGGTTGCGTATCCAATTTGGTAATTTCTCATTTGTATTTATGGTTTGTGACCAAGAATTTTCTTTGCCTTCTTGTCTTATGTTGTTTTGGTGTTATACAAAAAAACATAGAATTGTCCATGAAGTACTAGGTTCATGGAAATGTAGGTTGCGTATCCAATTTGGTAATTTCTCATTTGTATTTATGGTTTGCTACGATAATACTCCCTCCGTCCCAATCTTTAAGGTAGTTTTGCCATTTTTTTTATCTCAATCTTTTAGGCATATTTCCTAAAATAAAAATACACTTTATCACATAAAATATTAATAAACAACTATTTCTACCCCCAACTACCCATCACTTTATCGCATAAAATACTAATAAACAACTCTTTCTACCTCCAACATTTTATCACTTTATCACTATTCCCTTAAATTCTTTAGAACAGTCAAACTAACTTAAAGAATGGGACGGAGGTAGTACATCTTTTACTAAGAATCGAATCCACTTATCCAAAAGGGTGGCTCAGAAATTGTACGTACTTCAAATTAATGTCTACACATTGATTTCACTTTTCATAGCCTGTAAATCAAAGATGTACAATATGCAAATGGGTTTATTATCTTCAGTTATAAAGGAAGATGTCTTGCAGTAGTAGGAAAGATCTCATTAACAATCAAATTGTTTTTGTACATTATGTTTAAGATAGATAATAACGGCATATACACTTCAAAAGCACGTAACGCTAACACACGTTCTAAAATTAAGAGATGGCTAGCATAGATTAATCATATTTCATAAACCACGTTGATATTGAATCGCAATTTGTTATATATATACATGGATCGGGCTTACAAATCTGAGGATAAAGTGAAGAAAATGAAATTTAAAAAAATACAAAACAAAGTCAGCAATCCTCACCCACTACCAAAACCTTAAAACCATGCGAGTATCCGACAGCCCTGTGCTCAGGCATGGCATCATCAAACATAAAGACATGACAAGCAAGTAGGAAACTCATATTTTTCTTGTGATTTTTGAAATTTTAATTCGTCCAAGTTATCATCATCTCAAAAAATGTCTCTTTGTCCCGATAATTTCTGTGGAGACCCTTACCGTAAAAGTTTGCACACCTGCAGGCTAAACAAGAGTTCTAGAACAAAACAGAGGGCACATGAGGGCATGATACATTACTTATAAAGAAACAAGCTAACATCTAAAATCAGCATTATGCAACACTGCCTTCCCCTGTTTCACCAGAGTAGGTAAACTCCTAATTTGTTTCAAAGAAGGTAGGAACAGCCCTACAGTAATCCAATTCAAACTTTCTAGGGAAGGATGTATTGAGACCTAACCAACTAGGTCAAAAACTAAACTGAACTTCTTTGCAAACAGTACGCAAGTAGCAACTGACAAGATCAAACTTCATACTCTAGCAGACACCATCCAGAGATGATTTAAATGTCAGGAATCTATAAAAACTTAATTAGAAAATCCTTTTACAGCAACTTGAAACCATCTCAATAAGGTGAAGTCATCAGCTGAAAGCCTTTCAAAGCGTTGTAAAGTAAAAAGTTATAAACGAAAGCACATAACCTTTGCCTATTGTCTAATCAAAACCTTCTTCACTAGAAGGCACACTGAAAACAGTATCTTAAGACCTAAAGAGCAGAATCGGTTTTGCAGCAAGTAAAAGGAAAACTAAGCTAGAGAGCAGGACTTGCACGGCCGCACCCATTACCAAACAACTTATAACTAATTTTCCAAGCTTGATGACACTTCAACCGACAGCAGCAAATCACATAAGCGTTTGTCAAACCAAAAATATAACCATATCCAAGGACGCCTTGTCGACCAAGCTCATTGCTTGCATAGGCTTAAATAGTTTTCTGTAAGCTAATTAACTTTACATGCCAAAAATCACAAAATTCATTTAGTGCAACTTGGAACATTTCTTGTGCGTGGAAAGGCCAGCCCCCAAAACAAAGTCCCAATGAATCAGGATTATACGATATTCAGGTGTCTTCGTAAAATATTAAAGGATTGCTACCCAATACTCATTTCTTAGTACATTGTAAAATGCCAGTGTTGCTTATTATCTCATTTCTCAATATTGCAAAACTAAAAGCATGTAGGTCCATTGATGCTTAACCAATAACCATGAGAAGGAAAACTTCCAGGAAGCTTATAGGCACCCTCGTCAACCAGATACTATAATTTCCAATTATTATTGGTTGACCATCCAAAAAGAAGAAATAGAAATTTAGAATAACAGTGCGACAGTGTATAAGCGCAACCATATCTTGCTCATCCAAGAAATGCACCTAAAAACAGCACATGTGAGTGACAAGCAGCACCACATGCCACCCCTTTCAGCTTTTTTCAACATTGTTTACCCTTTGAACAAGATAAAAGCTACTTTCCACACTGGCAATAAATATATTATTACTAAAACATGCTGAAGATGTCTCCTTTTAGTTCTGAATAACCTTAAAGCATACAATAAACAGGAAGATTAGAATCCAAGCCAGGTCTTCATACAGTTTGGTGCGTTACAGCATCCAAAAACTGTACTTGTGTCTCCATCTCCAAAGCCTCGAAGGCTTTTCATTCCAATTAAGCTCCATCGGGATATGTGAGCTCTATAATCCCAACTTCACAACAACCCACATCCTACAGCGCTTCTTCTTAACTCTACTCACTGCCATACACAAGTCAATGATGATCACATTGCTCCAGTTCCATTGTGCACAGCACTTAGCAAGAGGATGCAAGAACTATTGCTTCAAGTTGCATTACTTAAGACTTGAAACAATCCACAATTATAATACCAATCTTTCGCAACCTTATGCAAGCTATCCAAGGTACTATGGAACATGAAGAATAATATTCCTTGTGCAAGCATTGGGGTGTGCATGTGTGTCTGTGTGAGAAGTGGGGGAAGAGGGTGCCTTCTTGCGTACCTTAATAGTATGACCCGGAACCACTACTTCCCATATAGCTATTACTAGAGAAACCACGACCAGGATATATAGATGAGTATGAGCTACCGCCAACCTAGAGTTTATATGAGTAAACACATGTTAGACAACTCCATGACTGTATATCAAGAGAATCACACAGATAAGACTGAAAAATCCAAACTTACATCACTCCCACGTGACACATAATCACCACCAAAGCTTGATGAGTACATTCGACCAACATCACTACCACCATAAGGGCCTGCAAGAGGAGAAGACATTAAGCATCAATGCCACAGGCTAAATGTGATCATATCAAACAATCAGTAATCCAACCATAGACACAAATATCTCAGATGCGTCAATTTAGATTAAAAACTTGAAGCATACCTCCACTATAACTCATACCCTGGCGTGAACTGTAAAGCCCGTGGGAATCTTGACTGGATAGAGAGCTCCTATTACCACCATATCCAGGGTTTGATCTCCCAACCCTACGATCATACAAGAACGAAAAATCAAAATATGTTCAGTATGGGGTCAAAACCATTCAAGAATCACAAATACAGAGTCACAGCATACCTATCACTGTAAGCATCACCATAATGGGAAGCACTGCTACCAATATCATAATCCAAACGAGCACGAGAGTATCGCATTCCTGCTTCGCTGTAGCGAGAAGGAGGAGGAGCATCATCCTGTCATCCACAATCAAAAACCAATCATTAAAGATTTACACAGTATGATAGGAGCCATCCGAACGTACTTCATGCAGGAGGTACTCAAGAAATTACCACTGCAGCATATGAACGCTTGGACCCAGAAATAGAATCATATTCTCGCCCACGTCCATCCTGGTAAGATGGAAGCGGCCTTTCATATCTTTGGCTATAACCATCATCAACATAAGATCTTCTTGCTGTAGATCTTGATGCACCACCTCTAGGCACATCAGTGTAACCAGATGAACGAGGATAATCATCTCTGTAGGGCAGGCGACTATCTGAAGTTGATCTTGAACTATACTCCATGGCAGCCCTACTCCTAGAGTGAAGCTCCTCCCGGTGACCATAATCCCTCTTCATACTACTCTTGGGGTATGCTGGAACTGACAAGAGTCAACAGACTATTAGGACCAACTACAGAGAAAATGAAAAACATGAATAAGTTGAACAGTCAAGTATACCAGGTGGCCTCCTATCATAAGACCTCGGCAAGGGAGCAACAGGCCTCGCCCTCGGAGGTAAAGTCATAGCTGGTCTCCTATCTCGTACGGGAAGAGGCCTTTTGAAACCGCGATCAGCTACAGGACGAGGACGTGGTGGAGCAATGCTTCTGGAACCACGAGCAGGGATACTGCGTGGCACAGAGCGGCTCCACGGACTCCTATTACCACCACCACCACGAGTTGAACCACGTGCAGGCCGAAAATCTCCTCGAGCAACATGTTTCCCCTTACCTCTCTGGAGGGGTCTTGACAATCTGGCCCTAACTTTAGCCTGAAACAAACACAGTTATTTAGCACGGCCCAGCTGCAAAATATACATGAAAGAGCACATTACAGTTTTGAGAAGCAACCTTGCTATCTCCTTCACCCAATTCCTCATTATTAATACACTTCGCACAAGTCACTGCTGCATCATGGGTATCAAATGTCACAAAGCCGAAATCCTTTCTCCTGGCAGATGGCATATTACGGGCAAGCTCAATTTTCTCAACCTCGCCATATTTTTTAAGCAGATCCTTAACATATTCCTCATCCCAGGAAGCAGAAAGACCGTCAACAAAGACGGTCTTAACCTGAATTAAAGAGTTATGACGTCAACAGAGCATAAGAAATGACGTATAAACTAGAATAGCAGATTCTCAACACAATTAGACAATGTACTTCAACTTTTTTATTACTTTGTAAATTTCTTAACTCAACAGTATTATAGAAGCCATGACAAGTCAACTGACAACAGAAGTCAATGCATAAAAGATTACATTTGGGACACGCTTTCAAATGTAATTTATATGAAATATCAGCTATTATTAGTGCTAAAACTGTCAAATGAAGAAGTAAATTCATCAGAGTATATACCTGGGCCATGATTTCATCACCAGGGTCAATGAAGGAATCTGCAAAGGAAACCTTTGCCGGCCTATCCACTCCAAACACTACATCCCTCTTCTGAAGACGCTTAAAAGCATCCATAGCCTCAGATCGGGAGGAGAACTCTAAGAAGGCAAAACCCCGATTCATTCCCTGACTGTTACTGTCTTCAACCAGCGTCAAATCCTCAATATTGTCAACACCATAATGCTTTAACTTATCTTTTAACTGGATTCAAATAAACAGCTGTGAGTAATTATGTCAATCTAAAGTGTATTGTGATCTCCAATAACAATCTACTTACAGCGTCTTTCGTCCATGTCCTGCATATGTTTCCTAAAAATAGAGTGTCACTATCCTGGCTTGGGGTCACACCACACTGCTTGCCATTAACCTGGGATTTGAGTAGTCAAAAATACGCACGCAACAATATAGAGCAAAAATATTTGGCAACCACAGAATTAGGTAAGTACCATTGGGTTTTTCAGCTTAGCACAAGCTCTTTTTGCTTGCTCCACAGTTGCAAAGCGCAAGAATGCAAAACCTTTGTTCTTCTTAGTTTGAGGATTCATCATAAGTCTGACCTCAGTAACCTCGCCAACTTCACTGAAAACTTTCCTTAGATCAGCATCAGTAGCATCCTTGTCCAATCCCCCAACAAAAATCTCAAACTCCTTCCTCTTGCGTCTTTCTTTGACAACTTCATGATGTTCTTCTTCCTCAGCTGCATAAGACATCCCGCCATGCACCTCCCTGTCCTCCCCTGCATGCTCATCATCTTCCTCGGGGTCAGGTTCTTCATGGATGCTTTCAATATCCTCCTCAACCACATCACCTTCTTCACCATCGTATACTTCTTCAGGTTCTTCCTCCATTTCACCTACCTCTTCTTGAGGATCATGCTCAATTTCCTTCTCATCATAATCTACACCAACATACTCTTCTGGTTCATATTCAGGTTCATTATCCTCCAAGTCCAACCGCTCGTCTTTTTCATACTCCTCAATGGACTCTTTTGCATCCTCATCCTCTGCCAGATTAAAAACGGAAAAATTTACATCAATCCAAAGAACAGTCCACTAATTGATGGTGAAGGAAGTATGCCGAGCCATAGCAGTAAACAAGCCTATACTTTACTAAAACCATAAAAGGACTCCTAACATAATCACTGATACAGTTATCCTCCTTAAAGTATAGATACTATTTGCAAATCTATAACAATTCTGATTGGACACCAATGAAATCGTGTTGTGACATGTTTCATAATAGAGAATCTGTTCAAGTAAGAACATAAGGTTAATGGGTCAATTGCAATGGTACTCAGTGGCAAAGATCTATACAGCGACAAACAAAACAAATTGCAAAAGAACATATAAAGGAAAATACAAATCTGAAAAGAATGTCTCTTACTCTTAGCAGAAGTATTTCCATAAGCCGGTGCCGCTATGCTCTCCTTCTCCGTATGCTCCATATCCTTTTCCACATCCACCGGCCGCTTTCCATCAACAGCCCTAAATTCCTCCTTAACCTCAATCTCCTGCAATTTCACTTTGGATTCAGTCGCTGAGGCCGCCGCCCGTCCCCGGGCCGCCCGCTTGCTACCCGGTCCCGGCGGGGTTTTCTTCGTTACTCTCGGTGGCATCTTTTTCGATAAATGGCGAATCAAATTACACAAAATCAGACAAAAGAAATCGAGAATCCAATAGGTATACGAGCGTGTGAAGTACGCTGGAGATATAGCAAGAGAAACCCTAGTGGAAAAAGATTAGATAAAAGTATATACTGCGTTTCTTTTAACTGCGGAAGAAAGTGGAAATGGAATGCCTACATAAATAAATAACGCAGTACATAAGTTGTTTACTTGTGTACACGTGCTTCGATCATATACACACTGTTCTAATTTTACAAATCCGTAAATACACGAACCGTATCAACTCTTTTTTCACATTTATTATTTTTTCATATTTTAATAAATAATTTTTTTATTAGTATTAAAAATGATAAAGTAATTTTTAAAGAGATATATAATAGACGAGAGATATATTTATCATACTCTTCTGTACAAGTTATTTTATCATTTCAAATACTAATAAACAACTCGTTCGCTAAATACGAAAAAAAGTAGTGTGAAAAAAGAGTTGGGACGGAGGTAGTAATGTTTATAAAAATATATTTTTTCCAAATCTTTTGAAACTAAATATTTTTTGTAAAACAGGAAAATAGAAATTGAGTCTATCTTTATGAGATGAAAGACATTATAAATGGTGAGACAATAAAAATTAATTAAGTGTTGTTAGATTTGAATAGTATTGAGAGTTTGTTTGTGCGAAATGTAAGTGCAAAGTTGTAGGTATGAGGTATTTGCTAACTAATTTCAATCAAATTGTGCTTCAATGGGACAAGGGCTAGTTGTTACAGAAGAAGGGGAAGATGATGTCGTCGGGTGGTGATGTTAGAAACCTTCGACGGCGACGACGACTTTAGACATGTGTAGAGAGTTGACAACTGGCCATGGTTAATGTTCTCAGTTGACGGTTTTTAGGTCCAACACAACGAGAGAGTTATGGTTTAAGACTTTAACCTTTGTCAATGGGGTCGGCTTTATCTTGACAGGATCATACATGTGTTCTCGTGCTTAACTCAGGTCTCGAGTGCGCTAATGCTTGTTTGGTCTCTAGGCAAGTGCATTGATATGGACTCGAATGGTCTATTATCCAAACAAGTTATTGTATATAATAACAATATATGTCTAAACGACTTTGTATTTAACATATTTTACATAATTTTTCATTTATAAAATATAGTAAAGTATATATATGTAATATTTACATTAAATTTTGAGTTGTCCAAAATGAAACTTCAAAATATCCAATACTAAACACGTCACTCTAATAGCCAATACAAACACTATATCTCATGTTTTCTAACATAAAAAAACCAGATATTAGTATGTATTTCAAGAATCATTTTATCATAGTCCTAAAATATCAATTATTTCAATAAAATATCTGAATAACTTGGCCATACTATATACCATAGTTTAAATTAAAAGATACTCCCTCCGTCCCAAAACTCTTAGCACACTTTCCTTTTTGGTCTGTCCCATAAGACTTTGCACACCAAAAAATGGACACACTCTTCTCAACTTATAACCTTACAACACACACTTATTACCCCCATACACACTTACTACCCCTATAAAGCAATTTTTCTTAATCTCTGCGCCGAAAAGTTAGCGCAGAGTCTTCCGGGACGGAGGGAGTATACAAACTTCTCAGGACAAAATTCTTTTGCATGACAATGTAACATCTTAAATTTAAAGTGTCCTTAAAAACTTAGATACTTCTTTTTTCTTTTTCCAACAAATATCCAAATACATTTTGATGGCAAAGTATTATGTGCATGTTTATCAACCCATTATCACAAAAAGTTCAATGCACCACTGTGAACATAGCTGTTGCATATATAACATCATAATGAACCTCAAAGGAGAGCATTAGAGCTTCTGGAGAAGAATAGTGACTCCATGTTGAGGCTGTATGAGTAATCTAAATGCGGGCGAATGATGATATGCCGGCGAGAGAGACCACCTAAAATTGGACAGAATGAGTGATAAAATGACCTTTAATTCAGCCATGGCGAAGTGTTGTCCAACACAGGTACGAGTTCCCAACCCAAACGGCATATATGCATGTGGAATCTTGCAAGCCCCTGAAGTTCCGTTTGCAAATCTCTCTGGCTTGAACTGATGTGCGTCCGAGCCCCATAGGTCTTGGTTCTCGTGCAGTACGGGTATTGGAATCTGGATGTTTACGCCTTTTGGGATGTTTAGTCCTCTGAAATTGATATCTTGCAACGCTTCTCTCACAGCATAGGCAACTGGCGGGTAGAGGCGTAGCGTCTCGTGAATCACCATGCTTAGCTGCCATCAGAATTGTTAGAAATAACTCCATCTATATGTATATACATATATACAACACTTCGGCACATCAATTGTACTGTGCGACTGGTACAATTTTAACTAAAAAAATTCCACCACACCGTTATTTTATATTTTTTCGTTGAGTCAAAGACTTTTGAAGAATGTTTATCTGATGAATGTATCGGCTCTTATGATGAAAAGTATTAGTTGTATATTGGAAAAGTACTAATACTGTTCAGGCTACAAAACAAAAAATTTACCACTTTCATGTTTCGGAGCATGTCTGGCGTAGGCATGTTCGTTCCACATAGTCCAAGCACCTCTTCACGAGCACGAGCTTGCCAGTCAGGATAAGCCGCCAGTGTCATCAAACACCATGATGCTGAAATTGCTGTAGTCTCGTGGCCAGCAAAGTATATGTTCTTGCAATTATCCACGATGAACTTGCTTGGCGTGATATCTGCTGGTCTGTTGCTGCCATCTCCATCACTCTCAACTGCAATCAGTAGCAACTGTAGAAGGTCTTTCTTATTATTATCATCATCACTGCTCCGACTTTTGACCGCATCCAGTATAATCGAGTCTATCTCTCGTTCCAATTTCCATATCTTCATGTTGTGCTTAGTAGGAAGGTGCCTGTTATATGTCGTCGATTCATATATCACATAAAGATATTACATTAACTAGGAAAGCCCGATTTCCAGCAAAGTAACTCGGTGTACCTTAATCCAGGAATTCCGATGCTACCCCTCGACATTACCCTTTGAAGTGACTGAAGTTTAGTGAATATCTTTTCCCCTTGAGCATAGCTTTTTCCAAAGCAAGCTCTTGAAATTATATCTGCTGACAAACTTCTCAAATCATCGTCTACGCTGACCTCCGCCTTTCCTTCTGAACTCTCGATTTTGTCCTCCCAAGCTTTGACCATGGTCGATGTGGATTCAGACATCAGGCTCACCATACCCTGCGAATTAAAACAGACAAATTAGCAGCTATGATTAGGCGTAAAACTAATGATAATACCGACGAGATTTTTACTTAAGCAAATGCGAAAGGGTGTACGTACCTTGACCCTATCGAGGTAAAATTCAGGTGCAATGATCTTCCTCTGGTGAACCCAGTATAGGCCATTTGATGATAGGATACCCCTACCAAGGAGAGGACCGCGTTCTGTTGATAGATACGAAGGCTTTCCCAGGCTAAGTGATGTGCAAAGGCTCAATTCCTTGATCATCTCTGGATCACTAATGCACAGTAGCTGTATGTTGCCCGTGGAATACAAAAATGTTGGTCCTGTCATTAATTACATACAGTTCAACTCATTCTCCAAGTAGTAATATACTATGAACACTTCACAATCAATTTATTTCACTGAAAATCCATAAAACATCGGAGTCTACTATGACCAAAAATGGCTCTTATTGGGAAGGATAATAATAACATGAGCATAGAACTTGACATATCATCACTAAAAATGTTGATGCACACAGTCACACTACCAAAATTAAGTGCGAAGACTCTCACCTAGTTTTAACAATGAACAACAACTAATATCATCATAAGCATTATCTTGGTTAACTTAAAATCAATCAAGAATCAAGATGATCCCAGTTGGTATTGTAACTACAGCTTTAGTGTGTGTTATCAGACACAATTCAAGCTGTAGAATCACTTTTTTTTGTTTCGAAGCTAGGTCACACCAGCTTTGAAAAAAGCGCATCTGCCTGTTGATAAGTGTTTCAAAACAGCCCTTTAAACGGTTGAATGCAATCAGCATCAAGCACCGAGAAAAGGGACAGTGGTAGAGTTATGAACAGGAAAACATTGCATAAAAATGTAAACTTTAACGGCCCATTTTTCATCCTTTCATTAAATCAAACAAGTGACTCTGTGAGGACTAAAAACAAACAGCTGATATGCACTCACCATATTCATTTCTCCATTGCTCAAGATGTGGGAAGACGGTGGAGAACCACGAATGAAGCAATTTTTCAGGGGATGTTTTAGGCAGTGGCTTCTTAAGTTGAGTAATCCTCTTCATTTCAGGTATATTTCCATAAAAAAGGGAGGCGGCAGGCCCTTTAATCCCCTGTTTTTCAATTTTTGATCTCAGTCTTCTGGGCTTCAAGAATGAAGCATCAAGAACTCTAAGAAAAAGCACGAAAACAGCTCCCAAAATTAGCGAGAGACCCATCGTTGCGGCAATAGTTATCACTTTCTCCATCGCTATATCAATTCTCTGCACTCTCTGATTCAAAGTCGTGAAATTTGTCTCCTGTGATTGTTGCTCTGCCTTTACAGCTATTCTCTCGTGCATTCTTTTGTATTTTTAAACAAATAAAACAGAAGGATGACGTTTGTGGAAATGAATCACAGAAACTGGTGTTAAATAAACTAGTATTTCACCAGTGCCCGATCATAGTTTTTGTTAGAGTAGATCTGTTGTGAAATTTATTTCACATTTAATAAATGAATTCAAACTTAACTCTTCACTTATTATAAATAATCCCTTTTGTAATCCTATTTGTCCTAATTATATAAATTTATATAGATATGTTTTCATTTATGGATGTCCCTATTATAAGGACTTGTTTTCACATTTATAATTTTTCAAATTAATTTACTTATACAATCATGCATTACTTATGATAGAAACTATAATAATTATTAAATAGGGTTATAATAGAAATTTTACTTGTATAATTTATATATTCTAAAAAAATCTTAATCTATGTGCAAAACCCAATCAGTCTGTATAATTGGGATTGAGGGAGTATAAGATATCTTTAAGTTATAGGATCTAATTTTAATGAATAAAGTATTATGTGCATCATTTTCACTTTCACGGTACATCAATATTACTATTTTATAAAAAACTAACATTTTATAAATAAAATATTAATTCTTAACAACAATAGTATTAATAATAGTATAAGATGAAAATGATGCGCATAATACCTTCTCTGATTTAGTGATCCACGTATAAAACTTGTTCAGTATATTTTGTCTTTTTATTAATATGTAATTGTAATTAATATTTTGCTACTATTAATAAAATGTTATTAAAAAATAAAAATAGTTTAAAATATGTTGTAGTTCATTTTTTTTAAAGTAAGTAAACTAACAATTCTTAAATTCGATAATATTGTCATGTTGTAAATAATATGTTGAGTAAGTAAACATTGATTAAAATTCAATACAATATATTACCATACAATTAATGATTAATGTCAATCCATTTGATATAAATGTAATTATTCTTAACAAATGTACAATCCCATTCTTTGAAAGCTTGCAAATATTTTGCAACCTTAAAACTTATGATGGAACAATTATAATATTTAAGAAAAACTCAGTACATGGGATGGATGGGTCTAACTCCTTGTGCCCTTTCCATTCTCTTTCAGATTCCTTTAAATTTACCAAGCACCCACTTAGGGGCCACTTTTGAAGAAGATAGATGAACAATTTAATTTAAATGAAAGAAAGAAAGCAACAAATTCAACTTCATACTTCAATTTTGTTATTATCATATCATTGAGATATACATTTATACTACACACATTACAGAGTAAATTTATATAATTTCCAGTGAAAATCGCCTCCACCGAAAATCAATGTCAGCTCTCCGCCAGATTTCAATCAAACCAAATCCCCTTTGCCCATCCCATTTTGAACCATTCACCAGAAGAGTATGATTTATAGCTAGGGGAGATGAGATACGATAATATAAATAATCAGAGATTATTTAGGGTGTGTTTTGAAAAACATAAAACAACTTTCAAAAGCATTTATTTTCAAAAGCTGTGAGAGGAAGTTTTGAAAATAAATGTTCTGAAAGTTGTTTTAAGTGTTTCAATATGAAAAAATATGAGATACCATTATATAGAGCCACCCCATTGCCACATAGTGTCCACCTTCTTCTCAAAGTCATGAATTTTTCTCATTTTTTTGAAGCAAAAAAAAATTCTCATTTACATCTCAAAGTTATGAAATTTTCTCATTGCAGAAATTGCTAGCGTGAGACACCTCAAGAATCATTGATTTCCTCAAAAGGCATGTATCAAGCAATTAATAGGAAGAATAGGTTCAACCATTTTCCTTTAAGGTTGAGGTTTAGATTTCATCCAGAAACTCATAATACAAAAATATAAATTAAAATTTGAGAGACTCAAGAAAACATATATATGCATATATTAAAGAAACACTAATTTTTTTTTACACATTCAAGCACATTCAACTAATTACCCATCGCTGCTACGTCTCTCCGCTTGATAGGTTTGAGGGAAATGGGGAGTGGATAGTTAATGAAAGTGGAGAGGGAAAGAGAGTTGTGGATAAATGGGACACGTTTGCTGTGAGGAGTGGAGAGAGTGGGAAAATAGTAAAATGAGCGGTAACCGTTTTTTACTGAACTTTGTTGTTTTTATATAAGTATATATTATTTTCAATTAAGAATACTATTGTTACTAAAAAGAAAAACACAATGTTTTTTATTTTATTTCAAGAAGTATAACAAACAGTCTCCGGACTGAAAATTGCTGAAAATGAATTTGTGCTCTCCCTATCCCCCCAAAAGACAAAGCCCTCAATTAATTAATTCATTGAGGTTTTATCCATTAATATATATTAAATACATTATATTCGGTGTTCGATTATTTTTTTCGATTTTGTTCAAAAAATAACTGAATCGAATTGAAAGTTGATTTCTGTAAATTAGGAATCATAATTAAATTGAATAGTTTCTTCGGTCGGTTATTTCGGTTTTACCAGTATACTGCATACCCCGAGTAACTTATGACTCATTAGAGTTATATCTTTTGAATTGTGGGCTAATACTGATATATGGGCCTCATAGCCAAAACTCTAATTAACAATAAAAGAAGATTGGGCTCCAGTTGCAAAAAGAATAAATTGAAAAATACATAAAGTCCACTTATCGAGCATAAATCATACCCTTTCCTTTAATTTTCCATTTTAATTCATATCTATAAATCTATTTACCGTTGTAGGTAAAATAATAAAGATACATTCATTTCGCGACTATTTGGACTTTGAACTTTATAATAGCAAACCTCTATCTGTTTTTAGACTTAATGTAAAAAAAAATGAAATCCTAAATATTATTCAGGTCTTCTGAACTTGAGCTTCATGTCTTCACTTGATCATCTGACTTCGTCTGGTCTTCTGTCTTCTGACCTAACCTAGTCTTCTGATCTTCTGACCTGACCTGGTCTTCTGATCTTCTGATCTGACCTGGTCTTCTGATCTTCTGACCTGACCTGGTCTTCTGATCTGACCTGGTCTTTTGATCTTCTGATCTGACCTGGTCTTCTGATCTTCTGACCTGACCTATGCATATTGAGTTCCCCCTCAATATGTGACCTATCTTATTCATCAGTTGTCTATACATTCCAGCTGGTCATCCTAACCTGATTCTAAGTCATCAGTCAGCTAACAGGTCTGACTGGTTTTATTACAACCTGTTTTGGAACTTCCATCAAAATTTAATACAGATTTCCCAACAATCTCCACCTTTTTGATGGAACCAAAACACTTAATTAGAAAAACAGATAACCATGCAGAAAGTAAAAACGTAGACAACAGAAATCAGAAGACAATGAGTTGTTGTCTTAAGATAAAAAAGGTAACTTGTTTCATTGATAATGAGTTTGAAGATTACAATTACAAGAGTTACCTATCATCTGATCTAAAGAATATACCTTTTGATTTCCTACAGATCTCTCAAGCCTTTAGAAACTTGGAATATATCATACATTCTCCTCAGTACTTCCTTTTGGCGATCTTCTTCAATAATGTTGCCTCTTTCCAGTGCATCAAAATAAGCTTTCCTGAAGCCCACTGGATCATAATCTTCGTTCTTCTTCAGAGGAGGGATCAGATGTTCATATCTTGGAGCAGAAGGTCTCAAGGTCATCTTCTATCCTTCCCTCATAACTTCCTTGTAGAAGACAGAATACTTTGTTTCTAGCCAGTCCAGAAAGATCTCATCAAAAACATTGTCATCTTGTTCTTCTGGAACTCGCTGGATCATGAACACGTCGCATAACCAGTCTGTCTTTATTATTCTCCAGGGGTCATGGAGATCTTCTCTGCAAATCAGGATCTCATGTACCTTAGTTGGAAGAGCATGTTCTACTCAGGTCTCGTCAGTATCATCAGCAGCCTTTTGTTTCTGTTTTCTTCTGAAGGCACGATCTAGGCCTGCTGCTTCTTTCAGTTTCATTCTCCTAGTAGCCTCTTCCATGATCTTTCTTTTCTTCTGCAGATCCTCTTGCTCTTTTATCTGGTCCGCTGAAAGAGACATTTCTGACCTCGTGACCATTGATTTCTGAGTTGCAGGGCGTTTAGGCTGTTTCTTTTCAATTTGCTTTTCTCCTCTGCCTCTACCTCAGCTGCTTCTTCTTCTTCAAGTCTTTTGGCCAGGTCAAGACTTTTGGCCTCTTCTTCTATCAGCAGCTTCTTCTGAATGGTTGATGAGAAATCTTCAATCTTGTCCACCCTTGCGGTCAGATCAACCAATTCAGCTTTCTGTTCTCCAATTGCCTTATCCTGCAAGTCCAGTTGCCTGGTGTGTTCTTTAACATTAGTGAACAATTCAGTCAACTCAGTGTCCTGGACTTCAGGTCTTGATGCAGAGACAATCACTTGAGCAGAAGGGGCGTCATGTTTTTCTAATGTCTGACCTTCCCCCTTTTTGGTTGCATCAAAAAACTTGCGGATGGTCGACTCAAGCTTAGTGAACTGAGTCATCATTTCTGTTTTGAGCTCATCAACCTCCAAGGATTGAATCTGAACATTCGATGCAGAAGGAGGCGGACCTAGCATCTTGGACACAGCATCTTCCAAAGCCTTCTTCGCAATAGAGACATAGGTCTCGAATCTCTTAACTGCGGCTTCAAAACTGGAATCAACTTGCATTAAAGATTTGTAAGCCTCCTCGAACAGTACTCGAACATCTGACAGCATAGATATTTCCAGACCAAGCTTCTGAAGCAACAACTCCACTCTTTGCATTTCAGATGTCGCTACTGCAGAGTGCATCTCTACAAGTTTGGCAGCAGTTAGATTCCTCTCAGATTCAACAAGTTTCTGAGTACGCTCCCCCATCTGATTCAGAAGAGCGGTAGCAAGCGTCGTAAACTGAGCTTCCACCGATGCCTTGACCCTATCCAGAATAATCGTCGAAACATGGTCTAGGGTCTCTTGCGGAATGAGCACAACTGGTGCGGATGTTTGTGCCTTCTCAGCTGGGGTCTCATCCGGTCCACCCTCAGTTGATTCATCGGTAGCATCTTCAAATGCTTCATCGAGTTCAGAGAAACCCATCTTCTTATTTATCAACCAGGCAACATCTCCATCAGAAGCTAGTTCTGCTGCACTGGTGACTCCGGCCGGGGTGGCTCACCATATGCCCCAAGAATTTTCCGGACTCTACTCCAAAATTGCACTTTTTGGGGTTCAATTTCATCTTATATTGCCTTAAGATGTTGAAAGTCTGGGTGAGATGCCCCAGATGGTCCTCCATTTTATTGTTTTTAACTACCAGGTCGTCGATATATACTTCCATGGTTTTGCCGATCTGGTCCGCGAACATGCGATTGACCAACCTCTGATATGTCGCTCCGGCGTTCTTCAGACCAAAAAGCATACGCTTCCAACAGTATATGTTTTTCTCCATCAGGAAAGAAGTGTGGTTTGGTCGTCTCGATGCATGGATATTTGATGGTAGCCCGCGAATGCATCCATGAAAGACATCACCTCGTGTCCGGTCGTATTGTCTATTAAGTGGTCGATGTGTGGCATAGAAAATGTGATCTTTGGGACAAGCGTCGTTTAGATCGGTAAAGTCAATGCACAATCTCCACGAGTTATTCGCCTTCTTTACTAACACCGCATTAGCCACCCATTGAGGCTTATCAGCTTGCTCAATTAGCTGGTTATCTAGGAGCTTCTTTACCTCATCGGCCAGGGCTGCATATTTCTCGGGACCAAACTTCCTCCTCTTCTACGAGATTGGTTTCTTAGAAGGGTCAATGTTGAGCAGATGGCAAGCGGCTTTGGGATCTATCCCGACCATATCCCCGTGGGACCAAGCAAAAACGTCTAAGTTAGCTTTCAGGAACTCGATCATCTGCTCTCGCATCTCGGGGCTTAGGGTCGTTCCAATGATCACTTCCATTTCAGGCTGGTTCTCGCTAACAGGGACCCTTTCGAGCTCCTCTACCGGCTAGCTCGCTGTCCCTTTGCCCACCGCGGGTTGTCGACAGGCTCGTAGCCTATTATGGGCTCGAGATCGGCTATTTCCCCGGCGTCATCAACCTTCATCCTCTTGTTGGGCTTGCTTATTGGTGACGAGGTCGGGTCGTCGGGAGAGTTTTTTGACACTACCAAGACTGCCCCTGTCCCGAGAGTTACCATGGCCGCCCCTGGCTCGGCGCCGACCTGTAGCAAGCATCCTCTTTACATCGCCTGATTTCCCTTGATCATCCCAACGGGCCCTCCTGGAGTTGGGAATTTGATGCAATAATAATGGGCCGAGGTCACTGCCCCGAATTCATGTTCGAAAGGTCTTCCCAAAAACCCGTTATATGTCGAAGGAAGATCAACAATGATGAAGTCGAGTTGCCTCGTCACCCTGACTTCCAGATCGCGATTCGAGACCAATTCAACCGCCAAACGGATCGCCCCGTGAGGTTTTACGGAAGAATCTCCGAATCCCTTGATAGTGAGGTCGCAGGGCTCGACGTATTCGGAGAAGTTCCCAATCTGGTCGAGAGCCCTTTTGAACAGGATGTTGCAGAAAGAACCGTTGTCGACGAGTAGATGATGAACCATTACCCCCATGATCTTGATCGAGATCACTATGGGGTCATTGTTCGGGTATTGGACCCCTTGCTTGTCCTCGTCTGAAAAAGCGAGCAAATTGGTTTTCTCAGTTGCGTGATTGACCTGAAAAGAAGTCTGGTGGACATGGTTTAAAGCTCGTATTTCGGCTTTCCGCCTCCGTCGTGACATAGACATCAAAGGAAGGATCCAGCCGATGCTGCCCTCCCATGGAGCGATCATCTGTACGGCCCTTCCCGCGGCATTGTCGGGAAAAGGGGGACTAGGTCGCTGGTCGGCGGGCCCTGGGTTCACCGGAGATCGCTGTGGTGGTGGCTGATTGTTTTGACGTTTCTTCACGTACTCATCTAGCTTCCCCTCTTCATAAAGCTTCCACAATTGTTGGAGAAGGTCGCGACATTCACTGGTGTTGTGACCGATGCTCTCATGGTAGTGGCAGTATTTGTTGGGATTCATCTTCCCATTTTCCTTCGTGACCTTACGGGGTTGATCCAAAAGTTTCTTGTCCTTGATTTGATCATAGACTTTGTTTGGAGTGGTGCTTAATACCCCCAACAACTTGACCTCGATTTCGCTGCTAAAAGGCTTAAAGTTGTTGGCCTTGCGGGGGCCGCAACTTTTCTTATGCGAGCTTAGCTCCACCATCTCGGGCTTCTTTACTTCGCCCTCTTGGACATGCTTCCCCAAGCGCATGGCCATCATCTCAGCCCAGCTATTGTGATTTCCTGCCTTGTACCGGAACTCCGCATATGAACTCGGGTATTCCTTATGCATGAGCTTCCATAGCTTCGTGTTGAACCGTAGACCCCGAACAACTCCCATTACTTTGACCTCATCCCCCATGGGTTCGCCGCCCAGGAGAAAGTTATCGACTCTTTCGTTGTAATCTCGGTCTGACTTCGTGGGACCTTGCTGAATGGTCGCAAAGAGTTGCTTCGTCGGTTGCCTTGGGGCCAAGGTGACGAAGTGGTTCAGAAAAAAAAACTGGCAAGCTGGTGGAAGGACTCGATGGAGTTCGGAGTCAGAGATTTGAACCACCTATACGCCTGGTGTCCTAGAGTGAGTGGAAAAAATCGACATTATGTCGCATTTGTGGCCCCCATGGAAGCCATGTGGTCGGAGAACTTCCCTAGATGGATGGTCGGATCGGAGTCCCCATTATACGGATTGATCGAGGTCGTGTTGATTTTGACCTGTGCCGGGGCGCAGACAATGGCTGGGACCAGAGGTGAGATCGGGACGAGAGCCGACGTCGCTGGTCCCCCCTGTTGATCTAAACGATCCTGCAGTTTCTTGAGAGTTTCTTTGATAGCCTCGAGCTGCTCGTTTCCGGGGTTAGGAGGTCGGTGGGATGCTCGCTGACCTAAACGGGACAGTATCGAGGCCTTTGGCTCCTCGTTCCTTCGACCCCGGAAATCCTCCACCTCGAAAGAGGTTTCCAAGTTACGCCGGATTGTGAAAGAGTCGGCCCTGGATTTGTCTTGACGACCTCGGGGCTTCCGAGGTGCGTGGCTGTCCAATCTTTCAAAGACGGGCTTAGATTGCCACGGTTGCGGGAAACTTCCTCTGCGAGGGGAGGGGGTTTTCTCCCGAGGACTCCAGGCGCGGCGTGCCCCGCTGGACTCCCTTGTCGTGTGGTTGGTCTTCGCTGGTCGGGGCCTGGGTCGGGAGCTTTCGTCCATCTTCCTTTTTCCCCGAGATCCGGAAGGACAGTGGGACTCGGCTCGCCGATGTGGACCGCTATGCTCGCCAGCGAGGTCGCGTTGTCGCCTCCGGAGTATTCTCATAGCCTCCCTGAGGTCCTCTGGAGTTTTGATATAGGCCAAGTTCTTGAGGGGACCCTCGTTGCTGGAGGTGGCCTCCTCTTGCTGGCCGGAAGCTTGCATTCCTGCGGAAGCCATGGTGAGGCCCCAGGTATGGGTCGGAGATATGAAGATCTGACCGGAATTACTGAGGAATTGAAGATTCGACCGGGTGCCTCAATAGAAAATCTGGAAAAACTCTAAAGATGACACCCTTCTTCTAGCGCCAATTGTTGATACAAAAAATATGATAAGATGATAAAGACATTAATGTGGCTATGATTGACATCAAAACATTTATGATTTAGGGTTGGTGAGAGTTAATGAAGTCCCCAAGGAATGTTCTTCATTAACTCCATAAGGGTGTTTAGTTATCTTGGGAGTATTGAATGCTGAGAAACAGTAAAGTGCAAGAGTATTTAGGCCAAATGCCTATTTTCTTGGCTAATAAAGTCTTTGTATTCAATGTCAAGGTTTCAATCCTTAAATAAGCTTTAATTACATGTATTTATACTACAAACCCTTGGGGTATAGCCCCCCCTAGGGGCCTAGGGCCTAGGCATTTAATGGCAGGCCAGGAGCATTAAATGGCGCCGGCTTTGGTTATTGGGTAGCGTGCTCGGGAGGGAAGATGAGGCGACCTCCTTGCTTGGGATTGCTCGCTGGAGGTCGCTGACACTATTCCCGAGGTCGCGAACCCAAAATCTGAGGTTGCTCGTCTGTCACGCCCTTATCAGGGTAACCTACTTACCTGTTTTCCGAAAGCCAGAAAATACTTTCCCGTTTGGGGAAAGTCTTCTCTGGTTCGACTTTCTTCCTGAGGCTCAGAGCCGCAGGCGCCGCCATTGGGGATATGCTCCTCCTCCAGGTCGCGACCCGGGGTCTAGTTAGGTCGCGATCCTTTAGCTCGGGTGGGCTAGATCTTGTCCTGAGATAGATATAGGCATACCCCTTTCACATGAGCGACCTGCTTAGGTCGCTAATAGGTCGAGCTAGGGCTTCGTCGGATGTATTATGCGACCTATCCCAAGATGTTAGGTCTCTTTCTTAGTTAATATATTTGGTCACAACAGAAGCAAAGTATCGTTTTGTGGTTCAATATGGTATTCGTTTTAGCTTTTGCAATCGTCGTTTTTGTTATGCTCATCACAATGGCTACCGCTATGGGGATCTAGATTTCCGTTGCTTTAAACAATACTACGAGTCTCTTATTTTCATATTTGCAGATGGTGGTATTAATTAGACTCATCAGTTTGTATCTTTGTTGCTATTGTTCAGTTAGTTTGTTTTTAATGTTTCCTTGGGATGGTCTCTGTTCAGTTAGTTTGTTTTTAATGTTTCCTTGGGATGGTCTCAGTAAGTTAGTACAATTTACTCTAAATCAGTCGAATAGATTTATCTGTTTCTTAAAGAAAACATTTTCCTCAAAATTTTCAGAACATATTATCTATATAGGATATTTTTAATTTAGTGGTTTGAAGTGTTTTAAATTTGAATATATGTAAGATATATTTAAATTAATTTGAATATTGATGGTGGAATGAAAGCATAAGCATATTCTTGATTAAACATTCACATTAAATAAAATACAATTATATTATAGTATATACTAGCATTGCACGCACAAGACACAATTCTAATTCGCATAAAACCACACTAGTTTGACGGCCTTGATTATTCATGTAAACAAATCATCAAGATTGTGGAGGACTGGAACAATGTCCCAGTTGGCAAAGAAGAAGAATTGTAATTCCCAGTTTTCCTCATCATGAATACAAGCTCAGAAACTTCGATGCAATGAAGAAGAAGAATTAGCTCTATCTATGTAAATAGTTTAAAAGGTTATTAGGAAAGCAGCAGAGAGAGCCAAATTTATTATCTACTTGCGGATCCAAGATATTGATCGACAAGCCTCACCACAGAATTAGCTAGGCTATCCGCTGCTTCTTGGGTCGGCGCTTCAGAATACACTCTTACCACATCTTCCGTTCCTGAAGGCCGTATAAAACATCTCCCTTGGGGGTATTTAGCTGGACAAAAACAAAGTAGAATAACAGTTATTTCTTTCACCCGTTGTACAAAACTACATATATATAGAGCTAACTGTAGGCGACCACGTAAGTTTTCAAATATTTCACATTAGTGCAAGTATACAAAATAATAACCAAATACTGACTAACTAAAGTTTGCAAAAGAATAATTGTTTTATGCCCTTTGTGTACCAGCAAAGTATCAGTTGAATATTAAGGATTTCACAGAGAACTAAGAACACACAACTACACAGTCAATTTGCAAGCAAAAGAAATTATCACCAAACTGACTTGTGTGGGGAGTCAGTTTGTGTCGCAAAATATAATTTATTTTTACCTGTTTCAGCATCAATTGCTTCTTGTATACCAGAAGGGCTCACAACTGTAGTCTCCGCATTTGCAGTAACTACAGCAGTTCTGTCGACTACTTTAACCTGGAGAAGTGAAGAAGAATTTGAAACCATCAATCTAATATAAATAGGAAGTCCTACAAAATATTTAGTACAGATGACCGGTATTCCTCAAGGTCTAGAAAAGTAACTCTACTTGATTAAACAAAATATTTTATTGGTTAGTAACTTAAACCTGTGATCTAATTAGTCATATGTTCAACCAACCTTGATGGACACTACGAAAACAACCTGCCCGTTTTTTAAAGAGAAAAATTACAGATAGGTTCACAAGAAAGACTAATATGGACAGAGTCATAACAATGGGGTGGTTTTGGGTGAACCATCAATGAGTAAAATCAATTATAGCCTTTGGGGTCATAAGTTTAAAGAAGGAACCAGAACTAATCTTTGTACCAAAATAACTTCAATGATGATTTTACTTCTATGCTTAGGCAAATGTAAGACCAAAAAGAATCTGTCATCTAATTTAAAAGACACGTACGTACATTTGCCACAATATCAATACCACTGAGTAGAGGGTAAGAATTAACAATTCCACCTAAAACGTGGTATAATACAACCAGAGAAGGGAACTAATACTAGGGAGTGAATTGTTAATCTTAGTCCTTATGGATTGGTACATATCTTGGGAGCTTGGGTTTGTCTGAATGAAACCTGTAATATTCCTATACCAGCAACATTATTAGAATTAATGCTTATAAACCTTATTTCGCCAATTAGACAAACCCACTGCATCATGTAAATAAAGACAAGGTTATTCTCTGGGGAACTAAAAGACGATACAAGATTTGAAACACTCCAATGTGAATCATCTTGAAACTCTAATATATCCTGAAACTGAAAGGAAAATACCTAGAAATAAACTGACCTTAAGTTGTCTGCTAGGTAAATCTTGATAAAGTGCATTCCATTTATGGATAGACCACCCCACATGTTGCAAGATAGCCTCCACCAAAAGCAACCCACTTAATGCATCTCCAGCAGCTTGATTAATCAACTTGCTGACAGCCAATAATCTCAACGCAGCCTTATGTTGTTCTGAACCTGGAAATAAGCAACCAGTAATAATTCTCTTCATCAGAAGCAAGTTTACAAGAAAAAAAGGTATAAAAGCAGAGCCGCAATACCTTTTGAAGTTAATGAAAGTTCATTGTTTCTATTCTCCAACCAGGCTAGAAAAGTATCTGAAAACAAGATAGTTCCATGGCCATTTGCCTCAAAATAAATACCAATGTCGTACTCAGCAGCCTTTTCGTGCAGGTATTTGACTCCTGTCGGGGTCAAAACAATTTCCAGTCCCAACTGTTTGAGGTAATCAGTGGATGCACCATTAGCATAAGCTGTCTGTACCACACCAAGAGAGGCTTGATAAGCCTTATTTGCATCTTCAGGCTGATTAAGAATTCCTAATTGCTCCTTCAGAAATAAAGAAAACAAAGACAATATCTTGTCTCCATCAACAAGGTCAATCTTGTCGCTATTTGGTAAAACAGAGAAATATACAAGCCGATCAGCATCTCCATCCAAACTGGCACACCTGAAACACTAGAACCATATATGTTCACCCTTTCCAGTCCCCAACAATAGATAATGAGTATTTTAGAAGAGAAAATCTATTGAATTTTAGCAAAAGTTGTATATCATGTCACAAGTTCTTTTAGTCTCGGAGACAACCACAACTGGAATAATTTTGCAAATGAAAAATCATGTTGTAAATTACATCACATAATCTATTAGGAATTAAGCACAGAGTAGTTATACACTGCTACCTTTTAGCAAAATTTTAGTTTCTGCATACAAGTAGATATAGATGCACATATATAGACATTCTAAAAAAGCGATCAGATGATACAAAACTAGTGAAGCAGGCAAGTCGTTCTGATATGTAACATATGTTAAGATAATGACGTAATGCGTCTGAGACAAGGTTTGCAGGATATAAATCCATTGACTCAGGTGATACATTTTATGCTATAATTTTCATAAGGAAGACACTTCCTCCATCTCTTAGACTATTACACAATTCATAAATTTACTAATAATTTTTTTAGAAGAAATTTAGAGATAGACAATACAAGTGCTAGGCCTTGAAATTAAATTGAATAAGATTCACTTATCATAGAAATCAGAAGGAAGATAGTTTACCTTATGCCAGCATCAGCAGGACCAAAATTGCGAGGAACCACTTTCTCTTTCTGCACATAATCAGCACCTACACCTTCATTAAGGACAGCATCACCATAATTACGAACATCAACTGTTAAATGACACAACTTTGTCTTCAACTTTAAAAGTTTTTGTCCTCCCACACCATCAGCAGCATCCACTATCAACTTGTCACTTGCATTTTTGCAGCAGTTTTCTTGTGAGCTATAATCCAACAAGCACCTGAAATTACATATAACAATTTAAATGAGGAACCTCTGTTAAACTTAATCTGGGTCAAAGTGTCGAAGTAATTAAAAAATATATCATGACTAATACTTAAACCAACCTAAAAGAAGTCAAAAGCTGGTCATAATAATGGAGTTCAGATGCTTCTATGCCCTTATTTTTTGCACGAACCATCCAGTGCAGTTGAGGAGTTGTCACAACTCCCATATCTGTGGCAGAGGCACCCATAATTGAAGCTATGCCCTAATAAATGGTAATGACATTCTTGAATAAGTACTTTATTGAACAGACCCCTAAGTTGGATATCAGTGAAGATCTTAACCATTGCAGAGCTAAGAATATAGAATTCAAACACTTGCAGGTAACCATTCATTTTAAAGGCACAAACTGGAAGGTTGCAACTGGAAGTGTGAGGAGCAGGAAGATCAAATAAGCGACAGTTAACCAAACATAAGTAAAAATGAAAAATGAAATACAGGAAGATATATACTTAATTGTAGTTGGAGAACACAAACTCAGATTGTGGGAAGTCATTTTCTGACAATTTTCTCAATGATATTACGCCCTCACAGATATACAAATGCAAATTTGATTTAGAAGCAAATATAGAGGCACAAATAATAAAAAATATGTATAAAGTAGCGTATAATATATATAGCATAGGAATAAGGATGATAACGAGTCACATGAAAAGTGGAACAACTTGTTTAGCGGCTTCCACAAGAGACATCCCACTGGGCCTAGTGTCTCTTCCCAGAAAAACTTCAGCTGCAGTGGCTGCTTCTAATGTAATGTTTTCCTTGTTTAGAAAATCCTCTAGCAGCTGTTACCATAAGCAACAGAAAACCTCACTCAACTGAATAAGCATAAGGATAAAAAAACCTAGGAATGAAAGTATCACCAATAGCTAACAGAAAACCTCACTCAACTGAATAAGCATAAGGATAAAAAAACCTAGGAAGGAAAGTATCACCAATAGCTGAAACTACAGTCATCAAATTACCTAAACATCTACCAAATCCACCCAACCTATCATTTCTCAAAATGATGCAACCCTCTTTCCAAGTTAAACATAGCCAATATCCAATCCAATAAACTAATAAAGCACAAATACCATCGTGTAGACTAATTCACCCAAGTGCAAAGCATCCTAACTAACAAAAGATTGAACAATCCACCAGGCAATTTTTATACGAAAAGCTACATACACTCCAAAAATAAGAAGCAATTCCTAAATCATGTCTAGAATTTTATATAAGCACAAGTTTGGTGGGTGGGTGAGTACCTGGAAGAGGGAAAGGGGATCAGGGGCATTGGCAATGGCATCAGCGAAGGGTTCCCAGGTCTGAGTGAGCATTCCACCAGATGGATCGGCTACTTTTACCCCATTGTCTGATACCTGATTGTGCGAAGCCGTGATCATTAGCCCAATCACCGACTTGGTTTGAACGGACCTGATAGCCGCCAGAATCCCCACGCGGAACACCGTCGATTCCAGCAACGAGGCATCGGCCCTGAACCCCGATGTGCCGTACGAAAACTTCATGCCTGCACCGATAAATCATACATAAAAGTTTAATAACAAACAAAGATTCAATAGCGATAGAGTGATTGATGTTGAAATTGTACCTGAAGGAGTGGGGAAGAGAGATGCAGCGTGGAGGAGGAGTGATCGCTGCTCTTGGTTCATTCTGTAGCTCAGTGATGAGAAATCTTATTAGGCTGCGTTTACTTTGCCCAGTTCACTTAGTTTAGCTTGGTTTGAAATAATTAGTATAGGTTATTCGGTTGTTTACTTTTTTGATTTAAAAACACGGGTAAACCGCTTGACCCGGGAATAAGGGCTACAGACCTTTCTAAACAAACCTCCCATTTTGGGCGGATTATTAAACCTGACTACTTAGTACTTTCATTGTGTAAATTGACAATATCATCCTCACACACAGTGCCTCTGTAAAATTCCAGATCGTGGGAGTGATATATGTGAAGACCCCATCCCAAAAATTCCAAACATCACACTACAAATTTGCTTCTGCAACAAAAAGGACTAAATCGAACACCTATTTTGCCCCCTCAATTTCACTCCAATTTTGACTAGGAGTTGAGGTTTTCCCGTTCAAATTTCTGATGATACAACTAAAACTCATATTATGAAGATTGAACTGAAATTTTCGATAGTTTTTTTTTTTTTTTTTTTTGCGGAATATAAATTTACCTTTTTTATTCTGTTCCTCTGTTGATGAATCTGATTCATGAAGAAGAATTAGTAGGAACATTACAACAAAATCTCTCTCCCTCACCGTCTTTAAAAGAAGAATCTGAATGAATTAGACGTGGATTTGTGATAAATAAAATCGAACATTATAATTTTAAGGACAAATTAAGAAACAAGTATATTTGAATTTTGAAGAATTGGGGAAGATAGAGAAATCAGGGGAAGAAATAAAACAGAGTGAGGAATATGGATGGTGGGGACGTGGGGTGGAAACGTGGAAGCCAAAGAGGGTGGGAAATATAGGAAAATAAATTTATTATTTCAAAGGTTATTTTAGTAAATTTGATTTTATTGTATATATCCACCTCAATTAAAAAACATACAGGTAAACATGAGTTACCTATATCTATACTGTTGGTTAACTCATTTGTAGGTTATCCCTCAACTTTGATAACTTTCAGAATGACTCGATCTTTGTTAAATGTATACTCCATATTTTTTACACAATAACCATATTTACTAATAATAGATGTAGAACTGTAGTAGTGATAATAATAAACATAATATTATCGAGTTATATTTATTAATTATTAGTATTTGAAATAATAAAATAATCTTTAAGAAGGAGTATGATAGATCTATCTCTCATCTATTATATGTCTTTTTAAAAAATAATTTATCATTTCAAATACTAATAAAAAATTAGTTCATTAAAACACGAGAAAACAGTAAACGTGCACGTTATCCCGGGACGGAGGGAGTAATAAATATAGCAATGTCAATTTATGTCATGTAGTATTATTTTTTAATTCATATAAACATGGCAAATTATTATTTTTGAATTCATATATACACGACAAATTTTTATATGAAATATTTCATGAATTTAGAATTGGTAAAATATGACAAGTGGCTCATAATGAGAAGCGCATAAAATAAAGCGAAAATTTTACGAATCTTTGCAGGTCGAACCAGGTTAAGCGAATATTTTCTAAAATTTGCACAAAGGTAGAACAACAAAATTGGCTCCAAAATTTGTGTTACTATAAGGCAAAAATGTGTTACTGTGAGTATATGTATGTGTTACTGTAAAAAAAGATCCGTGAAACATGAATCGTGGATGGGAAAGAGAAATGCATAGATAAAGAAGGAAAAATTTGTGGATCATGTTCAAGTCGAACTGGGTCAAATAGTTTTTTCTATAAAATTCGTGTAAAGGCAAAACAATTGAACTCGCTCTGAGATTTGCGCTACTATAAGGTAAAATCATGTGTTACTGTAAGGACAAAACAATAGCAATACTCCCTCTATTTTCATTTGTTTTCTCCTCTATTTTTTATCTGTTTTTCCTTTTGACCTGTGACCAATCGTCTTAAGTAAATGCTCAAACCATCAAATTATATCATTGAATTAATAAATATATTTTTTCTATCATTATTTAGTAATACATAATTATTTTTACTATAATACATATTTATTTTTATAGTATCACATATCGGGAGCTAGGGTTTTCTAATTTACTTTCGCAAGAATTTTTAAAAAATAACCGTTTAACCCAATTCAATCCACTCATAATTCATAAACTTTTAATTTTTTTCTCATTTGGTTAATATTTCACAGGGAAATATCTCACGTGGACATCCTCCAATGAACATTATTCATCTTGTATACATAACAATAGAACGACTTGTTGAGAAAGATATTGATTCAAAATTCATATATATATATAGTTGGTATGCAGTGAAACTTGTTCACCGTGAAATTGGTTTTTTTTTTTTTACAGACATACTCTTTAGTAATATAAATCACCCTTTAGTAATATAAGTCACACAATTCAGTTATCACTACGACACTCTTTGCTATAATATAAGTCACGCCCTTCACTTTTATGAGTAATACTTTTTACAGTAAAACGTCACACCCTTTACAGTAAAAAGTCACACTCTTTAGGAATATAAGTCATACTCCTTAACCAGTTTCACCGTGAAACTTGTTCATATATATAATATAATATAGACAAAAAATTCATATGAGGCAGTCTCATGCATGAAATGAGGTACAATCTAGCATAAATTACACTCATACACCCCAAAGTGTTAAAATATTAATACCCAAAATATATTACATCTCACCGTGAGACCGTCTCATGCAAGTGCGCCTCGTATATATATATATTATTCATCTGGTATTATTAAATTTTAACATTTAACATTTGGAGAGAAAAAGGAAAGACCTTGTCATTTAACATTTTAACTCATTTTTCCTTCCAACTTGATTTCCATTTCAAGAAAGGGGTGGCCCACCCATAGCCACAGGGTCCAGAAGAAATTATTAAATTTTATGGAATTAATTTTTTTCTAGTCCAGGAACAAATAATATTACATTAATATAAAAATTCAATTAATATTATGGCATCTAAAAAAATCAAACAATTTTTAAAAAAAAAAAAGTAAAATAAAGTGTCACATGTGTATTGATTGGATAAGTGACCTATAATAGAAGGTCATTCGGACCAATTTCAAAATTTTCATAAATTTATAAAATTAAAATTAAAAAGTCAAAACAACCGGGACCAATTTTAAAATGATAACAAAGTTAATGAACTACAATATATTTAATCCCAAATTTTATAAGGCTCAATTTGGATTGATGAATTTGGAAATCCATAGATTTTACACATAAATCATACTCTCCAATGAATTTACAAATACTTAGATGTGAGAGTTTAGGGAAAAGGGTGAAAGGGGAGAAGGGAAATAGGTGAAGATGAGGAGATTTCACAAATGATTAGGTTTTGATGAGGATTTGAAATCCCTCCATTTTGAACTAGCTTCTCAAATCTAAATATTTATAAATCCATTAGAGAGTGATGATTTATGTGTGAAATTCATGAATTTAAAATCCATCCATCCAAATAAAGCCTTTAAAGTAAAAAAATTATGCATCGGAATACAAGCGACTCTTGGAAAATGATGTGGCATATTGTTGAGAACCTGCAGGCCGTTGGGTGGGTTATTTTCCTTTACCTATATTCTTCATTCATTTGTCTTTTTTTTTACGAGGAATAAACGAGAAATTCTAGAAGGATGTGTCCAAGTGACAGACATTTGTGGGAGAGAGCCAACAAAATTCAATCCCCAGGACAAACCCCCATAATATTTCAATAGAGAATTTGTCCCACACAGGGTTCGAACCATAATATTTCAATGGAGAATTTGTTCCACACGGGATTGAGAACCTGCGACACGGGATTTCTCTCACATCACCATGTTTTACTAAAAACATTTATCGCTGGGGGCACATTTGTCTTTTTTAATTGAACACAAAGCATTACATGCACAATGTACTATTCTTGACTATTATTTATATATGTGTGATTTCTGTATTTTATATTCACACAATCGATTGTTGGCTATTAAATATTTACACAATCTTAACATTTTGTAAATACTCAATTTGTTTATTTGTTGATTAATCGACTTGTCTTGTAGCTTGGGCTACTGTGGCCTTCCATTCCCTCTTAACTTCATATCAAATTTGCAAATTCCCGATTATTTATTTGTCATTTTGTTGATGGCTCAGGTTACTCACACCTACACATTTAGTAAATACACTTTTTTATCATTTAAAAAAAAATAAACACATAAAATGTCAAAACTGTCATTTCCAATTGTTTACATGTGAAATATCGATTCTACTGTTCGGAAATATTTTTCGAATTAAGTTCGAGAAATTTTTTCGAATTCATGTATATAATTCAGAATTTTTTTCGAAATTTTACGTGTGAAAAATGACCATTCTGATTGGAAATATTTTTCGAGATATTTAATGTTATTCGAAAAATATTTTTGAATTATTGTATTAACTTAGAAATTTTTTTCCGTCGGTTTACATGTGAAATATTGATCCTACTGTTCGGAAATATTTTTCGAATTTTTATAGTAAGTTCGAGAAAATTTTCCGAATTCATGTATATAATTTGATTTTTTTTTTCAAAAATTTACATTGAAAAATTAATTAGGGGGTGCATAAGTATGTTTAAATTAGGATATTTTGGGAAAATCAAGAAGAGTGTATTCATGATACGAGTAGTGTATTACTTCAGATGATGTATTTACTAAAAAGGTAGGTGTGAGTAACCTGAGCCTTTGTTGATTAATTGACTTGTTTTGCAGCTTGGGCTACTGTGGCCTCTATTCTCTCAACTTCACGTGGAATTTGCAAATACTCCGTTTTTTTTTTGACAGGTCCAATTATTTATTAGTTTTTTTTTGTTGATTAAGATTGTTTTGCGGTTTGGGACCCAGTTGCTTATTTGTTGATTAATTGACTTGTTTTGCAGCTTGGTCTGTAGGCCTGTGGCTTCCTACTCGTTGATTAATTGACTTGTTTTGCAACCATGAATATTCTCCTGTCTATAAATAAAAAAGCATGTAAATCCAATACATAACCCTTTGAAATTATGTCTTTCGATTTGAGATATCTTCTTCTTCTAATTATGAATATCATCAAATCACACATGATCATGCCATGGGAATGGGATGCATTTGATGTGGCAACTAATCTCACTTGGATCAAATTTTGGCTTCTCACCCTTCTCTTGTTTCTATTTGCCTTCGTTTCGATTGGAATCCCATTACACACCCCTACAAACATTAATATGTGCTACATAAGGGTGAAGATAAACAATTTTTCAGCCTCTCTTACAATAACTTATTTGGCCTCAATCTTCATCCCACAACTTCTCTTCTGGTATATTTATCCCCTTATTTTGTTACTATTTTCCTGCTCTGCCTTCATCTCTAATTTTTATTGGAACTCCATTTTCTGGTTACAAACTATCCTCTCCACATTACCAGACTTCAACTTACTTATAATTTCGACGGATAATGTCTATGACGAAGCAAATCTGGAAGAACAAGTTTAGGACACAATGGATCGGAAGTTGCTTGCTTTATAATAAAAGTTGGAGGCACACTTGCGTGAGACCGTCTCACCGTGAGACGGGGTATAATTTAGGCATTGATACTTTAACACTTTAATAGGGGTGTGTTAATTGTGCTAAGTTGTACTCCGTCTCATACGAATTTTTATCTAAAATTTGTACCTATGTCATTTTCTGTAAAATAGGACATAAATATGAAATAAAAAAAAGTTGATTCAATTTTTCTAGTTATCATCAATAATATTCTCAAGTCCAAATCTTGAAAATGCCCAGCTGTCTTTGGAGTCTGCAAAACTCAAGTAGGAATGAATAGCCCATAAACTTTACAGATCTACAAATTCAGTTGCCCTGATTTTCAAGAAATTCCCACTAAGAATGTCATGAAAAGTCAAGAAGGATTGCAAATCAATAGTGGACTCTTTCCCCTTAATCTTAATCTAATAATTAATAAACAAAAGTAACCAACTTTTGAAGGTATGAAATGGGTTCCCCTTTGTGATTTTGATGATTTATAAACTGAAATAGAGAAATTAATATAATTTTGGAATTAAATATTTTATAATTCGGTAATTTTTTGATTTGTTTTGAAATTGATCCATATTGTTTTGACTTTTTAATTTTGATCTTTTAAATTATCAATTTTTTTGAAATTAGTCTCTTAACCTGCTGCAACAGGTCACCAAATAAGTAACTGTCACATATGTAATTATTTTGTTTTTCCTTTAATTTCAAAATGTCATCTATACTAGTCTTTTTTTATTCAAATAATCTTGTGTCGAGATTTTTCTGCGTATTTTTTTAGAGAGGAAAGAGTGATTTTTGCGTATTTTGGTTTATTTTTTGAATTTTTCGGTCAATTTCGACCCCATAAACCGACTTAATTCACTTTGTCTTTTAATATACAAATTGTTTTTAAACCCGACCCAAAATCCAACCAAAATGATTAGGGTTAAAAAAATTTAATTGGAACTTCGAAATTAAAGGAGAGAACAAAATAATATGTGACGGTTAACTGTTTGGTAACATATTGCAGCACGTTAAATGACCAATTAAAAAAAATAAAAATTTATAGGACCAATGACCAAAAATGAAAAAGTTTAAATAAACGGGAGCAATTTCAAAAAGATATAAAATTATTGAACTACAAAAAAACTTAATCCTTATATATTATCGATGAACTTGAAATATAAGTATCATGATTTATATTTCAAAAAATTAAAAAGCGGAAAGAATAGTCTTTGAAATTAATAGCGAACATAACCTATTTTCTGAGAATATCAGGTTAAATATATTAGGTGAAAATAATACATTTCTAAATTTATTTTTGATAACTTATAACCTCTTATATAACAATTCATTACTGGCTGGACTTCTTGGGATCAATGGACTAATTAATAGCTAGCTTTTGATAGAAAACAAGATAATATTTTCTATTAATAAAAGAACAAGATAATATCCTTTTTAAACCTCATCTCCCTCTATATACTAATAGAGATTTTTTTTTTTTTTTTAATGATGAGCAACTTCATGTTAAACCTATTGATGTCGGAGTCAAGTCATTGGCGTATTTGGAGGAGTACTAGCGCGTGTTCAAGCCCAAAGTTTAAGTCTTAATTTCTTTCATTTGCATTAATAAAGCTTAGCCCAATTATTATTATTATTGGACCCGCCTGTGGGCCTTTAGGGTTAAGTTATTTGCTACTCCCTCCATTTTTAATTAGATGTCGTTTTAGTCTTTTGAAATATTTTTAAAATAGACGTCGTTCTGGAATTTTCTCCCCCTTTATCTCATATTTGCCCTTAATATGGTAATTTCAAATTTCAAATTTCCTATAAAAATGTTGTGTGTATATTTTTCAGCCAATAGCAATTATTGTTAAGAATATTTAAATTATAATAATTAAGGTTAATTTTGAAAAAAAAAATATGTCCTTAATTTGTCTTAAAAATCCCAGAATGACATCTGTTAAAAAATGGTGGGAGTACTATTTATTGTTGCGTTTGAAGTTTGCAGACAGCTGTTGAATTTTGTGATTGATTATGAATTTCTGAGATCTCACCTAGTATACGTAGTATCAAGGTGCTTATCTCCTTCATTTCGATATACTTCCGCTACGTCAGTTGGTATCACGAGACCGGGAATGATGCCTCCCCACCGCCGGACTGAAGCAGACGCTCAACGCGAAGCCCACGCGGCCTATTGACTTGGCAAGTCGCTGCTCTCACGGAGGGCCTTGAGGATATCAGACATGTCGTTGCCACTGCCCTACCGAATGCTCGAAACGGCCCTCTGTTAGTGTTAGTGTCCAAGAGACAATCCATTATAAGGACATAATACTCATATAATATTCAGTATTGATTTAATATTATTGTTTATTTAATATTAAATATATGGCGTCGCACTTATTAGAATATTATGTTTGATTGTTTGCATTTGTTCTTATATGTGTTCCCTTGAGTCATTGTTGTCATTGAGTGAGTGAGAACTCAGATGACCTAAGCATGATTCTCAAATAGCCCCAATCGAGGATCATCGAGAATGGGATATTGATGATGCAATGGAGATTGGTGTGCGATCTGCATCATACTCTTAGAGAGTGTAGTGAAATCTCACTTACTACAAGATACTAGGTATCTCGTGATGGATGCACAAATACCTTAGAGGGTATTGGTATACCCATCCGAGAAACCGTTTGATGTAGTTCCACTATATGTGTCTACGAGTGTCTCGGTTAGTGAGAGTGATGCGATACTCCTTTGACTTGAGGTCAATACGCACGACATGTGTGGAGTGATCAACTTTGACCATGACCAATGCTTGCACCCTTCCATGGGTAGATACGACTTAGATTGAGTTCATCACGAAGTGCATGTGCGTGGTAGTTGAGCCAAGAAAATGATTCATTCCTCAAAGTGGATTTAGAGAGAATATTCATCTTCTCATCATAATTGGATCAAAGTCATTGGTCAATGCACGTCAACTTGGACTTTGTGGCCAAGTGTGACATGAATGATCAATTAGTGATTGGAGATAAATTGATTTAAGTTATTTGAATAGACACTTCATCATGTTCAAGGCTTAATCAGAGTATTCGCGAATGAAAGGAGAAAATCCTAATAGCCCATGTTTCAGTTACAGGTAGTTGCATGTTTCTCACAACGTACCTCATATATTGAGAATGTCTGATTTATTGACTAGGGTTCAATTAAGATCGTTAGTTTGACTAATCGCTCGATATATGAGGGTCTATGGGTCACACAACAAGTAGTCCCCTTTTACGGATTATAGTTGGTTGATTAAATGTTAAATTGGATTTAATGTTTAATTTATGGAGAATTAATTAATAATAAATTAATTTGGAAGGTTTAGGGTTTAGGGTTTATGGAGAATTAATTAATAATAGATTAATGTGGAATTAATTATTATTAATGTTTAATTAAATTGGATTTAATTAAATAAGAATTCCCAATAATAATATTTGGAATATTATTGTAGGATTTAATATATATGAAAATAAATCGTAGAGATTTGTCATATATGAAATTTAAATCCGTAGAGATTTTATATGTGGGAATAAATCTTAGAGATTTATTTAAATAAAGATTAGGAATTTTATTTCCCAATCAGGTTAGCTTGAGATTTAAGCTAAACATTTCCTATATATATATGAGCTCTTGAGAATTCATAATAAGTGACTTCATATTTTCTCCATAAAATCTAGAGTTTGATTTTCCTAGCAAAATCTGTATCGGGATTCAACGCTGGCAAATCCATGCAAGTCCGTGATTGGAGATTACGTGGATACCGTAGTAGATAAATCTGCAATAGAATTACTGTAAGATTTCTTGTTATGATTATTATAATCTGTATGCAATTAACTGTTCGTTGTTGGTGAACTTTATTTTTCGTTGTGCATGTGATTACGTATTTTACGTGCCTATAAATTCCAACAGTGGTATCAGAGCTCGGACTCTTGATTAATTGCTTGATTGAATAATTTGATGTTTATAATTTTTTTTTAAACATCAATGTACGGCCAATACAAAGATTGACCGCACGATTTTAGTTGTTAATTGGGGCCGTGTATTTTATTGCCTGACTTTGTAAATTTGGGTGATTTATCAAACCCCTTTTACTTCTCATCTTGTTCGCTCATCTCTCTAACTCACTATTTGGGTTTTCTGAAATCCTATCGCCGTCACCGCCATCCACCAAAGTCGCCTCTTGCGAGCCTCCGCTATGCCGCTGGAGTCGACGATGGAACGCCGTGACTCGCGAGCATCTCGTGAAGCCGCGATCGATGGTGGCTCAACGGATTGGATCCACGGCGGTTTGACCCAATATATCACTGCAATGGCAACCCATATCTTCGTCGATCCAGGAGGCATCATTTCCGTTTCGTGACTCGATTCGGCGAATGAGTCCCTGAGTCTATATGCTTAAAGTTGTCGAGCCACCTTGGATTCACGGCGGTGCGATTCTTCGAGTCGTTTTGAATCTTGCACGGTTGAAATCGCCTTGAATCGCATATGCTTCGCTTGCTTTGCCATTGTCACGTCTCGATTTACAACTTTCGTTTCTCGATTCAGGACAATTCGATCGTTGTGGGTTCATGGATGTGACTCCTTGAATGGCTGCAGCGACGAGTCGCCGGCACGCGCCTAGCGGCGGTGGCGACTCGCCTGCACACGCCGCTCACTCGTCCTGTATCCAACTTTTCTGCTACAAATTAATGTTTCGGTTTTTGGATATTTGATCAGTTCGTGTTAATTGGGCAATTCGGTTTTGGGATTTTTCTGATGGGAACTAAAAACTCGATTATCGATGGTTTGTATGATTAATTAGATTGAATCTGACAAACTGTGATGTTGAATTGTTGGTTCGGAGTCCCGAGTGGAAAGGCGTTTTTGGGTATTGGGCTGTGATGAGGGAAGGACCTAGTTGTAAATTTGATTTCAAAACAGGTCATTTCGTGCAATTTTATAAATTAGCACTTGAGCCCTTAATGAATTTAATAATAAAATTTGGTTAAATTGTTTTTTGATATTAATAATAATTAATTCCTAAAACAAGTTTATTGGTTGGACCAATATTAAAATTAATTAATTGGATTAATTATATTATTTTAATAATTGATTAAAATTGGTTAAATAAAATAAAATTAGATTTTGAATTTTATTTAATAATTTTGATAATTATTAAAATCCCACTCAATTAACATGTTAAGTGTGTTAATGTTTTAGTCCGCGTTTATAATTGTTTGGGTAGGCGGCACTCAATAATTGTCGGACCGTATTAATTATTTGGGTAGACGGCTCCCATATAAATGTTAGTCTGTGTAAATCATGTTTGGGTAGGCGACGCCCAATAATTGCTCAAATGTGATGTAGATTAACATGTTGAATCTCGATTAAGCAATTAATATATCGCCTTTAAAACGTTCCTCATTGAAATATGATTTTCCATTAAATTGAAACAATGTCTTCCATCGAAATTAAAAGTAAACCGGAGATTTCGTTCCAATGGGTATTTAAGACCAAAGTCTTTTGCTCGGATCTACATTCAACGAGACTTTTATAGGGACACGTAGTGTCGCCGCTTGATGGTTGTAAACCAACTTAATTTTGTTTCACCAGCCAAAGCAGGGGAACGAAAGTTAAGTGACATCCGATTGAACTGGGTTCAATCAACTAGGAATTGCAAGTTTTGCAATTGGTTTGGAGACCTACCAGTTATGCTATTGTGATATTCAGCCAAAGCTGGGATCATAATAGTAGGAATATGGATCCTAGTCCATTAAGATTTATATTAGATATAAATTCGTATTCTTCCGATGAGGTCGTTGAATATGTGAAAATAATGGAAACAAAATAAATTTAAAGGCCATATTTATTTTGATTGCTGAATATTGATCATAGGAATTATGTGTTTTAATTCCCGTTTTATTTTATTTTCTAGGATTGTTGAAATGAATAACTTGTCATTGAGAAGCATTTTGAAACGAACAAATTGGTTGGGCCAAATTTTTCTCGCAATCAAACGTTCGTTTTTGGTGCTGCAAGAAAAAATATTGAGTACATGTTGGACACGCCCAATCCGTTGCTCCGATTCGGGAAAAAAGTCGAAGGTGTGTTTGACATCGAGGCTCGGAAGAAGCATCAAGAGGATGCTTCACTGTGCTCGGTGTGTTATGTTACTCGGGATGACTCCCAGAAGTTTGCAAAGGCGCAAAGATGAGAAGATGCTTCCTTCGAGATGATTAAGCATCCGAAGGATCTTTTTGATTTTGAATCTCGTTCGAGATTTATGAAGTGATGAGAGATCTGTTTAGATCTTGGGTTATGCGAGGGAGGGAAGGTTTCTCCTCATGTATTGAAGATGATTGGACTAATCGAGAAACTTGGTCGATTGGGCATTGAGCTCAAGACCGATGTTGTTGTTTATGTCATTCTTGATCACTTCGATTCATATTCGAGTTTCGTAGTAAACTTCAACATGAATCGATTATGCGAAATTGCATAACATGTTAAAGACCTTTGAGTCTTCGGCTGCTAAGGAAAACCCCGTGCTCATGGTGGGTGTCTCTCTTCTTCCGCTCGAAAGGAAAAAAGAAAGCGAAGAAAAGGAAAAAGAAAAGCTCCAAAATTCCTTAAGCCCCAAAGGTGGAATTCAAAAGAAGTACAAAAGGTGGACAAGGATGTATGCCTCTCATCGCAAGCGAAGGGCATTGAAAAGAATATTTGCAAAGGTTCTAACGGTGAAAAAGAAGAACACAAAGGTGTCTCGGCCCGGCTGGAAACGAATATGTTTGTTATTGAGATAAACATGTCCACAAATGATACTAACTGCTGGGTATTAGATACCGGTTGTGGGTCACACATTTGTACAAATGTGCAGGGTCTTAAGGATAGCAGGACAGTTAGACCGGGTGAAGTCGCCCTACACGTTGGAAATGGAGCAAGGGTTGCTGCTGAACGTGTTGGCGTTTATGTTTTAAACTTACCCTCTGGTTTTAGACTTGAACTGAATAGTTATTATTTCGTTCCTTCTATTACCCGCAACATTATTTCTATTCCTATGTTAGACATTGAAGGGTTTTCCTTCCATTTTGCAAACAATAATTATTATTTTTCGCTTAATGGTGATGTTTATGGAAATGCTCCTTTATCGAATGATTTATATTTGTTGCATTGTGGACATAATATTCTTAATATACAAAACAAACGACTCAAACTTAGTAATCATAAAAACCCAACTTACTTGTGGCATTGTAGGCTTGGTCATGAAAATGAGAACATGATAGCAAGGTTAAGGAAGTTAGACTACTTAACCCCATTCGACTTTGAGTCTTATGGAAAATGTGAACCATGTATCAAGGGCAAGATGACCAACAAACCCTTCTATGGAAAAGGGGTTCGTGCCAAAGAAGTTCTAGAGTTGATCCACAGTGATGTCTGTGGACCATGTCATTTCGCTTATGAAGCACAAATCCGAGTCTTTTGAGAAGTTCAAAGGGTTCAAAGCTGAAGTAGAGAAGCAACTTGGTAAGAGTATCAAGACTCTTCGATCGAGGAGGTGAATACCTTAGCCATGAATTCACTGATTACTTAAAGTTACATGGAATCCTGTCACAATGGACTCCTCCCGGAACACCTCAAATGAATCAGTGTGTCTGAAAGGAGAAACCGAACCCTGTTAGACATGGTGAGGTCCATGATGAGTTTCTCCTCCCTTCCTACATTCTTATGGGGATACGCGTTACAAACCTCAATATACATTCTGAATAAGATTCCATCCAAATCGGTTGAGCATACACCATATGAATTATGGTGTGGTAAGAAGCCAACTTTTACACATATCAGAACATGGGGTTGCCCCGTGATTGTGAAAAAGATGCTTACCGACAAGTTGGAATCCAAAGGTGAAAAGAGTTATTTTGTGGGATATCCTAAGGAAACTAAAGGATATTACATCTATCTACCTGAGAAACAATCAGTGATTGTTTCTAGGCAGACCAAGTTCCTCGAGGAAGACTATGTCTTTAAGGAACAAGGCCGTAAGATTATGGAACTTGAAGAAATTCAAGAACCACAAATTAACAAGGAGACTGATGTCTTGTCAAAGCAACATGACGAAGAATCAATGGGAGCATTCAGCAACTCACATGGTGGAAGTTTATCACTAAGTGATCCTCTTTCATCCAGTGGGAGCGTAATTGGAGTTGCATTGCCCGAGCAACGAACTCCAAGTAGGCTGAATGAGAACAACATAGTTCAAATTCCTGCTCAAGAGGCATCCGGAAGTGCTCAAGGAGAATCCGGAAGCGTCACTCTTGAGGCCTCCCGGTCAATGGTGAGATCGCTGTACCACAAAATTTTCACGATCGAAATGTACAGCCTGAACAACCACAACTCCGTAAGTCCACTAGAGTTCGTAATCCGATCACCAAATATTATGGTTTCCTCGTGGAGGAACATGATAACGTGGAGATCCCGGATAACGACGAACCTAGAACTTACACTGAGGCAACATTAGATGCTGGCTCAGAGAAGTGGCATGAAGCCATGAAATCCGAGATGGACTCGATGTACATCAATCAAGTTTGGGACTTGGTTGAGTTGCCAAAAGGGGTTAGACCCATAGGTTGCAAATGAGTCTTCAAGTGTAAGACTGATGCAAATGGCAAAGTACAAACCTACAAGGCTAGGTTGGTGGCGAAAGGTTATAGTCAGCGTGAAGGCATTGACTATGACGAGACTTTCTCACCAGTTGCTAAGATCAAGTCCATTCGAATTTTACTTGCGGTAGCAGTACACCTAGATTATGAAATTTGGCAGATGGATGTCAAAACAGATTTCCTCAATGGGAACATTGATAAGGAAGTGTTTATGACTCAACCTAAAGGTTTTATATCAAAGCCAAAATCTAATCTTGTGTGCAAGCTTAAACGATCCATTTATGGATTGAAGCAAGCTTCTAGGAGTTGGAATATCCGATTTGATGAGACTGTCAAATATTTTGACTTCATCAGAAACTCGGAAGATCCGTGCGTATATCGGAAATGCAGTGGGAAGAATATTGTCTTCATAGTTATGTATGTCAATGATATACTCATTATGGGAAACAATATCCCACTCATGCAGTCCGTAAAAGAGTGGTTGTCAAAGACCTTCATGATGAAGGATCTTGGTGAAGCCTGCTACATCTTAGGGATAGATCCAAGAGGATGTTGGGACTGTCACAGTCAACCTACGTAGATAAAGTGTTAAAGCGATTTGCAATGGAGAATTTTAAGAGAGGTTCTCTACTAGCGTGTCATGGGATAAAGCTGTCTAAGAAGGATTGTCCTTCTATAGAAGCTGAGATCCGACGCATGAAGGATATACCATATGCATCTGCAATTAGCTCCATCATGTACACCATGACTTGCACAAGGCCAGATGTGGCCTTCGTTGTTAGCACCACTGGTAGATACCAGCAGAATCCAGGTGAACCTTACTGGATTGCTGTCAAGAACATTCTTAAGTACCTCAGACGTACCAAAGATTGTTTCTTGGTCTATGGAGGTCAGTCAGATCTAGTTACAACTAGCTATGCTGATGCAAGTTTCCAATCCGACTGTGATGATTATAAGTCACAGTCGGGCTATGTTTTCGTTCTCAATGGTGGAGCGGTTAGTTGGAATAGTTCCAAACAAGATACTACCGCAGATTCGACAACCGAAGTTGAGTACATTGTTGCGTCAGAGGCTACCAAGGAAGCTATCTGGATAAAACAGTTCACTTTCCGAGTGCCAGTAGTCCAATAAAGTTGTATTGTGACAATACTGGTGCGGTTGCACAAGTTAAGGAACCGAGATCCAATAACATAAATAAGCATGTACCGAGGCGTTATCACTTGATAAGAGAGATAATCGCTAGAGGAGAGATAGAATTAGAACGTGTCCCCACAGAGGATAACCTTGCTGATCCTTTCACCAAGAATTTGAGTGTTCATGTACACACTAGACATTTTGATGGTCTAGGGGTCAGACATGTAGGTGATTGGCTCTAGTTCAAGTGGGATATTGTTAGTGTTAGTGTCCTAGAGACAATCCATTGTAAGGACATAATACTCAGATAATATTCAGTATTGATTTAATATTATTGTTTATTTAATATTAAATATATGGCGTTGCACTTATTAGATTATTATGTTTGATTGTTTGCATTTGTTCTTATCTTTGTTCCCTTGAGTCATTGTTGTCATTGAGTGAGTGAAAACTCAGATGACCTAAGCATGATTCTAAAATAGCCTCAATCGAGGATCATCGAGATTGGGATATTGATGATGCAATGGAGATTGGTGTGCGATCTGCATCATACTCTTAGAGAGTGTAGTGAGATCTCACTTACTATGAGATACTAGGTATCTCATGATGGATGCACAAATACCTTAGAAGGTATTAGTATACCCATCCGAGAAACTGTTTAATGTAGTTCCACTATATGTGTCTACGGGTGTCTCGGTTAGTGGGAGCGATGCGATACTCCTTTGACTTGAGGTCAATACGCACGACATGTGTGGAGTGATGAACTTTGACCATGACTAATGCTTGCACCCTTCCATGGGTAGATACGACTTAGATTGGGTTCATCACGAAGTGCATGTGCGTGGTAGTTGAGCCAAGAAAAAGATTCATTCCTCAAAGTGGATTTAGAGATAATACTCATCTTCTCATCATAATTGGATCAAAGTCATTGGCCAATGCACGTCAACTTAGACTTTGTGGCCAAGTGTGACATGAATGATCAATTAATGATTGGAGATATATTGATTAAGTTATTTGAATAAACACTTCATCATGTTCAAGGCTTAATCAAAATATTCGCGAATGAAAGGAGGAAATCGTAATAGCCCATGTTTCAGTTACAGGTAGTTGCATGTTTCTCACAACGTACCTCATATATTGAGAATGTCTGATTTATTGACTAGGGTTCAATTAAGACCGTTAGTTTGACTAATCGCTCGATATATGAGGGCCTATGGGTCACACAACAAGTAGTCCCCTTTTACGGATTATAGTTGGTTGATTAAATGTTAAATTGGATTTAATGTTTAATTTATGAAGAATTAATTAATAATAGATTAATGTGGAATTAATTATTATTAATGTTTAATTAAATTGGATTTAATTAAATAAGAATTCCCAATAATAATATTTGGAATATTATTGTAGGATTTAATATATATGAAAATAAATCGTAGAGATTTGTCATATATGGAATTTAAATCTGTAGAGATTTTATATGTGGGAATAAATCTTAGAGATTTATTTAAATAAAGATTAGGGATTTTATTTCCCAATCAGGTTAGCTTGAGATTTAAGCTAGACCTTTCCTATATATATGAGCTCTTGGGAATTCATAATACGTGACTTCATATTTTCTCCATAAAATCTAGAGTTTGATTTTCCTAGTAAAATCTGTCTCGGGATTCAACGCTGGCAAATCCGTGCAAGTCCGTGATTGGGGATTACGTGAATACCGTAGTAGAGAAATCTGCAATAGAATTACTGTAAGATTTCTTGTTATGATTATTGTAATCTGTATGCAATTAACTGTTCGTTGTTGGTGAACTTTATTTTTCGTTGTGCGTGTGATTACGTGTTTTACGTACCTATAAATTCCAACACCCTCATCCCGACCAACGCCAGCAAGACGACGCCCGTCATCGGCGCGATCACCATAGCGCGTGATCACCGTCGGTGTTTTCGAAAATGGATGATGACGAGACGATCTCAACTATCAACCCCTTCGCTCCTTTGGCACCACAACACAGGAATATAGGGCTTGATGATCGACGTTGGTTCTTTTTATAGAAGAATTCTATGTATCATAAAACTTAAAGTTTTTGTGTATAATTAATTTCTAATTATTTAGGTATTTAAAATATATGTGAATATTATAAAATATGTAATTCATATTTATTACTTTATGTTTTATTTAACTATATAACATTATTCATTTATCTTTCTTTCGGTAATTTTTGTTTGACTTAATTTAAGATAAATAAAATATTCATTCTAAATGTATTTTATCTTAATGCGAATTATATGGGATTATTAATTTTTTAATAAATAATTTTATTTTATAATTGCTCTTATGTATATCTTAACATATTTTATCTGGCAAAAGTATTTTATATTATAATTCCATCACTTTTAATTTTTTTTTCATTATTACACATTAACTAATTTATTAGTCTTTTCTTAGTCGATTTATTTTATTTTGATTTGTAGGTTTCAACTTCATATTAAAATAGATAAATAATATTTGACACAATAATCTTATTCCAAGGTTTAAGAAAATTTAATAATATACACCTTAAATAATTATTAATTCATATTAAGTGCATTTACACATATATTTATATTTTTAATTATTAAATATATTATTTATTAAAAATATTGCAATTTTTAATTAGAAAATCTCGTAACACGCGGACACTAAACTAGTATAAATATATTATGACCAACAAACCCAAGCCAGGTAGTCAACTCATGGAGACATTAATTTTTGTTTTAGCCAAAACTCAAAAGCCATCCATGGAGTTTGAAGATACTATAAATACTAAGATCATAACTTAGAACAACCAACCACAAAAAAACAAAGAAAAACAACATAAAGACAAGTTAGTTCAACGCATAAACCAATTACATGCTCGAGGTGAGGAAAATGTTTAGGGAAGCGTCTATAAATACTTTAACATCAAAACACAAAAGGCAAATCCAACACCCACACATAAACTTTAAGAAAGATGTCATCTTTGGATTTGAGATATGTTCTTCTCCTAATTATGAATATCATGAAATCACACATGGCCATGCCATGGGAATGGGATGCATTTCACGTGGCTATTAATCTCACTTGGATCAAATTTTGGCTTCTCATCTTTTTTTTTTTTTGTCTTCTCATTCGTTTCGATTGGAACACCATTACGCACTTCTTCAGACACTAATATGAGATACATAGTAAAGGTAAACAATTTCTCAGTCTCTCTTGCAATATCTTATTCGGCCTCAATCTTCATCCCACAAATTCTCTTCTGGTATATTTTCCCACTAATTTTGTTACTCTTTTCCTGCTCTGCCCCCATCTCTAAACTATATTGGACCTCCATTTCCTTGTTACAAGCTAAACTCGCCATATTACTGGGTTTCAAATTACTTATAATTTCGACCAATTATAACATTTGTGAGGAAGAAGCAAAATCCGGAAGAACAGGTTTAAGGTACAATGGAAATTGGAATTTGAATAACAAATGATCCCATAACTTTGGTCTCAAATAAATTTAGTCTCATAAGTTTTTTTATCGTCGATTTAGTCTCAAATCGATCGGAACAACGTCGTTTTGCCGTTTCAATTTGGGTCTTTCCGGCGGATGTTGTGACTAGACTGTCACGTGTATTTATAAGTGTGTTTGACTAATTCTTGACATCAATTTCTGTTTTAATATTAAGTTTTTTTTTTAATTTTTTTTTTAATTATATGCCAAAAATTTGAAGCTTGCAAACTCATCCATGATTTATACAACTTTGATCATTAAATTTTAATATCACAAGGCAGAATAACATACACTAATACACATTTGAGCTTGGACAGTTGTTAAAAAAACCCTTAGAGAGCGGTTATAACAGCTGTCCAAGCTTGGACATCTATTAAAAAACCGATGTCCAAAAGTTGGGCTTGGACAGCGGTTTTCAACTGCATTGCAAGAGGGGGGCTTGGACAACGGTTATTAACCGCTGTCTAACTTAATTTTTTTTAATAATTTCGTTTATTATGTTAGATAGACAGCGGTTATTAACCGCTGTCCAATATCTTTCTTTTTTTTAATTATTAATTTATATTTTAAAAATCCTATAATAAAACTATAAACAAAACTTATATATACGTCCAATACCATAAACCATAAACCAAAAATCCTATAATAAAACCATAAACCAAAACTTATACCACATATATATATATATATACCAAAACATCAAATAAATAAACATACACATCATGAAATAAATAAACATACAATCATAAACATACGTTCAATACACCAAAAACATGAAATATATATCATCACAAATATATAATTTAATTACATGCTATCAAAATTTCAAACAATGATCACTCAATATTGTATGAATATAAGAATCGATTGTAAGGGTACCCCGTCCAATCGTTTTTCCATTTCTCCAGTCTTTTCTTAGAGTAAGAATTGAGCTCACGTTCATAGACAAACTGCAAACAACGAATCAATCAATATAGTATGAATTTTTATTCAATCAATAATAATTTAAATAAATCGATAAATTGACTTACATTGAGAGGAATGTTCGTTAGAGAAGCGCAGATTATATCTTCAATAAAGCAACACACAAAATGTCCACAATGATCATTATTTTGTTGCCTCGGAACCTGTTGATCCAGTTCACTTTATTTAATAAAGCAAAAGAAACAACATTTAATATAGCAGAAGAAACAACATTCAATAAAGTCGTACATTTCTTTTTAGCACTTGTTTTTCTTTTTCGTTTTTTGGTTGACATTTCTCGTTCATGACCATAAATGTTAACAAGATCCGGATTGCCATATTCATCCTCATCTCTAATTATTCTCTGGTATGGGCGTGGATTTGCAGGATCATCGAAAGATGGTACAGAATGAGTGAAGTTCTGAAAATGATCATCAATTGTGTCAACATCTTCATCGACATGGTCGCTAATTTGGAAACTATTGTTAAATTTGTTTGACAGAACCACAATGGACCATTTCTTATTAACTGGGTCGGGGACATCGAAAATTTGTTGAGCTTGACTGGCCATTATGTAAGGGTCATCTCTGTATCCCACATTCTTCAAATCAACGAGTACGAACCCAAAACTTTCAACTTGGACCCCGTTAGGGATCCTCACCCAACTACACTCGAAGATTGGTTGACGGTGAACAATATAGTCGAGTTCCCAAATGTTGACAATCTGTCCAAAGTAAGTAGTATTTGATTGATCCCGCGCGATTCAAAGAATGGACACTCCACTATTCCGCGCATAGTACTTGTGGCATCATGATCTCTAGTATAAAATGTGTATCCGTTGTTAAGATAACACTTGTATGAATACACATGTCTATCAGGCATTCTGGATAACCACTTAACACTTTCATTCACTGATTCTGTTTCCCGTGACAACATATTTGCTACATAACCATTGAACCAGTCAACAAACGTACGATTGTGCTCAACTTCAATCCATGATCTATCTCCGGTGGGATTTTCTCGAAGAAGTGATCGCATGTCTTGGTCAATAAAAGGAAGACGTCGACCGTGTTGTGAAGTACGCACAAGTTGCATCCGTGTTAGTTCCTCCATGCTAACACTTACGGGTTGACCCACCGTAATGCCATCACCATCCATCCTATTGTGTGTACGGGTAACCGGAAGTCCAATTGCATCGACATTCGGAATAAATTCGACCAAGACTAAATAGCATTCGCAATGCATCCCTCCTACTGGACTTATTCATCACATATCCTTTGAGCACTTTCATATATCTCTCTACACCATACATCCATCGTGATACGAAAGCATGACCACACATCCTTGTCTGGGTGTACAAATGAACTGTTAGGTGAACCATTATATCAAAAAAATGATGGAGGAAATACATCTCAAGCTCACAGAGAGTCCCCACAATCGCCCTCCGAAAACCAAGCAATTTTCAGGATCTATGACCTTGCTACTCATTGCCTTGAAGAACCAACATAACTTTGTTATGGTTATGCACACATTTTCGGGCAAGATAGAACGATTGCAATGGCCAAGAAAGTCTCCATGATGACATGATAGTCATGCGATTTGATTCATCGATCTCACGCCATCATCCGATACAAGTCTCAGATGTTGGAGGAATAACCCTCTGGTACTTTCACATCCTTTAACAAATGAAGTAACTCTTTTCTCTTATTCTTGGACAAGTGTGTGCGGTTAGGAGGTAAGAACGGTTGACCCTTTCTCTCTAGGCATGTGTTTTAATTTCGCTCTTATTCCCATATCAATCATATCCATTCTTGCATTGTAACCATCCTTGGACTTCTTATCAGCTAGGAGAGTGTTGAACAAGCTGGCACAAACGTTCTTCTCAACGTGCATTAGATCAATGAAGTGTCTAACATACAACTCTTTCCAATAGGGCAATTGAAAGAAAATTGATTCCTTCTTCCAACCGCTAGTGGGGACACTCTTTGCGAAGATCTTTCCGTACTGTGTGTCGATATTCTTCATCTCATTCAATACATCCGAACCTGACAATAAACGTGGTGCTTCAACTGTCTCAATTGTGCAATCGAATGCATCAGCCATTGTTCTGTACTTATGGGTTGGGTCCAACCACCTCCTATGTCCCATATAAACAGTCTTCCTACAATGACTCAAGCGAATGTGATGTGTCTTCTTGGTACAACAAGGACATGCATCGACCCCTTTCACACTATATCCAGATAGATTCCCGTAAGCGGGAAAGTCATTGATAGTTCCAAACAGCATGGCCTTCAACTTGAAATTCTCCTTTCTACAAGCATCATACACATCGACACCCTCATCCCACATGAGCTTCAAGTCCTCTATCAAAGGAGCGGATATACATCTATGTCGTTTTAAAGTTGTTTGGGTCCCGATATCAACATATAGACAACATCATGTAAGTGCGCTTCATGCACAACTCGGGTGAAAGGTTATAAACTAACAGAATCACTGGCCATGTACTATGGTTGGTACTTTGGATACCGAACGGATTCATTCCGTCAGTTGAGAGTGCAAGACGCAAGTGTCGTGGCTCGTTGCCAAATTCTGGATGTCTGACATCGAATGTCTTTCACTGGGTGAATCAGCAGGGTGTCTTAGCATTCCATCTTTGATCCTATCTTCATGATGTCAAGTTAAATTTCTAGCATCCACAGCGCTACTATACATTCTCCTGAATCTTGGTATTATTGGAAAGTACCACAACACCTTCGCAGGAGATTTATTTTTCTTATATCGCTTCTCCTCACACTTGGGACATTCATCGAGGTCTGCATACTCTTTCCGAAATAAGATACAATCACCTGGACAAGCGTGAATTTTCTGATGTGTTAACCCGATGGACTTGAGCATTTGTTTAGCATCATATGCTCTCTTAGGCAAAGACATTTCCATCGAAAAGCAATAGACCACTAATCTTTGTTTCAAAGATACTTGTGAAGCACTCATCGGATAACTGGTGAGAAATTGCTTTTAGGTTGAACAATATCAACACAAATGACAGCGGTTTTGTTGCCTTCTTACACCCGGGCCACAGTGGTAATCCAGCAGAATCACTTAACTTCTCTGACATATAAGGGTGATCTCGCAGATCATCGTCATCCCCACTCGATGTATCAACAGTCGGTACATCATCAAAAATATCTGCATCCACTGTATCTTCAAACCTAAAGTCAGTTTCTAGGTTGCTTGAGCTACATTCATCTCTTCTCTCACCATGATATGTCCAAACGGTATATGTTTTATATCAATGGTGAATCATCAAGTGGTCAAATAGACTTTCTCGACCACTAATCGCTTTTTCCATTCATACATTTCCAACACGGACATGGAATGTACCGAGGGTCGGTGCAAATGTCTAATTGCATGATTACAAAATTCTTTCACCCCATTACTATACTCATCGATAATCGATCCGCTTTCGAACCCACTTTTTCGATCCATATAGAACTAGAGATGCCTATAGAAAAGGCAATATGAAGTGTTTCTCAAGATCTTCAGATCCTAATGTGTTAAACCTAAAAGTATTAAACCTAAAAGTATTACAATCCTAATGTATAAAACTTGCATATAGAATGTGGTAGTACCTAAGGTTTGTATATTGCATGTATCTAATGATTTGTTGCATCTCAAAACAATGTATATAACCTAATGTACCATCATTAATCATCTAAAGCAACACACTACTATCCATTCACCAAATCATCAAATTAATATAACCAAAATATATCCTAATGTATTAATCCTAATTTATGCTTAAATCCTCACACAATCATATTATCAAACACTTTGAGTGCATCAATTGTTCATATCTAAGTTAGCATAAAAAATCAAGCCAAACCACACAATATATATTCATCTCTAACAAGTTGTTCATCTCTAACACTAACAACATTAATCCTAATAAATTAACACTAATTTATGCTTAAATCCTCACACAAGCATATTATCAAATACCTTGAGTGCATCAAACACCAATATATATACACCAATATATATACACCAATATACATACACCAATACATACAACATGATATATATACACAAATATACATATATATATATACACCAATATACATGATATACATACACCATACATACAATTAAACAAAGCCACTAACAACAATTAAAAAAAGCCACACAATATATATATATATATATATATATATATATATATATATATAAACAATTAACAATATATAAACCAAGCATCAATTGTTCATCTCTAACACTAACAACAATTAATCCTAACAAATTATATAAACAATTAATCCTAACATATATATATATATATATATATTGTTGGGGAATTATTTGCACGGATCTATTCGGGATGAATATTTAAATACAAATTTAACTCTAAAAATTATTACTAGCATGAATTAATCCTATATTAATTCAAATAATAATTCAACAACAAATCATGCATATAAACAGTTCACGTAAATCCTACGCATGCAGAATTACTACGAGTTTACGTAAACGTACCTTTTGGAATGACAATGGTCTCGTTGATTAAACACACCGAAAAACCTTCCCAAGTATTCCCTAGTCCTTGCTCGACAATCCGGTGGAAGGATGCTCGCGAACAATTAACAAAAGGAAGAATAAACTTTGTTGCACCACCTTTGTGGATTTACTAATTTTTCCAGCACATGAAATTGTACTTGGGAATGAAACATTCATCCCCTATTTATAGAGGGTGGTGGCCGATTTTTCTTGTAGAATAGGGAGGAAAAAATCTTTTCTTGATCTCCAAGAAATCTTGAATATATCTCATATATTCTTTTCTTCATAATTAAAATATTCCACAAAATCCCACTCTCTTATTTGTTATGGAATATTTCGAAAATAATAGGGTAAAGAAACCAAGATTTGGATCTTCTTGAATTTATGAGATATACTTGTATTCCACGAAATACATATCTTCCATAATATCTTTTCAAGAAAATCAAGAAAATCTTTCTTTCCCTTTATATTCAAAATTTTCGAAAATGTCCCCATAAATAACCAAGTGGGAGATTTCTTGAATTTAATGAGATAATCTTGTATTCCAAGAATACATATCTTCATTCCATAACAAAATTCAAAGAAAATATTTCTCCCTCTTTTATTTATGATTTTTGAAATTCATGGAAAAATAAGCAACAAATATTTATTTTATTTTTAAACACCTTTTCAGTTATTGGACTTTATGTTGGGCTACTTAGGGGGCCTTTAGGAGAATTAAGATTGGACCTTCCAATGGATCTTGAATTATCAATATTGAGCCACAATATTATTCAAGCCCATAAATATTAATTAATCCCACTACATAATTAATATTGCACTATCCATCTTAACCCATATTACAGTCAATATGACTCCCGGTTATTATTTCCCGTGTTTAAGATTATCTAGCCCATTAATTAATTCAAGCCACTGAAATAGCTTTCCATTAATTAATATCTTTTGTCCTTGGTTAAGGAACGGTTCAACATTATTATCCATACCGGAAACTAGTTCCACTTGCAAGATTTGGTATGATAAATATTATGAACCTCCCAAGGAGGCAAATCGAACAAGCGTACTTGCACACGATTCTCCGTATTAAATCTTAGCAATCGCATGTGACCAATAATATTACCCAAGATATAAAGTATTGAATCTCGTTGATTCTCTACCCGTGATAAGTTAAAGCAATAGTTACCAACCACACTTGATCCTATTTAAGGGACGAAGATTAAGAAATAACGAACCACCGAGGTCTAATTCTTCCTTGTTCGGCTCAAGAATTTGTCCTCCCCAGAGGTCCTATTCGCATCACCATGACCGTGTAATCTCCGTCAAGACAAGCCAATCGAGCCTTACACTTCAACCTTTCACGATGGATTGTTCATTTCCATCTAGGTCGTGAATGGTGTACTTTTGGTTACAAGGTGGATTAATTTAATCTTCGTGATCCGTATCACTAAATTAACTACAATGTAACACGACTTATTTATTGAACAGTTATGCAAGTAAATATATGTAACATTCGATGATATTTAAAGCATCGATGATAAACAATTTATTTCGGTAAATAAAAGATAATCCCAACAATCTCCCACTTATACTCAAAGTGCTTTTAAGTATACTACAACATGTCTCGTGTAGTTCTGTAACACGTGACATCTAATGTCACCTACACAAACCTAATAATTTCTCCCACTTATCAAAAGCAGATCGACAACGATCTTGACACCCATTCCTTCCACATGTCTCTCGAATGTATTCGAGGCGGACCCTTTGTGAATGGATTTAGGTTATCTTTCGACGCGATCTTTACCTCTATATCTCATCTCTTAACGATATCTCGTGATAAGATGGTATTTTTTCAATGTGTTTTCTTTGGCCTTGTGGGCTCTTGGTTCCTTGTTCATCCGGCATTGTCACAATATGATTCGCGGGCAAATTCGGAACCACATCTAAGTCCACTAGGAAGTTCTTGAGCAATCGCTTTTTTGCCGCTAATGGCTTGTTCATATTCGGCTTCCATGGTAGAATCTGCGACGCATTCTGCTTTTAACGCTTCTCTATGTCGTGGCTCCTCCCCATGCAAAACACACTCTTGGGAGGTAGATTTTATGGAATCTAAGTCCGATTGGAAACCTACAATGGGGATTAACTATCTGATTGATAAATCAACATTTATCTCGAAGGATACTTGAAATGTTTTTATTTGCCCGTCTAATGTTCTTTTTTCCTCGTTACTTTGATATCTTGCCACCATGCCGGCGACAAAGCAAATATCCGGTCTCGCATACATTGCATACATAAGGCTTCCGACAATTGAAGCATAAATATGTCATCTATCTCTTTTTGTGTCTTAGGGCACATTTTATTGGATAGATGGATTTGCCTAAAAGGTACAAGCCTTTCTTGGAATCTGCATCTTTGAATTGTTTTTCAATCGGTGTCTAACAATCTTCGATAAGCCTATCATTATTTTCTTGTGATCTCGAGTGATATTGATCCAAAGGAGCTTCCCCTAAGTCCTTCATATCAAACGTTTTTGAAAGCCATGCCCTTACGCCCGATAACACCTTTACATCATTCCGATGATGAATGTAAATCTACGTATAGTACTAAGAATACCAATGCACGGTTTCGACCACTTTTTGTACACACAACTTTTCGAACTCACTTTGATCTAACCCATAAGACTTTATAACATGATCAAAACATTGGTTCCAAGCTCTGGATGCTGTTTGAGTCGTAAATGGACTTCATGAGCTTACAAACTAGGTGTTCTTGGCCTTTTTTCAATGAAGCCTTGGGGTTGTTGCATATAGATTTCTTCATCAAGACTTAGTTAAGGAAAAGCCGTCTTGCATCTATTTCGATTTCAAAGTCGAGATCTTTGACAATCGACAAGAGAATTCGGATGGACTTGAGCATTTCTCCGAAAAAAAAAGTTTCCTCCATCCCTTCTTTCCGAGTATAACCTCGACAAAGCCTTGCCTTGAAAGGTTTCCACCTTCGGTCCTGGGTTTTTTTTTTCTCTTATACACCACTTGCAACCAATGGGTTTGACCCCATTAAGTGGTTCGACTAGCTCCCACTCTCTGTTATGATCCATAGAACCCATCTTTTCGCAAGAACACCGATCCTTGTCTTGGATTGCCTCGTCATATGTCCATCGATTATCTCTTGTCAGGAATCAAGTCCGAGGACTCTCCTATCCCCATGAATATCTTTTTGAACGTCTCACAACCCTCCCACTGACGACGAGGTTCCGATTGTGTAAGTGTGTCATTTGGTATGTCATCTTCAATGTGTTTTCGAGGTTAGTCCCCTTAGCTCATTTAAGGTAATCTCACTTTTTGGGTCTTCTTTCGGTTCATATAGTCTTCTTCCAAAATCTAAAGTGGGTGCTTATTACCACCTTTTTGATCTTCGGGACCATAGAACATACACCCTTTTGTTTGGTATCCTACAAACAACCTTAAAATCGAGGATCGATTTTCCGGCTTCCTTGTCCAACACATAGGCGACACCCCCAAATCTTCATGTGTCTGGCCCGGGCTTCTTGGGTCGTCCAATTCTTTGGGAGTTTTGGGAACCGATTTGGATGGCACCAAGTTGAGAATGTAGGCCGTTGTTTCTAAGGCATGACCCCGAAGCGACTTGGGAAGATCCGCATAACTCATCATAGATCTAACCATTTCCAAAAGTTTTTTTTTCTTATTTCTGCAATCCATTTTGTTGAGGGTTAAAGGTGCCAAGGATGTAATCCCTTTATCGCACAAAGTAGTTCAAAAACTCATTCACGATCGGATCGTAGAGACTTGATCACGCTTTTTTCCCTATGATTCTCTGCTTGAGCCTTAAATTCTTTGAATTTCTCAAAGGTCTCGATTTATGCTTCATAAGGAAAATATAACCATTACCTTGAGTAGTCATCAATAAAAGTGATGAAATACTCATAACCTCCTCTTGCTTTGGTTGACATTGGACCACATACATCGTGTGAGCGATTTCTAACACTTCTTTGGCTCTATTTTGGCTCCAAATGCCCTCTTGGTCATTTTACCCTCCAAACATGATTCACAGGTTGGAATTGGTTCAACTTGGAGAAACTCCAGTGAACCGTCTTTCACCAACCTTTGGATCCTCTTTGGATTAATATGTCCCAATCTTAGATGCCAAAGAAGTGTCTCGTTCACGTCGATGAACCTTTTTTTTCTGGAAACAATTGATGTGTTATAGGATGCATTTACGTGAGTGTTGTACAAAGTTAATTGTATAGAGATTATTCGACAACGTTCCATGATGAGATAAATTTATCATAAAGAGAAATGGTAACAACTTTATTAAAAGTAACCGAATATCCATCAAGATAAAGTTTAGAAATGAAATTAAATTCTTTTTAAAATTCGGAACGTAAAGAACATCTCTTAAAATTAAAACTCGTCTTCAAAAGGCGGTGTACTTCTCCCATCGTTCACCGCCACTAGTAGCATTTAGTGTGATGAGGATCTCACTCTCACTAAGTTGTCGGGTCCGCTTGAACCCCTCGTAAAGTGAAACAAACATGATCGGTGGATCCCAGATATCACTACCCATAAATGGGAGGCATACACCGCTAAGAAAGTTTCAACAACTAGTGCGTGAGAATTACCTTTCTTTCCATTCCTTTTAGGTTTGGAACAGTGACCTCAATGTCCTTTTTTCACATGATTGAAGCACTTCCCCCTTGGCTTGCTCACCCTCTACCAACCTTTTTTTTTTTGCCATTCGAATTCACTTGCTTGTGGCTTTTGTCCTTTTTCTTAGACCCTTTGGAGGAAGAAGAAGGTTCATTTGCTAAAGGCTTGGCTCTTTTGCCCCAATATAAGCCTCTGCCGAGACCAAAACTGCGATAGATCGGGGCATCGAGAACTTCGATTATTCATCCGGTAGTTCTTGGAATTTCAATCTCAGAGAGTGGATTTCGATTTGAAATTATTAATGTTTGAGCCATCATTGGAGAACGTGCTCCATTAAAGGCGTTATCCACCATCTTCTTGTGAAGCAAGTCTCTCATGGTGATGCGGTTACGATGTTGAAACATCGCTTTAAGACTATCATGATCTAAGATGTTGACATCATGGAAGTCAAGATGGTACCGTTTGAAGTCCTGATCCAACTTTTTTTCTTTGATTTTAGTTGACTCATCTTTTGGCTTTTACGGGTTTAGGTGTAGTGAGAACCCGGTTATGGCTTTGTGCGGTGAGGACAATAGTAAGTTTTGATTTCAATCAATCAAGTTTTCACCGATAAGTAAATTGATTTAAGTATAATGGATTAAAGGTTGCGACGAAATAAATAATAATATGTGTTAAGATATAATAAATCGGGATTAATCTGTAATGCGTGTAATATTGAATATAATAATCACACCCGTGGATAAGTTACTTTTTGTTCGCCGACTTCACAATTGTTTAGCCTATCGAACAAACATAACGGTGTCAATATCTTGAACTCATCTCGCGAGGAACCGCGAACATAACAGAAGATTAACTTCAATAAAGCTTCTTCTTGACAATGTTTATACAAAGATGAATCTAGAAGATGAAATCAAAGCGTGGCGACATCTTCGGAGTTCTTGCATGATCGTAAAATCCAAAGACATGCTTTACCAATCCGGCTCATACTTAACGAAGTACAAAAACGGAAAAGGGGGCGGACCCGAAAAAAAGGAAAAAAAAAAAAAGAGAGAGATTGCCTATAGGAAATCCACGGAGGTGAGGAACAAAAAAGAAGAGTGTTCATCCACATATCCAAAAAACCTAGAACTCATTTACCAATCAAATCGATTCATCTTCATTGGGGTTGACGTTAAAGCTCGAAATACTATATCCTCGGCTTGGTATAGTAGTCATTTTTCTTCGGGTCAACAAATTCATCTTATTTACCGTTTATTTTACACGCATTATAAGTTTTGTTTCCAGTTTGTAATCAAATTAGCCACATAATTCGATAAAAAATGATTTCATGACAATTGGCCTAGAAGGAGGTGGAGAAAAATCAACCCATACGAACCCTTAGTTAGCCGAGGCAGTAAAAAAGAAATATAATGCCTCAATCTAGAACACCCAAACGGAGAGGTCGGAACAAAAGCGACTTATATTCCTTCATAAAGATCAAGCCAGAAACTATTAATCTTGAGGATATAGCCAATGATTTTCCTTGCAATCACTTTCTTTGCGAAAGAGGAAAAAGAGTATAACTTTTAAAAAAAGTTCATGTCGGCCTTGACCTCAAGTGGTTCGTTGACGCGTTTCGCCAAAGACCTTATACACCCACTTGCAACCAATAGGGTTTGATCCCCATTTTTGGTTCGAGCATGACTAGATCCCCACACTGCGAGTAAATGCAAAAATCCATCGAGGATTGACTAAGAGCTCATTTAGTGATCATGGCGCCAAGTTTCCAAAGTCGACCACCAATTCTATCTTCGATCTTGAAGTCGGATCCATCAAAGAAAATCGGACTTTATGAAGTGCGCTAGCATCCATGCGATCATTTCCCATGACTTTGGGTGATCGAGCACATAGATGGTTTACCACTTTACCCATTGCGTCCATGTCGCCGGGGCGACAATTTTTTTTGTCCCATTTCTCATCCATGTGTGCTCGCCGCTATGCAAACAAAAGGTTGGCGCATTTTTTCTCAACTAAAAGGTGAAGTCGACCGATCATACATAGAAAGATTTGATAAATGTTTATATGATGGAGCCCCGGTGAGAGAGGATGCCTACATGTGGAAATGCATCAAGATTCATACTTTTCGGCGACTAAAAATTATAGCTATGCAAGATTTGCTCGCACAATCACAATTGAGGCAGGGAGCCCATCGCTAGGAAAGCTTTGAAAAGAAAACGATGAATGAAGGATCTCCAACTTCCAAACCTTTGAACAAAGAATAAATGCCTTGTGAAACCATCTTTAATCAAATCAAAGATCGGGACATGTTAGACCGGCCAAGAAGAATTGGATATGGATGTCAAATCTTTGTAATTTCATAAGTTGTGCGACCTCAACAATCAAGGTTAGTCATCCAGTTTTAAAAAAGCCCGGTGACATTTTAGAGCAGAAATCTCGAAAAGGCGAACAAATATTTTTGATCGAAGGTAATCAAAAGCTCATAGGTCAAGAAAAGTCAAAGAAATCCAAAATGATTTCCAAAAATCTAAAGGGTTTATCATACCACCTACACATCAAATCATTTTTCTCGAGGGACCGATCTTGAATTATAACGACTAACCATCTTTTGTTCCGGGTTGAAGGTATCTTAGTTGATCATGGGGCTTATGCAAACATTTTATTCGTTAGTACCCTTCACGGATGGAAAAACAAGTTGGGGATTTGAGCGGTTATATTGAACCATGTAATCATACTATAATGGGCTTTTTTCGGCCCAACCCTATGGCATGATTAGGTTAGAGTCGAACTAGAATCAACTTTGAATCGAACATTAGACGAACTAGAATGTTAGATTTTGTAATCGTCGATGTTCAAATCCACTTATAACGGGTTTCTAGGTGCCCGTTTATTCAGAATTCTATTTTTCCCTATATTCTTATTGTGTTAAATTTTAGACTCAAGATGGAGCGGGGGAGTGTAAAAAGGAGATCAAAAAAAGGCTCGAGATTGTTTGCTATCATGTGTACCGGAGAAAAACAAAATATTGTTAACATGATGGAGCTTCGAGGGAGATTGGTGAGTCCAGAGTAAAAACATCGTCTAAACATCTTGGGAACAGTTTTGGGAGCATAACCAATTTGGATGATACAAAAGGCGCGAACATAGAATGTGGAAAAACAATTGATTCCTCCGATCTCCCTAAGATCAAATGAACATAGATCACCAAACGAGCGATCGGGACTAGAGCCTCGATAGGTTTTGAACCTATGGAGGTTGTTTTGATGAACCGGGGACCCATTCAAGATGGAAGCAAAAAAAAGCAAGTTTTGTTGAGCAATTGGAACCAATCAATATCGCCGAACAGACTGAGTTAGAAGTGTTCATTGGTTGAGAATTACGAACCAATCCGAGCGAAGTAATTACTTACCTTCCGAGAGCAAATTTAGATGTGTTGCATGGTCACCGAAGATATGGTTGGAATAGATCCGAGCATGCCCGCCACTCCCTCAACCTTGATCAAACACAAGCTCAGGTTGTTTGTAAACGCAGAAAAATTTAGTAGGAAAAATATGCGGCGATGAATAGTGAAATCAAAAAGCTCCTTGACAACAAATTGATCCGAGAGGTAAAATGCCCAAAATGAAACTGCGAACCTGTGCTCGTTCGCAAATCAAATGGATCTTGGAGACCGTGTATTCCGATTTGAATAAGGCATGTCAAAAGATAATTTTCATATGCCGCACATTGATTATTTAGTTGATAGTCTGCCCGGGCCATGAACTTGACATTTATGGATCGTTATTTGGTTATCACCAAATACCAATGCATCCGGGACGATCAAAAGAAATTCTGCGATTGAAAAGAATATGTCTTTTTGGCAACGCATGCCATTCGGGATTAAAGAAAATGGGAGCAACATATCGCGTTTGGTGAACAAAATGTTAAGCGAACACATCGGCGAACAATTGAGGTATATATCGATGATATTGTGGTAAAAAGCGAACATAAGGAAGAACATCGCTCACCTCGCATAAAGCGTTTGATATTAATATGAAGTTAAATCCCAAGAAATGCGGTTTTGGGATTCATTGACAAATTTCCGGACATATGGTTAGTCACGGGGATTGAAGCGAATCCAGATTTCGATATGCAAGCCCTTTAAATGTGAAAGAGGTCCAAAAGTTAACCGGACGATTAGCTTCCGTAAAGCAGGTTCATATCACTTAAATGGGGACAAATGTAAACCTTTCTTTGATCATTAAGCGGGAAATGGACGAGCATTCGAATGCATTTGAATCATTAAAGAAGCACCTCGCAGATCTTGGTCTTTTGTTGGCGAACAACTCTATCGTATCTTTCTGCAAACATGATTCCAGACTAAATGCGGGCGAAGGAACCAAACATTTGCCCATTTATTATGTTAGCCAAGTGCTTCAATTCTCCATTGGATACCCTCATAATGATTAATATGACCACTTTCGGTTGAGGTATTCATTTTAGATGCCAAAGAACCTGCTCAAATGGCCGGGAATTGAATAATCGGCATTCTTTAACAAAGAATGAAAAGGTCTATGCCCGATTTCATGGTTGAATTGACATATATTTAAATTGTCGATCAACCATGGCATATGTATGTTGATGGATCATCAACAAGTTTAAGATGAGAACGTAGTTCTCATTTTCAACCGAAACAATTGATGATTTGATTTTCCAAAGAACAAATAATTGAATATGAAGCTTTGATCGTTGGATTATGGATGGCAATGACTATGGGAATTGTCGATGATCTCAAATTGATTCTCGGGTAATTGTTTATAAGAATTATTAGAAACAAAACGACTCAATTCAACAACTAGCAAAAGAGTTGCTCGAGCATTTTGATAAAGTTTTCATTATCATAAAGAAATGGTAACATCCGTTCTTTACGATTAAATTAAAAAGAAATGGATCCATCAAAATAAAGCACAAGCTAAAATTGATGCGCTTTCGATATACTATTATAGGCGAGCATTTGTCTTCTCACTTCCACTTTTAAAGTGTATTACTCCGAAGAGGACATGTCTTCTACGCAACAAATCCATGATGGAGTTTGCGGAAATCAAACTGGGCATGGCTTAAAATAATCAGCAAAGGTTATTCTCCCAACCCTTAAAAAGGATTGGCGTCACAGTAATAACCGGCTCGCTATCAATGCAGTACAATGCTCCACTCATTCATAGCCCTTTGAAGATTTAGTATCGGTTTATAGTCCATGGCCATTTGCTAAATGGGGAATCGATTTAATCGGCCCATTTCAATCGCACATCGGGAGTTAGATAAGTGGTAGTAGTTGATTATTATACTAAATGGGCGTTCGAGGTCATTGTTAAAATCACCGAACAAAGGATGTGGAACTTTGTTTGGAAAAAAAATTATCTGTCGATTTGGGCTTCCCCAATCATTGGTCACGGATAACGACAAACAATTCGATGGAAGTGAATTCGGACAAAATTGTGCTCATTTGGGAAATAAAAAAGACTTCGACTCCATATTATCCCCAATGAATGGGTCAAGTTAAGTTAATAAAATTATCAAGCATACCCTCAAGGCTAGACTTGATAATTCCAAGGGGGGAGGGTCAAGAATTGAAAAATATTGTGGTTTGCAGAACAACATCGGCGGAGACCGCTTTTGCTTTAGCCGTTTGTTATACCCAGAATCAAAATTCCAAGTCATCGAACAATGACTTTTGGAGAGCATATTAATGACCGGCACTCCGCTCGAGTTCGGACTTGTTGGAAGAAAGAAGGAAAGAGGATTTCAAGAATGCTATGTATAAAAAAGATCGAAAAAAGTTTTATAATTCCAAAGTCCGAATGCGGAGATTCAATGTGGGCGGATTTGGTTTTTAAGGCGATCGATGGGGTACCCATGGTGTGTTCGATCGAGCATGGGAAGGTCCCTTCAGAGTCACGGGCGTTTCGGGGCATATGACTTGGAGGACTGAATGGAGTCCCATTGTCTTACTCGTGGAATGCATCAAATTTGAAAAAATATTATCAATAAAGGCGAAAGCATAATGTTGACCGAACACAATCACCATTCGGTTCAAACGAGCAAGATGATCATAAAAAGAAGAATATATTATTTTCGACACTTATCTTCAAGAAAAATCTTTCGCCTTTTGATAAGCGAGACGATGTCACAACAAGTTGTCAATAGAAGAATCGTGTCCAAGGCGAAGTTGATAAGTGGTGGCGACCATAGGGTAATTTAATTTTTAAGAAGAGCATCAAAAAGCGGGACAGAAATAAGTAAGCTAGCACTTTTATCTATGCCAAAGACTAGCTTGGGCGATTCTATAAATAGGGCCAGAAAAAAAGATGAAGAAGAAAAAAAGGAAAAATACTACGATTCTCGGGAAGGAAGACGGCTTTAGTATGCCCCCAGACGAGAAGAATTGACTCTCGATTACCCAAGGTCCGGGATCACAGTATTTTACCTCACATTCGATTGCGAAGCAGAGTTGAGGCCGTTCGTTGCGGACTCAAGATGCTCGGAAGAATCGTGGTTACCACTCCGCGTTACTCACACGCAGTCGCCATGAGTCCCCTATCATCCCCAAAAATCTCCTCGAAGGGGAGGGATGTCATAGAGTCCACCAAAAAATAAGATGCGATCTTGATGTTGAGCATCTCGAGGACGGAATGGTGCGGTGAAAGTTTTTTCAAGACCTATTTTAGGGCGAAAGAAGCGCCACATGCTCATGTTGGCCGCCCATAACCACGGCTTGTCGGGAGGGAAAAGCTTAAAACTGAGCATGTTTTCAACATCAATTTTGTCTACTCAAAGGCGAGTTTTAAATCAAAACCCCGATCGATAATAATAGTTGTGTAATAGATTATTCGATGTAATAGAATACAAATAAAAAAGAATGATATATGTACTTTTGTTATTTGAAGATTTTCTAAAACTTTATTTGAGGTCGCACCCTAAAGCCGGACGACCGAAAAACGAGCCCAGTCTATGTTCACGACGAGCGAATTAATTGCGACGTTTAGCAGAGCCATCATAGTTACGGATAGAGTGTACTCAGCGGGAAATATAAAAATCTAAAAACGATCGATTTAAATAAGACGATCACCACCAAGAAAGGGGGTTCATCATGAGAGCTAAATAAGACGATCAATGACCGTGATCAATAAGACAATCAAAACCGAAAAAGAAGTCGTGAGCGGGCAAAGACAAACCCAATGTTTGAATTCATTCGGAAGAAAAGATGGCGGAAAGCAAAAAAAGCGAACGCAAAGCAACAAAGCAAATATCAAGCAACACAAGTATCAACATTCATCCTCAACAAACGGGTTAGAGGGAAAGTTCAATATGAAATCCATTTGTTCAATCAAGAAATATTCCGGACAAGAGAAGAAGTATCAACAAGAAACGATTAAAGATATATTGTTCGAATTAAAAAGTGAAAGAGGCGAAATTACACAAGTTTTACAAAAGAAAAAGAAGACATCAAGCTATAAAGTCAAAATTAGGTGTAGAAGGAAGGGAAATATCGAACACATTATGTTCGGTCCTTCCAATAAAGAAATGTTGGATATCGGATGCACGGAGGCGATTTTGCTTTCGATTCATAGGAATGATCAGTTGGTCCCAGATTCATCTCGAAGAGTTTGGTCGGCAACCTCATGAGTAATAACATCTGCGTTCTCCTCTTCATATTGGGTCGTCGATTTTGATCCCGGGAAGAAACGATCACCACAGACCATTCAAATCCGACATCGGAGGAGGTCACGATCGGAGGATTATCAACCAAATTGAAAGTCGGACGGAGGGGGGCAATTTGCTTTCATTTGAGTTGTGATAAACGGTCGAATGGCATCAACAAAAGCACAAATACGAGAAATTAGACATGGTTCAATATACTATCATCGATGCGATTTTAAATTTTCAATCGGGTGTTGGTCTCTTTGGCGAACATTGGCGAGCTCGTCCTTCTCACTTTCCACCTTTTCAACATCGGCCATAAATCAATCTTGAGCCCCAGTATCTGATTAGATATTGGTGGCGAGCATTCTCTTGAAATTGGCGAGCATCCTCTTGCTTTGGGCACCATTTGCCGAAAAAAGGTTTGTTCTTGAGCCAATTTCAACTCATCCGGTTAACCACCTTATCTTCAAAGTTCCTAATCGGCCAAATAGTTGGCTTGGATGTTGGCGATTGAGCATAAAACTTTCTTCGGGCGACCACACACGCAAAAAGTCGGCGGCTTTTTGAATATGTTAATATTAAAAGATTCTTTCATTATGAAATAGAGATGTCAACCAAAAATAAATGAAAGAGAGGCGGATCCCATAGGAAATAAGCATAAATATACCAACTTCCATTTTCGACAAAAATATCGCCTCGGCAGGGGGGGGTCCATGTTTAAATATTAAAATCATTTCGACAAAAAACGAACAAGAGCCCCTTTATGAAAACATCAAATTTTAAATAATAATCTCAAAATTTTTTTGAGCCATTAAATGCTCGGATGTACTCACAAAGGTCCGGATGAAAAAGCTATAAATTTAATGAATTAACGGATGACCCGAACAAAAGGACGATAAAACATATAGAGAAACAAAAAATAATCCTTACGGAAGGATAAACAAACCTCCTTTCTTTCTCTGTTTGGCGGTATTCAAAGTTATTCAAAGCGAGGTTCAGATCAATTGCCAACCAATAAATAACCGTTTTTGTCTCTTATCCGACGCGGTGGAATCTGAAATAAAAAAGTGAGTTAAAATCGGTTCAAATTGAAGAATGAAAAATACAAAATCACTTAAATGGGATGTCCAAACGAGTTTGGATCGCCAGAGGCGGGACTTTTCCAATCACCCCCCACGAACCAGAACTTCTCTTTCCGATCCCGATTTTGTTCGCACATCCTCGATGATTTTGCACTTGGCATTGGCTTGCATAAACCATGTTCGCCCCTCGGGACGAGTCAAGTGCACTAACCGAGCAAGTTTTCTGCCGAAGGATAATACCTTGGCTTCATTTTGCGAACAATGTCAAAAAACTGATGACCATATGCCATCCGTTCGGTTTAAATGTAATGGTGATATTCCATTCCACGAGCAAGCGGGTAAATCTTAGGATGGAAGGAAACGGAGAACCCTCCATTATCTAGATTAGCGGCAACACAAAATTTATTCATCGGGACGGGTGCCGAAAAAAAAAACATCCTTAGGAGTTTCATAAATCTATCTAGAGCATATCTACATCAATTAATCATGGGTACTCGTTCTCTTTAATCCTATGGGGTTGTTGGCAAAGTATTTTATTATATGTTGGACTATGAGGAACACCAATGGTATACCAAGTTAGGAGTTTTCCCCATTATCTATACCTATGTTTCGGCCCGCCAATTCACGCGATTCAAAAATATCATTTCTAATTATATCAACATTATCAATAGCCCTAAACCTATTTTGAATTTGGGGCAAAGAATTAAAGTCATTATCTTGAAAAAAACCCTATCCGACCTCGTTTGGGCTTAAATCGGAATCGGAAAAAAAAAGAATGGTTGCTTAAATTACCAAGCGGAATCCTAAATGCAAGCATTTGCCTCCGATAAACAACTTAAATTCTTTGGGGAAGACGAAGGGGATCGGATTGAGAGAATTGAGCAAGAGGCCATGATTATAAAATGAAGAGAAATGCATGGTTTAAATTTATTCAAAACGATGGTTTCAGGAGACTTTCGAACGCGGAAGAGGATAAAAAGAAGAAGAAAGAAAGGGAAAATTTTTTGAAGTGAAGAAATGGGATTTAAATAGACGGGTTCTTAATTGAAATTTTCGTGGAATTGAACGATACGATTATCCAATCGGATTTTAACAGTAGGGCCCAATGTAGTTTGATTTTGGGGTATTGTTGTGTTCGATATAATAAATCGGGATTAATCGAACATCAAAAAAGCGACACGTGTAATATTGAATATAATAATCACACCCGGTGGATAAGTTACTTTTTTGTTCGCCGACTCATGTAATTGTTGTTAGCTAAATTTATCGAACAAACATAACCAGTCAATATCTTGAACTCAACTCTCTTGCGAGGAACCCAAGCGGCGAACATAAAATGCGACCCGAGCGTAAGATTAATTTCGACGGTCAATAAAGCTTCTATCGATAATGTTTATACAAAGATGAATCTAGAAGATGAAATCAAACGCGATGGCGACATCTCGGAGTTCTTGCATGATCCGGAAAATCCAAAGACATGCTTTACCAATCCAGCTCATGCTTAACGAAAGTACAAAAATAGGCGGAAAAGGGGACGGACCGGGAAAAAGGAAAAAAAAAAAAAGAGAGAGAGATCGCTTATAGGAAATCCTCGGAGAGGTGAGGAACAAAAAAGAAGAGTGTTCATCCACATATCCAAAAACCCTAGAACTCATTTACCAATCAAGATCGATTCATCTTCATAAAGGTGTATCGAGAATGCGATGTAAAGCTCAAATACTAAATCGCTTGGTATGCCCCAGAGTAGTCATTTTTCTTTAACCGGGTCAACAAATTCATCTTATTCTGGATTTATTTTACACGTATAAGTTTTGTTTGCGAGTTGTAATCAAATTAGCCACATAATACTCTCGATAAAAAACGACTCGCGACAATATGCATAAGCACAAATACATCACAAAATTCGATCACATGTTTCATATTAAAATCTCAAAAAAAATATGAACATGCATCAACCAACATCTCAAAACAGTTTAAATAAGCCACGTGGGGTGTGTCATTATTTTAACACATTCAAACAGGTTATAAACAAGAACAGTTACAAACCTTTAATATCCAGATTAATAGTTGACTCCCACTTGACCAATATAAAATTGACAGGGACTTCGGGGAAGTATATGCATATCAATTTTATACCTAAGTAATAACCATGATTAAATACATAATTATTATTTCGCTTTGAACGAGCCCTCGTGGGAGGAGGATCATAAATGCCACTAGTAAAAATCCACAATCATCCATCTGGAATTTATTCATGTGAAAGCTATCTTTTGACCATCCCGTGGGGGGAATTTCTCCAAAAGAATTCACAAATAAATAAATCATGGAGGTCAAAACTAATTAAATTTTATTATCCGGAATAAAAAAATTTAAACAAATAAAGGTGAGATTTTTCATTGGGCAATTCTCATGCAACATTTAAACAAATTAAATAAAGCACATTGATCAAAAAAAAAAATAAACAATGGACACAATTATCCAATTGTCATGGTTTGATTTTTCTTGGGATTTTTCTCCACTCGATCATCTCGAAAAGAACTAAAGTAATTGCGATCGGGATTTCAAAGCGGCCCTTGGTCGAATCGGCCTCGGCGACCTCAAACGCCTTAAAATCCACAATTTATGCATGCATAAGCGATAAACATCATTAATTTACGGATCTATCCTTTAATTCTTCGTCTCCGCCTCCGTTTCCGATCCGGTTACAATTTATTTACAAAAAATAAATAAACCTAGATCTAGACTAGTCTATTACATTGATCAAATCAAACAAATCCTAATCTACTCGTGGATTTTCTCACGAGGTAAAACGAATTCGAACGAATCGAATTAAAAATCCACAATTTATATGAATAAACACATTAATTTCCATGACAATTGGATACCTGCAAAAAAAGATCTAGCAATTCTACTATCCAATTTCAAATTTAATGAAAATGAATTAAATTACAATCTAAAATTCAGAGCCCGAAACCGAGGCTCTGATACCAGTTGTTGGGGAATTATTTGCACGGATCTATTCGGGATGAATATTTAAATACAAATTTAACTCTAAAAATTATTACTAGCATGAATTAATCCTATATTAATTCAAATAATAATTCAACAACAAATCATGCATATAAACAGTTCACTTAAATCCTATGCATGCGGAATTACTACGAGTTTACGTAAACGTACCTCTTGGAATGACAATGGTCTCGTTGATTAAACACACCGAAAAACCTTCTCAAGTATTCCCTAGTCCTTGCTCGACAATCCGGTGGAAGGATGCTCGCGAACAATTAACAAATGGAAGAATAAACTTTGTTGCACCACCTTTGTGGATTTACTATTTTTTCCAGCACATGGAATTGTACTTGGGAATGAAACATTCATCCCCTATTTATAAAGGGTGGTGGCCGATTTTTCATGTAGAATAGGGAGGAAAAAATCTTTTCTTGATCTCCAAGAAATCTTGAATATATCTCATATATTCTTTTCTCCATAATTAAAATATTCCACAAAATCCCACTCTCTTATTTGTTATGGAATATTTCGAAAATAATAGGGTAAAGAAACCAAGATTTGGATCTTCTTGAATTTATGAGATATACTTGTATTCCAAGAAATACATATCTTCCATAATATCTTTTCAAGAAAATCAATAAAATTTTTCTTTCCCTTTATATTCAAAATTTTCGAAAATATCCCCATAAATAACTAAGTGGGAGATTTCTTGAATTTAATGAGATAATCTTGTATTCCAAGAATACATATCTTCATTCCATAACAAAATTCAAATAAAATCTTTCTCCCTCTTTTATTTATGATTTTCGAAATTCATGGAAAAATAAGCAACAAATATTTATTTTATTTTTTAAACACCTTTTTCAGTTATTGGACTTTATGTTGGGCTACTTAGGGGGCCTTTAGGAGAATTAAGATTGGACCTTCCAATGGATCTTGAATTATCAATATTGAGCCACAATATTATTCAAGCCCATAAATAATAATTAATCCCACTACATAATTAATATTGCACTATCCATATTAACCCATATTACAGTCAATATGGCTCCCGGTTATTATTTCCCGTGTTTAAGATTATCTAGCCCATTAATTAATTCAAGCCACTGAAATAGCTTTCCATTAATTAATATCTTTTGTCCTTGGTTAAGGAACGGTTCAACATTATTATCCATACCGGAAACTAGTTCCACTTGCAAGATTTGGTATGATAAATCTTATGAACCTCCCAAGGGCAAATCGAAAAGCGTGATTTGCACACGATTCTCCGTATTAAATCTTAGCAATCGCATGTGATCAATACTATTGCCTAAGATATAAAGTATTGAATCTCGTTGATTCTCTACCCATGATAAGTCAAAGCAATAGTTACCAACCACACGTGATCCTATTTAAGGGGCGAAGATTAAGAAATAACGAACTGATCGAGGTCTAATTCTTCCTTGTTGGATTTGAAGAATTTGTCCTCCTGTGAGGTCCTATTGATTGCATCGGTCATGCACTAGTGTAATCTCTTGGTCAAGACAAGCCAAATCGAGCCTTACACTTCAAACTTTTCACGATGGATTGTTCATTTCCATCTAGATCGTGAATGGTGTACTTTTTGGTTACAAGGGGACATTAATTTAATCTTTCGTGATCGGTATCACTAAATTAACTACAATGTAACACGTACTTATTTATTGAATAGTTATGCGGTAAATATATATAACATTCGATGATATTTAAAGCATCGATGATAAACAATTTATTTCAGTAAATAAGTCCGAAATTTAGTTTTGATTATACAAAGTAAAAGCATACTTTCCAGTATAATCCCAACATATATACTAACATATATATACATATACACATTAATTCAATATATATATATATATACTAACATATATATATATATATATATATATAAAAGAATAATTACCTATGGAAGGAGAAAAAGGCGGCGATTGGGCGGTGGTGGTAGGGGAGGTTAGCGGCAAAAGGCGATTTGGAAGGCGGGAGGGAGGGGGACGCCAAGCGGATGGGATGATTTGGGGAGAGAGGGAGGAGGAGGCTAGGGCTTACGGTTGCGATTTGGGGAAATAAGAGCTAATGGGAAAGGCATTTAAGGCGGAAGGGGAAGAAGACGCATGACGGAGTTCGATTTAGGGGTAGAGGAAGGAGGAGGACCTCTTGACGTTCGCGATTTAATTTGGGGGAAAAATATAAATGGTTCGCGATTTGGGTCGTTATTTAATTATCCGAACACTTGGACAGCGGTTTGGAACCGCTGTCCAAAAACTCTTGTTTGGACGGCGGTTCAAAACCATTTGTCTAAATATTTGCACCGGTTCTCAACCGCTTTCTAAGTGTTAAACTTGGATGGCGGTTTTGAACCGTCTATTTCCACAATTAAAACCGCTCTCCAAGCTATAGCTTGGAGAGCTATTTGAAAAAAATGGTTGTCCAAGTGCAGCTGTGCAAGCTCAAATGTGTAGTAGTGATATACCCCATTTTTAGTTGGAGCAGAAAATCCAACATGCACCAGGCAGAAAATTTAGAAGAGGCTGAGGAACGATTTTAATTAGGAGTTAGGACACACTTGCTTCCACCAAAGAAGAAATATCATATGATGTAAACTTATAGGAGATGACTATCTAATAAAAATTACTCTACTTGTGATAAATGCACAACATTTTACAATGACTTGATAATGTAAGAATAAAGAATCTCGTTCCAAACATCTGGAACTCCCGGAAGACACCAATGAACACAGTCTGCATATCTTTCGGGGTGTGCTATTTGATTTTCGCTCAGATGACGAAAAAGTTTCTTATAGATCGATGGATGACCATCCTTTCTATAATCTGATAAATTTGTTATATTCAAATATTTGACTTTTAATCCTCTCGTCTCTAACTTCCTTATGATTGATTCAGCCACGTGCATCATCTCGCGATCTGTTGCATTTCCCCAGTATCCCTCCTTCAATACCGGTTCAATCTCGCCATAGCAGTTTTTTTGCATACCACTACTTTCAACACTATGACATTAATCAATAAATCAAACCTCTGTATATGTGTATATATGTGAATCTCTAATTTAACTTTTTCTAAAGAAAATACTAAATTTAACGATAGCTTACTTAAAATGACTAGGTGTTAGACTTGTGAAGAACAACTTTGTTTTGGTTCGGTTAATGTTGATTTGTAACCAATCTGACCACGTATTTAAAGTCATTTCAAAACGACGAAGCTTCATTTCTACTCTTTTGTAGATTGCATCAAAACTCCCAAACGACCCCCATCTGATTATGGTGTACCATTCGTTAAGTTTATCAATTAAAAGGAAAAAACATAACGTGATTCATAGAATTTTGATTAGTACTTACAAGAGCATCATGGTTGGATCCCTCCACCACATATGAGCATCGAAGATGAGTATGTCTGCATCAGTCCAGTGTCTAGCATGTTTTTCGATGTCTGAAATTCTAATAATACGTTCTAATTTTATAGAGTGATTAAAGGGATCGTCACAATTAGACTCGACTAGTAATGGAGACCAATAGTACTCGATCGTGAGATTGTATTCCTACATATTAGATTCAATAAGAAAATTATTGTTATTATTATTTTTAAATAATAATAAAAGCCTACAACATGGAAAATAGAAGTTATAGAGGGTAAGTGATCAAAGAAACTCGCTGTCTGAGTTTGGGTGTATTACACTCTATAATCTTGATTTTTTTTCTTATTGTAGATTAGCATACATATAACCCCTTAAAAATTAAGGCATTCTCTCTTTGTGACTATAAATAAAAATTATATATAAAAATATAAAAGAAAAGAACTTACAGTAGCATGAAAGATGAACAAATTGCCATTTCTGATATATGACTTCTGCGATGATAATTGAGGAAGAGAAGATTCAAGCAGGCAAAGCATCGACGCCCATTGATTCCTACCCAAAGAATCCCCTACAAAAACAAGTCTTTTCCCTCTTATTTTCTCCAATAATTTTGTACCATTGAACCTGTTAATTTATATAATTAAATACGGAAAATTTACTCAATTACTTAAAATAATATTTAATTTCACATACATGTACAAATTTTGCAAGAGTAAAAAAAACCTGGGAAGATCACAATCGTGAGGCTGCCATCTCCACTTCTGATACTTAACATCTTTTTTACCATATTTTTCACACGCAAAATTGGTGAAGTCATTGATCATGAAAGAACACTGTCCCTCTTCGTACAATGGGTACCTTGCGTTGTCGTAAACCCATCTCCCTGAAAACAAATTGCAGTTCCCATTAACACCAACTTTTTCTTCCTTACCCAGTTTTCGATCTTTAAATATTCGAGGTGATATATGTTTTATTTGAGGTTCTTGATCTTGTAAAAGGCCTGCTAGATTAGATGCGACAATGATCAAGGCTAGGACAATAAGACAAGCAAGATAATGGGATTTAGTATTGATTTTGATTGTTCCATGATTCATTTTGTTTGTTTTCAATCAAAAAACCTTTCAATCATGCTGTAGGATTTCGATTCAACTAAGAAGTTATTGGGCTACTAGCTAGAGTACTTTGCCTTTTATATTGTTCATAATTATGGCACGCGAATATCAATAAATTTACTCATGTACCAAAATGATGGAGAATAATCTGAATTGCAGCGATATCAAAAGATTTAGGTATCGTTATGAATGAAAAATATTTCTTTCACCTTCTCTTTTGTATATAAATCCTTATTTATGTCAACCGTATATTTTCTAGCTTAATATACATGACTGGTTCATGTTTTATTTTATAGCAATTATAACTGCTTCAGAACTATATATTTTCTTTTCTTTAGTTAGGTGCATGCGCATATGATCTTAAGATCACAAGTCCAACCCTCAAATAATAATGTATGATTTGTCAAATATTAAATTTACCCATGACTTTAATATAACTAAATTTTTGTTTAATATATGTGTAAGAATATAATTATTTAAATGTCTAATTAATTTATAAGAGTTTGTTCCCTAGTTTTTAATTTTATGTGATATTATAGTTATAAAAAATCCGATCCCATTAATTATAACATAATTCTAGCTAGAAACACAGAGTATATTCTACAACAATTTTAAATTAATTAAACTTATTAGTTTGTTTTATGAAAACCCCTTCCATAAACTAAGCTAAATTGCTTTTATTGGCGGTTTTATTTTATCATGTGAGACGGGATTATATTTGATCTGAACTTTTAATAGATGCTCTCATTTTCATTACTCTTTCTATCATTTTTTTTTCTGAAAAAGAATTTTTATCTTAAAATAATTATCATTTTTCACTAATATAAAAGAATTAAGGGTGTGTTTGGTTGTAGAATTTTTTTTTCTCAATTTTTAATTTTTATAAAGTCCTATCAATTTTAGTATTATTCCCTCTCAATTCTCATTACCATTTAATCTCAATTCTTAATACTATTCACTCATAATTCTCATCATTATTCAATGTTAGTTTTCACATTTTTCACTTTCTCAATACTATTATAATATCAATATTAATACTAAACATATCTTTATATTAATATATATTATTAATTTATTAATGTTACTAATAGTATAATATTATTATATTAATATGAGTAGTATTTAAAATGCTAAACTAATTATTTATACTATATTTTAAATATTAATATGATTAATATATTATTAATATAATAAAATTTTCATATTAAATATTATAAATATCAATATTGTGTTAATATTCATAAAATAAAAATATGTATATATTAAATATCATTACAATATCAGTATGGTACTAGATCACTATATTATATTATTATAATATAAATATTCATATTTTATTATTAAAATAATTTTCTAAATATTGATATAATGTTAATAATATCAGTAATATTGTGCTTTAATGTTATTTTATTAGTAATATTATAATAATATATAAATATATAAAAACAAGATAGTCTCTTGAACCAAGCGCTCTTGAGGGTTCAAAGCAATTTCAATATACACCTCTCAATGATCAGTACTCATCTCTTGATTGCCCACTTCCTTTGACTTGTAAGAATATTGTCTCATCTAAAATCTCAAGCTTGTAGAGAGGTGAAGAATTAATTCATTTGTCACTTGTGGATTGGGTTATCATCTGGGGTGTCAACTCCATCATTGGGAGAAAGAGGAGACCCAACAAGTGTATAATAAATTGTGGGTAAAGTTTTCGCTGTTAGCGGGGTTTGAACCCAGGACGAGGGAGTGAGCCTGGAGGCTCTGATACCATGTAAGAATCTCGTCTCATCTAAAAGCTCAAACTTGTAGAGAGGTGATAAATTAATTCATTTGTATATAGTTCCCTAATATGATGGGTTTGTGCTATATAATAATTCATGTGCTATAGTTTATGTTGGTTTGATAATACTCTTCAAACAATTTGATTCTCCAATCTATATAAACAAACAAAACATACATAATTCTAACTTAAAAACATACAATAATTCCAGTACATTTTCAACTAAGTAAACAACTATTTAGAAAGATTTAAGCACTAAGCCCTACATTTCCAATATATAGACTCCACAACATAAGACCATATCAACATGCTTCATGATATCAAACAACTAAATTTAATTCACATTATTTTATACCATTATTATTTCCATGAATATATCTAATTGAAAAAATAACATCACATTACACAAATATATAATTGTATATACCTCAACGTTAAAATTAAATGCCATAAGAGGGATACATAATTTTATCTTAAAGCTACCCTCAATACTATCAGATGATGGAAATGAGCAATCCTCTCATCTCACCACTTGTTAAATAGGAGTAAGATTTTCAAAGCGCTGAAAAATCATTTGTTCTTTATAAAACTATCAATAAATATGAGAAAAAAAGTCTTTTGGTCCCATAACTTTCCTGTAATCAGTTTTTGGTCCTAAAAAATTTAACTATCCAATTTTGGTCCCCAAACTATCTCGATTGTCCAATTTTGATCCCATTTTTACCAAAAAATAAAAAAAATTATAATATTTAGTCATGCGCAAGCCACGTATCGGTTAAAAATACAGGTATTCGAGCTCGTATCTGATGTGGACACTGATTGTTAAAAGTAAAGTTCATTTTTCTAAAAAAAAATAAAAAGAACAAGAAAATTTCTCCCAAGTGCGGAAAAAATGAATATTTAACGCCCACGTCAACTACGAACTCGGGAAACCCCAGTTTTAACTGGCACGTGACTTGTGTTTGATAAAATAAAGATAAAATTTTATGTTTTTCGGCGAAAATGGGACCAAAATTAGACAATCAAGAAATTTATGGGACCAAAATTGGAAAGTTAATTATTTTGGGACAAAAAACGGATTACAGAAAAGTTATGGGACCAAAAAACACTTTTTCTCCAATAAATATTAATACTTATATTTATGTTTACTAAGAAAAAATAAAAATAAAATGGTAACCTGGTCATTGTTGATGCTTTCATTAATTGGAGCATGTAAAGCATTCGATCTCAGTTGATTGACTTCAGTTAGCAACTGATTGTTCTGATCTTGCAATTTTTTTATAAGTTTCATTTGGATTTGGTCAGCTCCACGGGTTGATATGTTATTAAAACACATTGATGGACAAACCCCTGCACCAAGCATGCAAACTTTCCCATTTTTGTCTTGTCCCATAACTTGTGCACACTAGTCGTTGATGAAACGGAATTTAGTGGCTAGATTCGGAATTTCGCTTTCCTTTTCTGAAATCTTATTCTACATGAAATGAAAACAATGACTTACGCAACTAAACATTTTAATTAACTTGTTGTAAGTCGAGTTATGTGGAAATATGATGTGGCGTTGTATATGACAACTTACAAACAAAACAATGACGTGTATAATATTATTGTAAACAACAAGAAATTGTTGACCCAGTTCGTCAAAATTGACTACCTCTGGGGGCTTACCAAGCCAGGGATGTTATCTCAGGAGTTGAAAGTGTGCCGAACACAACATACTTTGTGACTAACACCATTTACATGTGGGATAATAACTTGGTATATATGTGATTACTAGGGAATTTTATCAACCCTCTTTATGATTTTTCAAGGTCTATTTATAGTATTTTGATAAGCATGTGCTGCCCTGGCAAGCACGAGCTGACGATTTCATATCATGCAAGAATTTATGTGGTACTGCCACGTTTTCTACCTCACCTCCATGGTCGACATCTGTACTTACTTGCTTATGAAGTTTTCTACTTGTCGTCCAGGTGGTAGGAGCTGAGTAGCCGACTTGGCTTTTATGTTCGCAATAATTCGCTTGCTCCTGAACATTCATCTTGATCACTTGAGAAACGCGGCAGCAGGCCAAGCGTATTGATTCATGTCGTCTGTTCGCCTTTAAGGGGCAAGCAAAACATCCTCCGTCTGTTCGACTTTTGCTCGACCACTTTCTTTGCTCGCCTCCTAACCACTGCCAAACACCAAGCGAGCATAATTTCTTTGTAGTGTGGCTTAGTCCCTGACGAGCACACAGGAGTAATTATAATGCTTGCCCGACTAGCGAGCACCTGTCTGGCGAGCTGGAATATTTTAATTTAATTGTACTCGTGTCCATCCGACCTGTAAATGTTGAAGAGTATTTTGACCGATCACAACAATACCCCCCAGTCGGGCCACTTTGTGTCAATCATGGGGGCCCGACTGTCCAATGCTCTGAAAAATCCCAAACATCGCCTTGATTCTTATGGGGTGTTTCTCGAGGTAGATATTCTTTGTAAAAAATAAAAGGACTCGGTTTCACGGGCATCGAGGTTTATGTAATAATGGGTTTTTTTGAATTTTTTCAAACTTTTGAAAACCCACTACCCAAAACCTACATATAAAGCTCTCTTGCTGCTTCATTCTCTCTTTCGATCTCTTCTTTTTGCTCTCTTTCTCTCTCTAGAATTTCCGGCGAGGGTTTACTTTTCCCGGCGAAAGATTCTTTCCAGGTAATTGTTTTTACTCACTTTGATTTCAATTATGTCTTCTTGCTCGATTTCTACCGATTCACTGTTCGGTTCTGAAGAATCAAACCATCACGGGTCATCTTCTTCGTCTCATCAACCGATTACCCGCGGCGGTGCCGATGCGCTGAAGGCGGATGCCTCAGGATCAAGATCCCGCTGGAAAATTCGACATCTATTTCATGTTCTTTCATCAGACTCCAATGACGCCATCAACGAATTAGATCGAGAATTGGCCCGATCCGATTTTTTAGATGACTCGGATGAGGAGAATTCTCACCCACGAATGGGTACTAGGGTTATGGGTAATCGCGATGTCTGTGAACTCAACACAGAGGGAGTTGGCGAACGCATCGTGGGAAATGAGCAAGTCGCCAAGGCTATACCCGATCCGAGCAGGGGAATTGGTCGCCCCCACAGTCCGACACATGCCAAATATAGTGCTCGCTACGACCTTGAATGGCCCGAACAACCTTATAGGGTAGGAGTTGAAAATGAATATCCGGCAAGAAAAATTGTAAGTGTGATCGATGTGGATATGCTCGGTCAGTTGTATCGGAATTATGAAACTTCAAAAGACGTATTTTTCTGGGCGCCCGAACCTGATGAACGAGCAGATCAACCTCCTGAGGGTTGTGTAGCTGTGAATCTAGACACCATAGAAGTTGGCCTTCGATTCCCACTTCACCCAGCAATTACTCGCTTGCTCGTGGAATGAAATACTACTATTACGCAGCTGATGCCAAATGGGTGGCATATGATAATGAGCTTCTTGACTTTGTTCGGCAAGACGAAGCCTATATACTATCCCACTGCCGCAGAACTCACTCGGCTGGTTCATTTATCTCGACCCAAAGGCGAGCATGGGTGGTTGTTCATGCAAGCGAACACAAAGTGCAAAGTTATTGAGGACGTGCCCAATAAAATTAAAGATTGGAAAGAGAAGTTTTGGTTTGTTGGGGGCGATTGGAAAAATCCTGCCTCGGGATGCGAACCAAGTGCTCGTTTAGATATCTCCACAGATTTTGGGGTCTGTCGAAGTAAGTAATTTGTTGTTCTACTTTTGTCAGTGGACTGATATTAACTTATTTCTTCTATTTCAGGACTTCAAGCGGCGACAGACAAAGAGACGAAAGACGGATATTTTAGCAGCATCTGGAAAATTGACCTTGAGCCATATTCAGAACGTTCGGTAAAAACTTTGAACACTGCTGACCAACGGAAGAAAGGAGGATTGTACGTGCCTCCTCATCACTTGGTAGCCCTTAATCCAACTGGTATGGATAAGCTTCTATGTCTCCTCATATATTATGTTTTTTATACACTGCTCTTTAACAAATTCTTTGTTTCGCAGCTCTTCCCACCGTTACTATCGCCATAAGCACAGCCAAACATACCGAGATGGCCCGAAAAAGAAAACCTAGTGAAATGACAAGGATTCAGGCTGAACGGGAGGCACATAAAGCCTCCTGCGGTGAGACGAGCAAACAGAAAATGGCAACTCGGTCGGCTGACCAAGGACCGAGTGCGCAAGCCCCTTCGCTAAAGCGGTCCAGGAGGCACACGGGGGAGCCGCTTCTTCTGGTCCAGGTGAGCATGCCCACTACCATTGCGGAAGTTCCATCTTTGGAGACAAACATAGTCGTACCTCCGTCAATTTCTCATGTCGAACAAGCTAATATGGCAGGGATGAACATAACTGCACCCCCATCAATGGAAGTTGATCCTGGAGCCCCTTCTAGTTCCCAAGTCCGGGATCCTGATGATAAATCTTATTTGGGATGGGATCCCGTTCGGGCGAACAGGTACTTCCGCTCGGCTTTACTTTCTCTTATTCTATGTTTATCTTGGTCATTTTGCTCGTCTAAAACTTGGATTTACGACACGTTTGCAGCTTAAAGGACACGCTTACTGCCAGATTTGAAGGACTACTTTTGTTCTCCCACCATGAGTAATATTCCTGAACTGCCTGAGCATGTGCAGAAAGCTTGCGAGACCCCAATCCAGTCCTAGATGACAGATCTTGAAGAAGTGATTAACGACCCATCAGTATTGGAGAGAATGCACTTTGGTCTAATTCACCACGACCGATCATTAGTGCTTCTGGAGAATGCTTTCTCGGCCACAGCTAGCCTTAATTCCAAATACATGCTGCTCACTGCTAGCTTCAGAGAGAAGATTGAATAATTGAACAAAGCCCGTGAAGAGGTGAATTCAGCCCAAGAAGAGATATGTCGAAGACAAGAAGAAGCACGACTTCCTAGAGAAGAATTACTCCAGGCTCAGGAAGAATTGCGTCGAGACCAGGAGGAATTGAAAAAAGTTAAGGAGAATCAGGAGCAGCAAACCATCGAGCTTTGAAAACTAAAAATTGAAAATGAGACCCTCGAGTGTGAGAAGGTTCTGCTCGCTCAGCAACTCCTTACCGCAGAAGAGAGCAATACCCGTCTAGGCCTTGAAAATTCGAAGATGCATACAGAGGAATATGTTGATTCGATATCCAACTACTCCCACATCTTTGCCTGTAAGACCTGTGTGATTTCTCTAAGCTTCCAGCAGGGGTTGAAATTGAAGATCCTGTATCTGATGAAGAAGACGACCAAGATGATGGGATTGTTGGGGACCGACCAACACCATCAAGGCGAGCAGGAAAGTGGTCAAGTATGCGGCGAGCAGGGTGGTCCAACTAGTGGCGAGCAGAGTGCACTTGTCGGTGAACCGAATGTCCGAAATGATGCCGAACAAAATGCTCCTAATGGAGAAGAGCAGGTGAGATAAGGAATGTTCGGCCTATCTCTCCCGCCGACTCCAAATAATGAATTTTTCCCTTAACTTTTCTCCTGTAAATTTTTTGCATGTTCTGAACAATCTTTTTGCTTGATTGTGGATGGCCTATTTTGTTTGGATAATGTCTGCTTTTGTTTAATAGTTTGTGCCTTTTTTCTTCTGATAAATCGAACATGATATATGCCTATGTTCCATCCTGACTTCTTTGGTTTTTGATTGTCTTATTGAGTTGCAATCAAATTGGTTGTCTTATTTAGCTACAACCAGATTGGTTAAATTATGTGCAACCCCCCTTTTTCTTTCGCGATTGTCTTATGTTTGCTGCAATCACTATTCTGATTGGGTCGTCTTATTTAGTTGTGACCCGTACCCATTGCTCGCTTTGTTGCGGACATTTGTAAGTACAAATTGTTTCGTCAGGTGAACATAAAGCTCTGCTTGTTTGTCTTTGTTCTGGTCGTCCGGCTTAGGTGCGACCATTATAGGCTTAACTAAAAAAAACTTAACAAACAAATGATTCACAAAATATTGCTACTCTATTACATCTTTTTACACTTGGAGATAATTACTACAATTACACTTGTTTACAATTTACAACTTTAGTTCTCCAAATATCAGATGAGTATTTTGTCTAGTCTTGAATCTTTATCTGAATTAGGGCGAGTATGAGCTACCGACATCTCGTCCGGGTCCATCATGTAGGACTGCTCGGAAGAAGTCTCCTCTTCGTTTCGCCCTTTCAACTTCAATTGTCGTGCTCAGGACCAGCAGCAGCAGCAGTGTTCGCCTTCTTGGGCAAGCTGTGATTATACGGCCAGCTGTTGTCCTGAGCATATGGCGAGCAATCCTGCTCGCTTTAACCTGGTGCGAGCATAAGCATCTGTTCGTCATCTTTTTTAAAATCTGCTCACACCAACTTTCCCCCTTAACCATGCATCCGATTATTTGTCCGGGCCAATCGCGGATGCCTGAACATCAGCGTCCGCACGCTGCCCCGTGGGAGTGCGTCGGCACACAACCTCCAAGGAAGAGATTTTTGGGATGCGAGGGGACCTTGTGATTTACTACTGCGTAAGTAGTGGGGAACATGGAGTGGCGACCACAATTCTGTTGAGCATCATGGGCCTGTAGCGAACACCAACATGTGCTCGGAGTGAACACACCCAGTCTGGAAGAAAATACTTCCCCCGATTCGGATTGGCTTTTCCAAATTGAAGCCAAAGTATTTTGGTCCGCAACTGAGATGCGGGGATTAGAGCTCGTACAAGAACAATCGCCGAAACACATGGTTGAATCAGCAAAATGATTACTGAAACCGGTGTCGAGGATTACGTCTGGAGGCATATCAAACCAACCAATTTCTGATAAGCGAGTTTTTCTCTAGCGTTTTGTAGTAATTTTTTTCTTTTTCTGCCTTTTTCTTTGTCCTTCTTTGGCTATCGACATGCCTATTTATACTATCACACTAAACAGGTGTTGTCATGGCTAGTTAGTGTTGGCCCTCTCAGTTTATAACCTCAAATTGACATCTGTTCCTACCTTTGCCATTTTTGATTAAGAGAATGACACGTATATCACTGGGTTGCCACTTGTTTTCACCATGTGTTGACACGTAGCTTCTAACCTCGATAAAGTTGAAAAAATCCCTTTGGTAGGATTCTAGACTCCGTGTCCGGCACCTTATATTCGGCCTTTCTGGTCTCCATGCTCGTCCTAAACGAGCATTTGCGAATGGTCGCTCCGTTTTTCTTTGCTCGCAAGCGAACACCAGCTTGTGTTCCAGCTTATGACTGTCGGTCATGCTCACCCTTACTGATAATATTTTTTCAAATTTGATGCATTCCATGAATAAGACAGCGAAGCTCCATCCCAGTCTTCCAAATCATACGCCCCATTTGATAAACGCCCCGACACCCAGAATGGTCCTTCTCAGGTTTGGCCAAACACACCACCTGGCACCCCCATTGCTCGTCTTAAAACGAGCTCGCCAATATTAAACCTGCGAGTTCGAACCCTGGAGTTATAAAATTTCTCAGACCTTTGTTTATACATAGCATTCTTGAAATCGGTCTCTAATCGTTTTTCCTCCAATAGATCCGCACTTAAAGCAAGCGCCTGGTCGTTGGTGTGTTCGCCAAAACACATAGTCCGGGGACTCGGAATCTCCACTTCTGCAGGTATAACAGCCTCCGTACCAAACGCCAAAGAAAAATGGGTTTCTGCAGTTGATGTTCTGAAAGTAGTACGACATGCCCATAAAATTTCTGGTAACTCTTCAGCCCATCCTTCTTCGACTTGTCCATTTGATTGGGGATAATACGGAGTAGAATAATATTTTTTTATTCCCCAACGAGCATAATTATGTCGGAATTCACTCCCATCAAACTGTTTGCCGTTATCCGTTACTAACGATTGAGGAAGCCCAAATCGACAAATGATATTTTTCCAAACAAAATTCCACATTCTTTGTTCGGTGGCCTTTACAACGGTTTCGGCTTCCGCCCACTTAGTGTAATAATCAACGGCGACCACAGTGTACTTTACCCCCGACGTGTCAGTGGGAAAAGGGCAAATCAAGTCGATTTCTCACTTGGCAAATGACCACGGGCTATAAACAGACACTAGTTCTTCAGGTGGGCTATGAATAAGTGGGGCATACATCTGACAATTATGGCATGCGAGAGCATAAACGAGTGAATCTTTCTTGAGTGTAGGCCAATAGTACCCTTGTCTGATTGTTTTATATGCCAAAGCATGTCCAACTGTATGGTTTGTGCATACCCCCGCATGAATCTGCTCTAGGATCACGTGACCTTCTTCGGGGGTAAGACATTTCAATAATGGAAGAGAAAAACTTTTTTTATACAAATGCCCGTCTAGAATAGTGTACCGAGCAGCTTGTAATCTGAGGCGAGTAGCTTGCGTCTTATTTTCGGGAAGGAAACCATTTTGCAGGTAGTTTAAAATCGGGGTCATCCATGTTTCTTGTTCAATTGCTATATGGGCGACCACAACTCTTGGAACCGATGGCGAACAGATTGTGATGACCAAAATGTCCATTGTGTTAGTTACTCCTTCCGCTGTCGCCAACCGTGCCAAAGCATCAGCAAATGAATTATCTAAACGAGGTAGTTATTCGATATAGACTTGTTCGAACTGCTCAAGCAATTCCTTTGCTAGTTGCTGGTATTGCATCATCTGTTCACCCCGGGTTTCATATTCGCCTAATACTTGATATACAATTATCTGAGAATCGCTGTAAATCATCAGCTTTTGAATTCCCATTGTCATAGCCATATGTAGTCCAGTGATCAAAGCTTCGTATTCTGCATCATTATTTATGGCCAGGAAATCAAAACGGATGGCTATCGTAAAGGTTTGTCGGGTTGGGCTGATAAGAACCATACCCGCTCCGGCTCTCGAGCTCGTTGATGAACCATCTACATACATGTTCCATGGTTGATCAACGCCTTTCTCGGGCAACTGTGGATATGTCAATTTAACCATGAAATCGGCCATAGCCTGGCCCTTAATTGATGTACGCGGGGCTAACGTAATGCCAAATTGGCCTAACTCCACCTCCCATTTGAGCAACCTGCCTTATGTGTCTGGTCGGTGGAGAACTTGACGTAATGGGAAATTGGTTAGCACCTCGACTGAATGGTAAAAAAAGTATGGTCGCAGTTTACGGACACTCATAACGAGAGCATACGCGAGTTTCTCCAGTGGAGGGTACCGGAGCTCAGCCTCCTTGAGTACCTGACTTACATAATAAATAGGCAAATGTGTAGCACCCTCTGCTCGAACTAGCACAACGCTGATTGCATGCTCTGAAGCAGCAAGGTATAAATTAAGTTGCTCGCCTGGGATAGGCTTGGATAACGTTTGAGTATCCGCAAGATATTGCTTTAGTGATTCAAATGCACTTTGGCAATGTTCTGTCCACAGAAACCTCCCTTTCTTTAATGCGTCAAAGAAAGGCTTACATTTATCTCCGGTTCGAGAGATAAACCGGTTCACGGAAGCCAGACATCATGTTAATTTTTGAACCTCTTTCACATTTCTGGGTGCTTGCATGTCGAGCATAACTTGAATCTTCGATGGGTTCGCCTCGATCCCCCGTTGACTGACCATATGTCCGAGGAATTTATCGGAGTGAACCCCGAAACTGCATTTCTTCTGGTTTAACTTCATGTTATATGCTCGGAGGATATCAAACATTTGTGTTAGGTGGATGAGGTGGTCTTCTTTATGCTCACTTTTGACCACAATGTCATCGATGTATACTTCGATTGTCTGCCCTATGTGTTCGTCGAACATCTTGTTCACCAATCTTTGATATGTTGCTCCGGCATTCTTTAACCCAAAAGGCATACGTTTACATGTTTTTTCTATTGCAGAATGAGGTGCTTTCTTGATCGTCAGGATGCATAGGGATTTGATGGTACCCGGCAAAGGCATCCATGAACGTAACAAGCTCATGTCCCGCAGTGTTGTCAACCAAATAATCGGTGTGTGGTACAGGAGAATTGTCTTTGGGACACACCTTATTTAAATCTGTAAAGTCTATGCACAACCTCCAGGTTCCATTTGGTTTTCGGACGAGCATAGGGTTTGCTAGTCATTCTGGGCACTTGACTTCCCGGATGAGCTTGTTGTCGAGCAGTTTTTTAATCTCGGCATCTAGAACTGCGTACTTCTCCGGACCGAACTTTCTTCATTTCTAAATTATTGGGACTTGTGTTGGGTTGATATTGAGGTGGTGGCATGCATGCTTAGGATCAATGCCAACCATGTCCTTATGCGACCACGCGAACACATCTAAATTTGTTCGGAGATACGAGATCGTTTCGGTCCGGAGTGGTTCCGGAAGTTCTGAGCCGATGAAGATTTCTAAGTCTGGCCTGGCCAGGTCAGCCATGACGGACTTCAGCTGCTCGACAGGTGTTGCTCGTCTTTTCTTTTGTTTCCACCGGGGATCTATGTTCGACCCCTGGTACTCATTTTCGACCTCTATAGGGTCGAAACATATGCGAGGTTCTAAACCGTAATTCGCGAGCAAAATGTCTGTTGGGTGGATCTATATTCATAGGATCCAGAGCTTGTATGGTCGTCCCAATTTTGTTCCATCATGCCAACAATATTTTATTTCTCTGGCACGCATGATAACAAGCAATCTCGAGCTTTTTTCTGATCGCCCTTCACGCTGCTCTTCCCTTCTAGTGTTGGAAATTTTGACATAATAGTAATAGGTCGAACATGTAACCTTGAATTCCTGAATAAACGGGCGACCTAAAAACCCGTTATAAGTAGACGGAGCATCGACAATTACAAAACCTAGCATTCTAGTTTGTCGAATCTCCAGGTTATTAGTCTACTCTAACTCAACTCCTAACCTGATCATACTGTATGATCGGGTTACAAATTCCCCGAAACCCATTATGGTATGATCACAAGACTCGATATATCCTCTTAGATTGACGACTTGCTTCTCCATTTGGTGTAGAGTGTTGACGAACAAAATGTTCGCATATGCCCCGGTGTCTACCAGGAGTCGATGCACCTTTAACCCAAGAAGTCGGGCACTAATGGTTAGAGAATCATTGTGGGGGGTGATGATGCCATCGAGATCGTCATCTGAAAACATTATTTGATGAGATGATGGTATGCTAGCTGATGTGCTCGCCACATTCACTTGATGTATGCTTTGCATGGCTCACATTTCCATCTGTTCGACAACGTCGGTACCTGATAGCATCCACCCACTGGCCCATAATTCGGGCGAATCATATTGATTTCTTGACTCTCCCGACCTCTGTTTGTTGTAGGGGCTCCTTTCTTAGGCAAATCCAATTTTTTTGCTGAATTCTTCTTGATCACTGTCTGACATCTCTTACGCCTTACGTTTTTCCCTTTGATTGCCCGACTTTTCATCTCGGGCATCTCTGTTCGCCGGGTTTTTTAGGAATTGGGTAAGATGGTTCTCTTCGTATAACTTCCAGAGTTGACGGAGTAAATCACGACATTCATCGGTATTATGTCCTATGTATTCGTTATATGAACAAAACTTGGAGGCGTTGAGATGATTTTTATCCTTTGTGATTCTCTGGGGTTTGTCTAACATATCCCAGTCCTTAATCTGACTGTATATCGTCTATGTTGAAACACCTAAAAGACTGCGAAGGGCATGTGCTTCTGCTCCCTCTTCAAAAGGTTTAAAAGATCATGGGGGCTTATACCCCCCCTCATTCGTTACTTTTTTACCAACGACCACTCTTTTAGTCGGGACCTCCTGGCCTAAACGTGACTGGGCAAGCAGATCTTGCATGACTATGATCTTGGCTGCTCGCTCTTGGAAGTCGGCATATGTGTTTGGCCAGTCCTGATGCATGGCTTTCCACATATCCGTATTCAAGGTCAAGCCCCCCACCACCATAAGGATTTTAGCATCCTCTCCAACAGGAGCTCCGTCGTATAGGCATTTATCAAATCTTTCTATGTATGCCCTATCTGACTCACCCTTTAACTGGGAAAAATGTGTCAATCGTTGCTTTGGTGCTGGGCGAGCACACATAGATGAAAAATTAGACTGGAACTTATGTCCCAATTGTGTGAAGGAGGTGATTGAAGTAGCGGGCAAAGTCGAAAACCACCTATGTGCTCGGTCCCCCAAAGTCATGGGAAATGACCAACACTGAGTTGCATCAGTGGTGCCCATAGCGATCATATAATCTAAATATTTACTGAGGTGAACATGCAGATCTGATTCCGCATCGAACATGGGTATAGGTGGTTGATTTTTTGCCACCTTCTCTTGTATTTCCACTGCCATGATCGTTGGGGCGAGCGGCGAGCACGGGATTGTGCCCGCTCGAGGGAGTCCTTTAGTGGCGGCCAGATCGGTCTGCAAACTTTTTATTGTCTTCTGCATCTCTGCAAACCTTGCGGAGCTTACTAATCCGGAATGGGGCTGGGTTCCATCATGAGGACCGGGTAGGTCATGCTCATGATGGGACAGTCCCCCCTTCCGTGTAAGTCCTATACTGCCCAATCGATGATGGATGGATAACTTAGTTGCAGTGGATTTTTCAGGAATATAAGGTCTTTCGTGGTGTGGTCGATCATGAGGTACTGTATAGGCCATCGTGTTCGCCCGGTGTTCCTTTCCAGGATCTTGACGCCTATGATCGCCAAACTGTTCCTTCGCCACCACTCTCAATCGATCAAATGCTGACCGTCTGGACCCTTGCGGTTGTTCGTCTGACAAGTTTCTTGCTTCTTTTTCCTCCCGCTTCTGAGCGGCTTTCTTCTTAACTTGTTTGTTGTCTAGAGTGTGACAGAGTCGATCATCTTCATCCTGGGTTCTCAGTTTGGCCAACTCTTTTTCAGCTCTATCTCTCTGTGTTCTTAGCAAAAACGTGATCGCCTTTGTAGTATCAGTAGGATCATTGTCTATATCTTCAAGACTGATAGTCTCTACCACCGGATTTTCTCGAGGCCGCGGTTGAACCTCCTCATGAATATGTGGCCGACTTTGCCCGGATCCCTCTGTCTGAGTATTCCTACACTGAGGCATTATATTTCTTTTTTCTGCCTGGTTTTTTGGAAAATGTTTGGATTGGTTTTTTGTGTGTTCGTTGGAGACCATCCTTCTAGCGCCAGTTGTTGTAAGTCGAGTTACGTGGAAATATGATGTGGCGTTGTATATGACAACTTACAAACAAAATAATGACGTGTATAATATTATTGTAAACAACAAGAAATTGTTGACCCAGTTCGTCAAAATTGACTACCTCTGGGGGCGTACCAAGCCAGGGATGTTATCTCAGGAGTTGAAAGTGTGTCGAACACAACATACTTTGTGACTAGCACCATTTACATGTGGGATAATAACTTGGTATATATGTGATTACTAAGGAATTTTGTCAACCCTCTTTATGATTTTTCAGGGTCTATTTATAGTATTTTGATAAGCATGTGCTGCCCTGTCAAGCACGAGCTGGCAATTTTATATCATGCCACGTTTTCTACCTCACCTCCCTGGTCGACATCTGTACTTACTTGCTTATGAAGTTTTCTACTTGTCGTCCAGGTGGTAGGGGCTGAGTAGACGACTTAGTTTTTATGTTCGCACTAATTCGCTTGCTCCTGAACATTCATCTTGATCACTTGAGAAACGCGGCCGCAGGCCAAGCGTATTGATTCGTGTCGTATGTTCGCCTTTAAGGGGCGAGTAAAACATCCTTCGTTTGTTCGACTTTTGCTCGACCACTTCCTTTGCTCGCCTCCTAACCACTGCCAAACACCAAGCGAGCATAATTTATTTGTAGTGTGGCTTAGTCCTTGACGAGCACACAGGAGTAATTATAATGCCTGCCCGACTAGCGAGCACCTGTCTGGTGAGCTGGAATATTTGTAATTTAATAGTACTCGTGTCCATCCGACCTGTAAATGTTGAAGAGTATTTTGACCGATCACAACATAACTAATACAAATATATGGGAACATTTGTATCAAACTCACAATAATAGTTTGAACAACTTCAACTTGAGTTCCATTATTTTTTGCATAACAAGTGCTTAAAATTTTTTGATTGCCTTAAACACGGCCGAGTTTCTTTGTCTACAAATAAATCAAACTTCATTAAATTATTATAAAGTAGCACTACAAAGAATATATAATACTAATTTTTTTTTCAAGACTCTTGTGAAACTTATAAGGCCAGTCGTATGATTAAGGGTAAGACTCGCACGAGCAGCCTTATGTCTTTCGGTTACTTGTTTTGCACGATCACTAGACCAATAAGCAACTAAATGTTGAAAGTTATCGTCAGGCACTCTATTGTCTTTGAGTTTTTTTCATTTCCTCAAAAGACAAACCGTCTTTGTAACAACTTTTCTTCACCCGATTCCTCCAGTCTCTTAAATGTTTGCCAATTTTTTGTATTGTCCATGTTTTGCTTGACTCAGTGATATCATAATATGTCTATAAAAATCATAAAAAAGTAACATATAAATGAATTTTGTTAAATACAACTAATTTGATTACGTTTTTGTTAAATTTTGTAAGCATATATAAAAATATTAACATATGATACATATATTAAGTTTAAAGTGTTCGACAGTATGTTCTTGTAATCTTTCGGGACTTTGTGTCATGATAAGCAGCTCAGTGGTGTATTTTTCCCATCCCTCATTAATGCCCCTATGAAATTTGACAAACTTGGAGTCATGTCATCGTCTGGTTGGCCTAAATCATTGCAACCAACTTGAAGAAGTGGTTTCTCCTTCACATCGACTCCAAACTTTACGCATTTGAGTAGAACCTCTAGTTCTCTTTGTAGAACTAGTATCTCCTGAGTTCTTTTAATCAAAATTTAATTAACTCGTCAGTTGGTTCACAAGACAATTTGAAAGACAAAATATCCAGAATATAAAATAAAAATACCAGGGGGGGTTGTTTGAGATCTACATTTGTCTGCGTATCATTCATGTCCATATTCATTGTTGACCTGCATACAGTGGGTGTATATTTGACATGTATAAACCAATAATATGCGCACAAAAAACTGATCCAGAAGTTGGCGCCTTCTTAGAATTAAACATAAGACACTTAAAAAAAATATTACTAACTCGATTAATTGATATATATACACTTCAGTATAACCAAGGACATAACCGAAAACAAATTAAAGAATTGGTTTTGATGGTTTAAACATTGTGTTTACAACTTTCATAGGAATTGATTAAAAGACATTTATATTAATGAATCAACAATAACTAATTCTATTCCAAAACTGTAAATAATTATCTTATGAACTTCAGAGACGAAGGACTAACTCGTGTGTGTATTAATATGTATTTGAGATTGGTAAATTATATTGAGGCACACATTTGCATGAGACAACCTCACGGTGAGACAGTGTATAAGTTGAGCATTGACGCTTTAATATTTTGAGAGAGATAGGTGTGATTTGTGTGGTTGTACTCCGTCTCATACGAGTTTTTATCAATTATATTTTCCTTCTCTACTTTTACACTTGATCATTGAATAAATTGTGCAATATACCATAGAGATTGAGTATTCACATGAAGTGGTTGAGTAAATTAATTGAAATGATAATGAAAAGTTCGAAGCTCTTGATCAGAAATCATCCCACATCTAAATCAAGCGAACATATATCAAACTATATAAACAACTATGATCCAAATAGTATCTTTGTTTCCTTCTTTAAATTGTTTTTATGATTTTATCCGATGGTTTGCCCCAAATCCACCCCATTGTTATGACTTTGACATATTAAGTCTTTCCTGTAAACCTATCTGTATTATTCTTTTTTTTATTTTGAAAAAGGGGGCCAAGTGTTCATCAAGGTACTTATCAATAAAATATCTTGTCTAACCGATGACGGAGCTAGGATCTCCATACATGGGGCCCAATTAATAGTAGAGTAACACTTCTGTAATAAAAACTGTCATTGATGTTATGCATAACAATAATAGTTTTTTTATATAACAATAATATTGAAAAAATGAAGTTCACACAAGTTTTATCTTAATAATAATAAAAAATACAAAAATAAAAGTTTAAAATAACTCTTCATGATAAAGAAACATTGCATTATAGATATGTTAGTAACTTTTTTGAAAAACATCATTTTTAATGTATCAACCAAACAATCATTCAAAAATATTTCAACATTTGGTTACACAGTGAACTCTTAATGAATTTCATTGTTGAAAATGTTATTTCAATTGTAGTTGTGGCAACGTAAGATAAATGATAACTTAATAAAAAAAATAAACTAATTGGAATACAATATGATTTATTGTATATAAAGATCGTGTATTTATAACTTAAATTGATACTTGATATAAAGATCATGTATTTATATAGAATTAACCATAAATAAAAATTAAATACATCTAAAATACAACATTCATCTTCAACTCTTCATGTGGAAGCATTGCATAATAGATATTTAAATAACTTTTTGAAAAATATCATTTTTAATGTATCAACCAAACAATCATTCAAAAGTATTTCACATTCGATTATATTGTGAACTGTTGATGAATACACTGAAAATGTTCTTTCAATTGTAGTTGTGGCAACGTAAAATCAATGATAACTTAATAAATAAATAAAATAATTGGAATACAATATGATTTCTTGTATATAAAGATCATGTATTTGTAACATAAATTGATACTTGATATAAAGACTAGAATGGAGTTTAGATGCTTCTATGCCCTTATTTTTTGCACGAACCATCCAGTGCAGTTGAGGAGTTGTCACAACTCCCATATCTGTGGCAGAGGCACCCATAATTGAAGCTATGCCCTAATAAATGGTAATGACATTCTTGAATAAGTACTTTATTGAACAGACCCCTAAGTTGGATATCAGCGAAGATCTTAATCATTGAAGAGCTAAGAATATAGAATTCAAACACTTGCAGGTAACCATTCATTTTAAAGGCACAAACTGGAAAGTCGCAACTGGAAGTGTGAGGAGCAGGAAGATCAAATAAGCGACAGTTAACCAAACATAAGTAAAAATGAAAAATGAAATACATGAAGATATATACTTAATTGTAGTTGGAGAACACAAATTCAGATTGTGGGAGGTCATTTTCTGACAATTTTCTCAATGATATTACGCCCTCACAGATATACAAATGCAAATTTGATTTAGAAGCAAATATAGAGGCACAAATAATAAAAAATATGTATAAAGTAGAGTATAATATATATAGCATAGGAATAAGGATGATAACGAGTCACATGAAAAGTGGAAAAATACTTGTTTAGCGGCCTCCACAAGAGACATCCCACTGGGCCTAGTGTCTCTTCCCAGAAAAACTTCAGCTGCAGTGGCTGCTTCTAATGTAATGTTTTCCTTGTTTAGAAAATCCTCTAGCAGCTGTTACCATAAGCAACAGAAAACCTCACTCAACTGAATAAGCATAGGATAAAAAAACCTAGGAATGAAAGTATCACCAATAGCTGAAACTACAGTCATCAAATTACCTAAACATCTACCAAATCCACCCAACCTATCATTACTCAAAATGATGCAACCCTTTTTCCAAGTTAAACATAGCCAATATCCAATCCAATAAACTAATAAAGCACAAATACCATTGTGTAGACTAATTCACCCAAGTGCAAAGCATCCTAACTAACAAAAGATTGAACAATCCACCAGGTAATTTTTATACGAAAAGCTAAATACACTCCAAAAATAAGAAACAATTCCTAAATCATGTCCAGAATTTTATATAAGCACAAGTTTGGTGGGTGGGTGAGTACCTGGAAGAGGGAAAGGGGATCAGGGGCATTGGCAATGGCATCAGCGAAGGGTTCCCAGGTCTGAGTGAGCATTCCACCAGATGGATCGGCTACTTTTACCCCATTATCTGATACCTGATTGTGCGAAGCCGTGATCATTAGCCCAATCACCGACTTAGTTTGAACGGACCTGATAGCCGCCAGAATCCCCACGCGGAACACCGTCGATTCCAGCAATGAGGCATCGGCCCTGAACCCCGATGTGCCGTACGAAAACATCACGCCTGCACCGATAAATCATACATAAAAGTTTAATAACAAACAAAGATTCAATGGCGATAGAGTGATTGATGTTGAAATTGTACCTGAAGGAGTGGGGAAGAGAGATGCAGCGTGGAGGAGGAGTGATCGCTGCTCTTGGTTCATTCTGTAGCTCAGTAATCCCTCATTCTTTGTTGCTGAAACGACTGGTCTGATGAGAAATCTTATTAATGGTCAACTTTGATAACTTTCAGAATGACTCGATCTTTGTTAAATGTATACTCCATATTTTTTACAGAATAACCATATTTACTAATCCCCTAGGGAGTTTTTCTTGATGATGTGTCAACTCTACATTGATTTAATCTATGTGTCATTTTATGAGAAGTTTAGTGTACACGTCATTCATAATAAATCCTGCATGTCATTAAAAATAAATACTATGTGTACTTCTATTTTTGTATATCCTAAACAATTCCCTATATATCCCTCTATATACTTTTTATTTTATTTTTTTTTATCTAAAGAAAGTTAGATGTTAGTTGTTAGTAGTTAGTAACACCAAGACCCAAATATTCCATTTAAATCGCCAATCCACCTTATAACTCTCATAACTCCAATTCGTTTAGGAGAATCGAACCCTAGGTCTCCCACTCAAAACGGAGAGTTTGGTAAATGGGCTAATCCACCTGGTTTTCCTCTATATACTTGTTGTGCTCAGATATATCACACGTCAGCATCACCAGATTTATCACACGTCAGCAGGACGAATTATCACCCGTCAGCAGGGCCCACAATCGACCTGACCCGACAGGAGGTCAATAGTCACACGGAAGATGATTTATCGTGCTTTACGCATATGTTTTGTCATGCTTTATGCACATGATTTTGTCGGCTTTACGATTTGTCGCGGCTTAACTATTTGTCGTCTTTATGATTTGTCGTCTACGATCCTCTTTATATAAAGGACCTCACCTTTCAGTAAAAAAAAAAAACTCGAATGTTTCCCTCATTCCACTTATATACCTACACCCACATTTCAGGAAAGAACTATGGTTCTTCCCGCAGTGTTCTTGTTCGATTACTTATTTGTTTGGTGGTCAAATTCAACAAGCCACATCAGAATCGTAAAATATATGTCCATCAACAATTGGCGCTAGAAGGAGGGTGTATTGAAAAAATTCGTCAAGAACAACGTCGAATTTTCGAATCCAAATCCAAAAAATCACAAGAACAACCCAAAAACAATTCAAAATTCCATCTCAGATTCGGAAAAAACAAACCCGTAGAAAATACAAACTCAGATACGGAGACACATATAAACAGAGAGGAAGAAAGAAAGGAAGGGTGGAAGGTGCGGGCGCTGGCAAGGCACCGCCTCACCTCCGCCACCTTCGGCTCCATGGCGGCATCATCGGTAACCCCCAAAATCCAAAATCAAAACCCCCAAACAAAAAATCCAATAAACAAACCCACATACCAGACATATACATACAGATATACATACAAAAAAATGAGAGATGAGGAAGATGAAGAACGGGGCGTGGAGTCGCCAAGATTTCGCCGCCTCCGGCTTCTCTACGCCGCGCCACGGGCGGTGACCACTCGGACTCACCCTACAAGAAAAGCCGCCGACTTTCCGCCACGCCAAATCGGTATGGCAGTTCGCAGAACTCCGTTAGGGATTATCTTTGAAAAGTATGCTTTTACTTTGTATAATCTAAACCAATTCTCATACTTATTTCTTGAAATAAATTGTTTATCATCGATGCTTTAAATATGATTGAATGTTATATATATTTATCGCATAACTGTTCAATAATTAGACGTGTTACATCAGTAGTTAATTTAGTGATACCCGATCACGTAAGATTAAATTAACAATCCCTTGTAACTATAAGTACGCCTATTCACGACCTAGATGGAAATGAACAACCATCGCGAAAGGTTGAGGTGTAAGGCTCAGATTGGTTTGTCTTGACCAAGAGATTACACTAGTGCATGGTGATCTTATTTGAATAGGACCTCTGGGAGGATAAATTCTTGAGAATCGAACAAGGAAGAATTAGACCTCGGTGGATCGTTGTTTCTTAACCTTTGTCCCTTAAATAGGATCACGTGGGATTGGTAACTATTGCTTTGACTTATCATGGGTAGCTTAATCGGAGAGAGATTCAATACTTTTTATCTTGGGCAATATTATTGGTCACATGTGATTGCTAAGATTTAATACGAAGAATCGTGTGCAAATACGCTTGCTTGATTTGCCCCTTGGGAGGTTCATAAGTTTTATCATACCAAATCTTGCAAGTGGAATTAGTTTAGGTTTGGATAATAATGTTGAACCGATTCCTCGACCAAGGACAAAAGATATTAATTAACGGAAAGCTATTTCAAAGTGGCTTAAATTAATTAATGGGCTAGATAATCTTAAACACGGAAATAATGACCGGAGCCGATTGATCGTAATATGGTTTAAGATGGATAGTGCAATATTAATTATGTAGTGGGATTAATTAATATTTATGGGCTTGAATTATATTGTGGCTCAATATTAGATATTCAAGATCCATTAGAAGGTCCAATCTTAATTCTCCTAAAGGCCCCCGAGTAGCCCAACATATAGTCCAATAACCGAAAAATGTGATTAAAATAAAATAAATATTGTTGCTTTATATTTCCTCTTATTTTGAAAATTTATGATAAAAGAGGAGAAAGATTTTCTTTGAATTTTGTTATGGAATGAAGATATGTATTCTTGGAATACAAGATTGTCTCATTAAATTCAAGAAATCTCCCACTTGGTTATACATAATGATATTTTGAATTTTTTGGAAAATAGAGGGCAAGAAAGATTTTCTTGATTTTCTTCTTGAAAATATATTATGGAAGATATGTATTTTTGAAATACAAGAGTATCTCATAAATTCAAGAAGATCCAAATCTTGGATTCTTGCACTATATTTTCAAAAATAATCCATATATGAGGAGGTGGGATTTTTTGTGAAATATTTTAATTATGGGAAAGAGAATATATGGGATATATTCAAGATTTCTTGGTGACCAAGAAAAGTCTTATCCCACATTGAAAAAATAACACAAATTTCGTCCCCCTCCCTCTCCTATAAATAGGGGATGATTAGTTCATTCCCAAGTACAATTCCATGTCTTTGAAATATTAAAAATCCACATGTTGGTGCAACAAAGTTTATTTTTTTCCTTTTGTTAATTGTTTGAGTATCCTTCCACCGGATTGTCGAGCAAGGGCTAAGGGAATACTTGGGAAGTCCTTTTGGTTAGTCCGTCCGACCAAAAAGCCACTGCCATCCCGAGAGAGAGAATGCGTTCACGTAAACCCGTAGATTCCGCGATCGTAGGTTTTACGTGGCTTTTTATATGCATGATATGTTGTTGCAATTATTATTTGAATTAATATAGGATTAATTCATGCTAGTAATAATTAATGAATTAAATTTGTATTTAAATATTCACCTAGAATAGATCTGTGTAACTCATTCCCCAACAACCCGTATCATAGCCCTTTGTTTGAACTCAATTTTTTAAATTGTAATTTAATTCGTGGACATTAAATTTGAAATTGGATAGAAACTATTAGATCTTTTTTGCGGTATCCAATTGTCATGGATTTTAATGTTTTATTTTGCATGCATATAAACCGTGGATTTTTTTAATTCGATTCGATTCGGATTTGTTTTGCCTCGTGAGAAAATCCACGAAAGTAGACTAGGATTTGTTTGATTTGATCAATGTAATAGACTAGTCTAGATCTAGGTTTATTTATTTTTGTAAATAAATTGTAACCGGTCGGGAACGAAGAGATGAAGAATTAAAGGATTTAAATCCGTAAATCAGCGTAGGAAAGTATTGGGCGCTACCTGGCACGCATGGGCGCAGGCAAGGCCGGGCGGCCGAGCGCTGAGGGCGAGGGGTCAGACAAGACAGCGGTGCGCGCCCAAAGCCGAAGTGACGGGCGGCGACGACTACGACGCTACAGAGACGCTACGGAGACGCGAAGGCCGCCGAGGTCGCGGTATGGAGGTATGGAGGCTGGCGAAGGCTGTGATGCCAAGGACGCTGCAAGACGCCACCGCCGAGGATCACGACCGCCGAGAGGCGGCTGGGCGTATTCGCAAAGCGGTGCCGAGGCCGCCCCCAAAGTGGCTTCACGGATGCGGGCGCAGCATCCCGGCCGCGCGAGTCAGCGCTATGCGCGCGTTCGAGATTTAAGTATTTTTTCAAGACGAACGAAAGGGGAGAAATTCGAGACGAGTTTTTTCAAGATCAAGCCAAGAAAAATCAAACCATGACAATTGGATAATTTGTGCCCAATATGTTTTTTTTTTTTTTTCTGTTTTTGCTTGATTTATTTGTGCTATCTTATGCTTTGTTTAATTTGTTTAAATGTGTTTGCATGAGGGTTGCCAAATTGAAAAATCTCAACTTCAAAATTACTAAGTATGTTTTAAATAATTAATTGACAATTTTATTAGGATAATAAAATTGAATTAATTTTGACCTCCATGATTTATTTATTTGTGAATTCTTTTGAGAAATTTCACGGGGACGGTCAAAAGATAGGTTTCACATGAATGAATTCTAAGCGGATGATTGTGGGTTATTACTAGTGGCGACGATGACCCTCCCCACGAGGCTCGATCAAAGCGAAATAGTAATCCTCAGATTTAATCATGGTTATTACTTAGGTATAAAATTGATATGCATATACTTCCTCAAGTCCCCTGTCAATTTTATATTGGTCGTTGGGAGCCAACTATTAATCTGAATATTAAAGGTTTGTAATCGTTCTTGTTTGTAACCTGCTTGAATGTGTTTAAATAATGACCCACCCCACGTGGCTTATTTAAACTGTTTTGAGATGTTGGCTAATGCATGTTCATATTTTTTTTTGAGATTTTAATATGATGCATGTGATCGAACCTTGTGATATATTTTGTGCTTATGCATATTATTGTTTATTTCAGTTCATCATGTCGCAACCTTCTAATCCACTATCGAATATACCTAAAGACCTTTTACTTTTTTGGTGAAAACTATTTTGGTTGGAAACACAAAATAAAATGGCCCTAACCGCATCATCTTAGAATGGGTACTTGATTCACCAAAACCCGAAAAACCAACTAAGGATGCCGGAATATGGGATAAGATGATTTATGGTGAATGGGAGCTGGCAAACGGTTTGATGAAGGAAACAATTCTGGCACATATGTCAGATGCGTTGAGGCGCCTTCATCAAGATTATGAGTCAGTTGCAGACATCTTAAAGAATCTCAAAGCGATGTTTGGACATCAGACCCATATGGCAGTCCAAAGTGTGAAGCAAGAAATTGCTTAGTTAAAATTGGAAAAAGGATTTAATCGCAAAGACAACACGCCTTTAGGGTTATGGTGCTATTTGAGGAACTTGAGATCCTCGGCGAAAAATATGACTTCAACACTAAGGTTGATTTCATTCTTCAATCCTTACCAAAGAGCTATAATCACCGCTATCTTGAGTATCTAATGGAAGATCGAGATTTTAAAGTGGAGGATCTTATAAATGCTTTGACTTTGGTTGAAAAGGAAGTGGAGCGCGAGGAAAAGAACTTGGGGAAACGGAAATCTTCTCTTCATCCTAGATCAAGTGGTGATAAGGATGATGAAAAGAGAATAAGGTTAAACCAAGAAGACTCAACATCAAATAGAAGCATGGGATCAAGTATGAGGAAAACTTTGGAAAGCGGAAGAGTAGGACAATCGAGGTCACTGTTCGATCCCAAAAGGAAAGGAAAGAAAGGTATCTGACGCACTAGTTGTTTGAAACTTGTTTAGCGGCGTATGCCTCCCATTTTTGGGTGGTGGATACGGGATCCACTAATCATGTTTGTTTCACATTACTGAGGGGTTCAAGCGGACCGACAACTTAGTGGGAGTGAGGTCCTCATCACACTGGGCGATGTTACGAGAGTGGCAGCTGAAGCAGTGGGAGAAGTGCACCTGTCTTTTGAAGACAGTGTTTTAATTTTGAGATATTCTTTTACGTTCCGAATTTTTAGAAAGAATTCGTTTTCGGTTTCTAAACTTTTATGATAGATATTCGGTTACTTTTTTAATAAAGTTGTTACCATTTTTCTTGTTGATGAATTTATCTATCATGGAACGTTGATGAATGATCTCTATGCAAATTAACATGCACACCACTCACTTAAATGTATCCTATAACACATCAACTGCTTTCCGAGAAAAGAAAACGTTTCATCGACGTGAACGCAGACACTTTTTAGCATATAAGATTAGGTCATATAAATCCAAAGAGGATCCAAAGGTTGGTAAAAGATGGTTCACCTGAGGCGTCTCCAAGTTGAACAAATTCCAACCTCGCGAATCATGTTTGGAGGGTAATATGACCAAGATGGCATTTGGAGCCAAGGGAATGGGGCTAAAGAAGTGTTAGAGATCGTTCACATAGATGTATTTAGTCAAATGTCAACCAAACCAAAAAGAGGAGGTTATGAGTAATTTTATTGATGATTACTCAAGGTACATTTTCCTTATGAAGCATGAATCTGAGACCTTTGAGAAATTCTAAAGAATTTAAGGCTCAAGCAGAGAATCATATGGAAAAAACGTATCAAGTCTCTACGATCCGATCATGGAGGCGAATACCTCAAATGATGAGTTTTGAACTACTTATCGATGAAGGGATTGTATCCCAAACTCATCAAGCACTCGGAACCCCTCAACAAAAACGGGTTTGCAGAGAATGAAGCAAATGTAATTCTTTTGGAAATGGTTAGATCAATGATGAGTTATACGGATCTTCCCGAAGTCGATTCGGGTCATGCCTTGGAAAACAAATGACTTACATTCGAACTTGGTGCTATCCAAATCGGTTCCCGTAACCCCAAAGAATTGTGGACCGGCGCAAGTCTAGTATGATACACATGAGAACTTTGGGGTGTCCGCCCACGTGTTGGACAAGGAAACCGTAAATTGGATCCTCGATCGTAATTAAAAATTTCGCTTTTGTAGGATACCCCGAGGGAACAAAAGGGTGAGTGTTCTATAGTTCCGAAGATCAAAAGGTGGACATCCGCACCCACTTTAGATTTTGGAAGAAAACTATAGAACCAAAGAAAACCCAGAAGTGAGATTACCTTAAATGAGCTTAGAGGGCAAACCTCAGTGCCAACTGTACTAGATGATATACCAAACGATACGTTTTCACAACCGGAACCTTGTCATAGTGGGAGGGTTGTTTGACAAGCCCGAGAGATTCATGGGAGTAGGAGAGTCCTCGGACTTGATTCCCGGAATCAGACCCATGGACATATGACGAGGCACTCCAAGATAAGGATGCAGGTTCTTGGCAAACAGCAATGAAAGCCAAAGTGGGATTTATGTTTCATAATAGAGTGTGGGAGCTAGTCGAACCACTTAACGGGGTCAAACCCATTAGATGCAAGTGGGTATATAAGAGGAAAAGAGGACTGGACGTGAAAGTTAAAACCTTTTAAGCAAGACTAATGGCGAAAGGTTATACTCAGAAAGAAAGGGATCGATTATGAGAAAACTTTTTCGCCCTTAGCCATGCTTAAGTCCATCCGTATTCTCTTATCGATTTTTGCGCATTTCGACTTTGAAATCTGGCAAATAGATGTCAAGACAGCTTTCCTTAACGAAAGTCTTGATTAAGAGATCTATATGCATCAACCCCAAGGTTTCATTGAAACAGGCCAAGAACACCTTGTTTGTAAGCTCAAGAGGTCCATTCACGGACTCAAACAGGCATCCAGAGCTTGGAACCAAAGTTTTGATCATGTAATAAAGTCTTATGGGTTTGATCAAAACGATTTTGAAAGTTGTGTGTATAAAAGCGTGTCGGAATTGCATTGGTATTCTTAGTACTATACGTAGATGACATTGTGATCATCGGGAACGATGTGAAGGTGTGGTCAGACGTAAGGGCATGGCGTTTCAAAACAGTTTGATATGAAAGACTTAGGGAAAGCCGGACACATCCTTGGGATCAAGATTACTCGAGATCGCAAGAAAAGGATGATCGGGTTATCACAAGTATTCATACATTGACACTGGTTTTAAAATGATTCAGCATGCAAGATTCCAAGAAAGGATTCGTACCTTTCAGACTTGGAATTCATCTATCCAAGAAAATGTCCCCTAAGACGCAAAAGGAGATAGATGACATGAAAGGCATTCCTTGTGCTTCGGCTGTAGGAAACCTTATGTATGCAATGCTGTGTACGAGACCGGATATATGCTTTGTCGTAGGCATGGTAGCAAGATATCGAGTAACCCAGGAAAGTTTAATTGACGACGATTAAAAAACATTCTCAAGTATCCGAAAAAGAACTCGGGATAGAATGTTGATTTATCGATCGATACTCCAATCCCCATCGGCTACATGGACTCGAATTTCCAATCAGATTTAGATTCCAGAAATTATCTGCCTCAGTTAGTGTGTTTCCATTTGGGAAGTGTAGCCATCAAATGGACGAGTGTGATGCAGAAATGCATCACTGACTCAACCATGGAAGTCGGGTAAGTAGTCGCCAGAAGCGTTGAAAGAACCGATTGGGCTCTAGATCTTCTTAGTGGACTTGGATGGTGTTCTCAATTTGTTCAGCAATATCTGCTAGGGGCGATTTGCAAATTCAAGAGAACCAAGAGTCCATTTAATCAAACAAACACATTAATGGAAAGACATCTTATAACGAGAAATAGTTAAGAGAGGAGATATAGATATGGCAAAGATAGCGTCTCGAGGGACGACCTAGCAGATCCATTCACAAAAGCGTCCGCCTCTGAATACATTCGAGAGACATGTGAGTGGAATGGGTGTCAAGACCGTTGCCAATCTGCTTTGAGTATAAGTGGGAGAAATTATTAGGTTCGTGTAGGTGACATTAGATGTCACGGACTACTCGAGACGTGTTGTAGTATACTAAAAAGCAGACTTTGAGTATAAGTGGGAGATTGTTGGGGATTATCTTTGAAAAGTATGCTTTTACTTTGTATAATAAACCTCAATTCTCGAACTTATTTACTGAAATAAATTGTTTATCACTGATGCTTTAAATATGATTGAATGTTATATATATTTACTGCATAACTGTTCAATAATTCGTACGTGTTACAATGTAGTTAATTTAGTGATACCCCATCACGTAAGATTAAATTAAACCCCTTGTAACTATAAGTGCACGCCCATTCACGACCTAGATGGAAATGAACAACCATCGCGAAAGGTTGAGGTGTAAGGCTCAGATTGGTTTGTCTTGACCAAGAGATTACACTAGTGCATGACCGATCATTTGAATAAGACCTACTGAGGAGGATAAATTCTTCGTAATCGAACAAGGAAGAATTAGACCTCGGTGGATCGTTGTTTCTTAACCTTCGTCCCTTAAATAGGATCACGTGGGATTGGTAACTATTGCTTTGACTTATCATGGGTAGCTTAATCGAGAGAGATTCAATACTTTTTATCTTGGGCAATATTATTGGTCACATGTGATTGCTAAGATTTAATCTACGAAGAATCGTGGTGCAAGCACGCTTGCTTGATTTGGTTTGGGAGGTTCATAAGTTTTATCATACCAAATCTTGCAAGTGGAATTAGTTTCCCGGTATGGATAATAATGTTGAACCGATTCTCGACCAAGGACAAAAGATATTAATTAACGGAAAGCTATTTCGGTGGCTTGAATTAATTAATGGGCTAGATAATCTTAAACACGGGAAATAATGACCGGGAGCCGTATTGACTGTAACATGGTTTAAGATGGATAGTGCAATATTAATTATGTAGTGGGATTAATTAATATTTATGGGCTTGAATTATATTGTGGCTCAATATTAGATATTCAAGATCCATTAGAAGGTTCAATCTTAATTCTCCTAAAGGCCCCCTGAGTAGCCCAACATATAGTCCAATAACTGAAAATGTGATTAAAATAAAATAAATATTGTTGCTTTATATTTCCTCTTATTTTCGAAAATTATGGATAAAAGAGGGAGAAAGATTTTCTTTGAATTTTGTTATGGAATGAAGATATGTATTCTTGGAATACAAGATTGTCTCATTAAATTCAAGAAATCTCCCACTTGGTTATACATAGTGATATTTTCGAATTTTTTGGAAAATAGAGGGCAAGAAAGATTTTCTTGATTTTCTTGAAAATATATTATGGAAGATATGTATTTCTTGAAATACAAGAGTATCTCATAAATTCAAGAAGATCCAAATCTTGGATTCTTGCACTATATTTTCAAAAATAATCCATATATGAGGAGGTGGGATTTTTGTGAAATATTTTAATTATGGGAAAGAGAATATATGAGATATATTCAAGATTTCTTGGTGACCAAGAAAAGTCTTATCCCACATTGAAAAATAACACAAATTTCGTCCCCTCCTCTCTCCTATAAATAGGGGATGATTAGTTCATTCCCAAGTACAATTCCATGTCTTTGGAAATATTAGCAAATCCACATAAGTGGTGCAACAAAGTTTATTTTTTCCTTTTGTTAATTGTTCGCGAAAGTATCCTTCCACCGGATTGTCGAGCAAGGGCTAAGGGAATACTTGGGAAGTCCTTTTGGTTAGTCCGTCCGACCAAAGCCCCTTTGCCGTCGAGGAGGTACGTTCACGTAAAACCCGTAGATTCCGCGATCGTAGGTTTTACGTGGCTTTTTTATATGCATGATATGTTGTTGCAATTATTATTTGAATTAATATAGGATTAATTCATGCTAGTAATAATTAATGAATTAAATTTGTATTTAAATATTCACCCCGAATAGATCGTGTAACTCATTCCCCAACAGAACCTCCACCGCCACACTTGGTCAAATCGAAGCCCACCTCCGCAAAAATCGCTATCGCCGCCAGTACCGTGGATCCCCACGCCACAACGCCACCCTTGCGATTTTTTGTGGGCCAGGGCCATGGGCCTCGGCCTAAAGTCGACGCCGACGACGCCATTAATTTTCGCTCGCTTTCTCGGCGCTTCCAGCCAGTACCCCACCACGATTTCGCAGACAATCGACTGGGCGCTACACCGGTTGACGCGTGAATGAAGCGGGACGCGTCGCCCGATAAGAACGTGTGAAAGGATTGACGGGACGCTGTGGGGAAGGTGAGTCACTTCGGTAGGTTACACATTTTCAAGTTGATCAAATCGGTCTTGGGCCTTTTGTTATGAAAAGAAAGGCAGCATTAAGATTGATGGGCTCCGCTATTTTTTCCTTAATTAATATTCTCGCCCAACCGATAAAATTATTCAATGAAATTATTTTACCTTGGGCCGAAAATTTATTTCAGCCAAACAACCGACCAAAAGCTTGACTAAATAAAATTAGGGCCCAACTTAACTATTTGAGCCCAAGTTTTCAGAAGTACTGGGCTAGTTTTCTGTTTTTTAATTGTTGGGCCCAGGTTTGGGGCTCAAGTCTTGCACTAATTAATTCATGGGCTTGGGCTGTTGGTTGTTTAGTTTGTGGGCCCGATTTTTTCGCCCAAAGAAAAAAAAAAAAAGAAAGAATGAAAGCAACATTGTTCAGTGAAAGAAAATCAGATGAGCACCCGGAGTCTCGCGAGCTACTCAAAGAATCTACGGGTAGTCCTTTTACCCACCCCACCAGGTTTATTATATTTATGTCCTCGTGGCTTTTCATTCGTTCATTTTCATTTAATTTGGTCTTGCCTACGAATGGTCGCACCTAAGCTAGACGACCCGAACAAAGACGAACGAGCCGAAGTTTATGTTCACCTGACGAAACAGTTCGTACTCAGATACCCGCAGCAAAGCGAGTGATGGGTACGTAGTCGCAAAAGATAACTCATACTTACAGATACCCGCAACAAAGCGAGTGATGAGTACGTGGACGCAGCTAAATAAGATGACCCGAATACAAAGTGATCGCGCCTAAATAAGACGATCACGAAACAAGAAAAGGGGTTTTGCATATAAGTTAACCCATCTGGTTGCAGCTAAATAAGACGATCAACCTAATTGCACCTCAATAAGACAATAAAAAAACCAAAGTAGTCAGGGTGGAACATAGACACAGATCATGTTCGAATTCATTCAGAATAAAACGGCACTACCGGTCAAATTACAAAAAAGCCACTTGTACGATTATGCCCGCCTACTCGGCGCTGGGACTACCGCCTTTTCGGCGATGATTATGCCCACCTATTCGGCGTTGGCAATACCGCCTTCTCGGCGACGATTATGCCCGCCTACTCGGCGCTGGCAATACCGTCTTCTCGGCGACGATTATGCCCACCTATTCGGCGCTGGCAATACCGCCTTCTCGGCGACGATTATGTCCGCCTACTTGGCGCTGGCAATACCACCTTCTCGGCACGATTATGCCCGCCTACTCGGTGTTGGCAATACCGCCTTCTCGGTGACGATTATGCCCACCTACTCGGCACTGGCTTTCCGCTATCTCGGCGATGTCCAGTCCACCGTTTTAGCAAAGTATTCTCCGCCTTCTCGGCGATGAGATCGTCGACCTCTACGGCGACGACCAGCCCGCCTTCTCAGCTTCGGCTTTCCGCTATCTCGGTGATGTTCAGTCCGCCGTTTTAGCGAAGTATTCTCTGCCTTCTCGGTGATGAGATCGTCGGCCTCTACGGCGACGACCAGCCTGCCTTCTCGGCATCGGCTTTCTGCTATCTCGGCGATGTCCAGTCCGCCGTTTTAGCGAAGTATTCTCCGCCTTCTTGGCGATGAGATCGTCGGCCTCTATGGCGACGACCACCCGCCTTCTCGGCGTCGGCTTTCCGCTATCTCGGCGATGTCCAGTCCGCCATTTTAGCGAAGTATTCTCCGCCTTCTCGGCGATGAGATCGTCGGCCCCTACGGCGACGACCAGCCCGCCTTCTCGGTGTCGACATTCCGCTATCTCGGCGATTTCCAGTCCGCCGTTTTAGCGAAGTATTCTCCGCCTTCTTGGCGATGAGATCGTCGGCCCCTACGGCGATGACCCGACCCTTCTTCGATTGTCGGCTTTTCGCTATCTCGGCGATGTCGATCCGCCATTTTAGCAAAAGTATTCTCCGCCTTCTCGCGATGAATCATTAAGCCCTACCGGCGGCGACGACCCAGCGCTACCGGCGTCGGCTTTCCGTATCTCGGCGATGTCGGTCCGCCATTTAGCAGTATTCTCCCGTCTTACCGGCAATGAGATAAATGGCCATTGCCGGCGGCGACCTAGCCTTCGGCGTCGGCTTTCGCTATCTCGGTGATGTCGATCCGCCCGTTTTAGCGAAAGTATTCTCCACCTTCTTGGCAATGAGATCTTGGCCCTTATGGCGGCTGACATTTCGCGCTTCTCGGCGTCGACTTTACGCTATCTCGGCGATGTCTAGTCCGCCGTTTTAGTGAAGTATTCTCCGCCTTCTCGGCGATGAGTTCTTCGGCCTCTACGGCGACGACCAGCCCGCCTTCTCGGCGTCGGCATTCCGCTATCTCGGTGATATCTAGTCTGCCGTTTTAACGAAGTATTCTCGCCTTCCGGCGATGAGATCGTCGGCCTTCTGGCGATGACCGGCCGCCTTCTTGGCGTCGAACTTTCTATTTATCTCGGCGATATCGATCCGCCATTTTAGCAAAAGTATTCTCTGCGCCTACCGGCGATGAGATCATCGGCCTCTGGCAACAACGATCCCGCCTACCGGCGTCGAACTTTCGCTATCTCGGCGATGTCCAGTCTGCCATTTTAGCGAAGTATTCTCCGCCTTCTTGGCGGCGAAGATCGTCGGCCTCTCTGGCCCGGCGACGACCAGCCTTCTACCGGTGTCGGCTTTCCGCTATCTCGGCGATGTCGATCGCGCGTTTTAGCGAAGTATTCTCGCCCAGCTACCGGCAGCGAATCGTTAACTGTCTGGCGATGACCAGCCGCGCCTTCGGCATCGGTTTTCCGCTATCTCGGCAATGTCCGGTCCACCGTTTTAGCGAAGTATTCTCGCGCCTTCTCGGCGAAGATATGGAAGCCTCTGGCGATGACTAGCCCGCTACCGTCGTGAAACTTTTCATTATCTCGGCGATGTCGATCCGCCATTTTTGAAGTATTCTCGCGCTTACCGGCGATGGTCATCATCGGCCTCTGGCGGCGAACCGGCCGCCTTCGGCATCCGGTTTACGCTATCTCGGCGATGTCTGGTCGCCCATTTTAGCAAATATTCTCGCCTTCGGTGATAGAATCGTCGACCTCTACGGCGGCAACCCGGCCGCTTTCTCTGGCGTCATTTCATTATCTCGGCGATGTCGATCCGCCGATTTTAGCGGTATTCTCCTCCTTCTTCAGCGATGAGATCGCCGGCCTCTATGGCTTCGACCGACCGCCTTCTCGGCGTCGGCTTTCCATTATCTCGGCGATGTCGATCCGCCATTTTAGCAAAAGTATTCTCCGTCTTCTCGGCGATGAGATCATCGGCCTCTCGGCGACGACCGCCCACCTTCTTGGCGTCGACTTCCATTATCTCGGTGATGTCGATCCGCCCCATTCGGGAAGTATTCTCTATCTTCTCGGCGATGAGATCGTCGGCCTCTGATGTCAACCGGACCCGCTTTCGGCGTCGGCTTTACGCTATATCGGCGATGTCGATCCGCGATTTTAGCAGTATTATCCGCCTTCTCGTTGATGAGATCCGCTTGCCCTCTGACGACGACCAACCCGCCTTCTCGGCGTCGACTTTCCGCTATCTCGGCGATGTCGATCGCCATTTTAGCGGTATTCTGCGGCCTTCTCGGCGATGAGATCGTCGTATCCTCTGGCGATGACCATTATATTCGGCGTCGGCTTTCGCAATCTCGGCGATGTCTAGTCCGCCATTTTAAGCAGTATTCTCTGCCTTCCGGCGATGAGATCGTCGGCCTCGGCGGCGGCGACCCATTATACCGGCGTCGGCTTTCCATTATCTCGGCGATGTCGATCGCCGTTTAGCAAAATATTCTCCGTCTTCTCGGCATAGAGATCATCGGCCTCTGAAATTTCTGACAAGCCTTTTTCGGCATCAGCTTTCCGCTATCTCGGCGATGTCCAGTCCGCCGTTTTAGCGAAGTATTCTCTGCCCTCTCGGCGATGAGATCGTCGGCCTCTATGGCGACGACCAGCCCGCCTTCTCGGCCTCGGCTTTCCGCTATCTCGGCGATGTCCAGTCCGCCGTTTTAGCTAAGTATTATCTGCCTTCTCGGCGATGAGATGTTGGCTCTTTGTTTCGGCGTGACCGGTCCGCCTCTATCGGCGTTAACTTTCTTTCGCCGTATTATATTATGGCCTCTTATAGGACCCCGCGTAGTCAATCGGATGATTTATCACGGGGGTAAAGTCGCCAAAGCGCTTTCGACCATAAGTGGTCGACGACGAGCTCAAAATTTACTCCTATAAATCGCACAGCTAATAAGACGATCTGGACGAAGGAAAGTCACAAACTGCTTGGTCGTAAGTGGTTGATGACGGCGCAAACTCTCCTAGCTCCCTCAAGTATCTCCGGCTCTCTTCAACGAGCCAACTCTGAAGACCTGCTCATTCAGAGCAGGATCTCATCTGGCTCTCTCACGAGCCATCTCAGAAGACCTGCTCATCTCGAGAAGGATCCCATCTGGCTCTCTCCAACGAGCCATCTCTGAAGACCTGCTAATCCCGAGCAGGATCCCATTCGGCTCTCTCTGATGAGCCATCTCTGAAGACCTGCTCGTCTCGAGCAGGATCCCATCTGGCTCTCTCACGAGCCATCTCAGAAGACCTACTCATCTCGAGTAGGATCCCATATGGATCTCTCCAACGAGCCATCTCTGAAGACCTGCTCATCCCGAGCAGGATCCCATTCGGCTCTCTCGACGAAGTCATTCAAGACTCCGCTTCGCCTCGAAAGCAGATCCCATCCGCTCTCTCCGTGAACCACCCTCAAGACCATTTTCCCACGGGCATAAAAAAGATTGCGTCTGTGGGTTCCCAATCTTAGCCTGAAAAAAGACTCGTCAGACGACGGCTCCCCAAGATGAAAGCAGAAAAACTCGTCAGACGACCGGCTCCCCCCCCGGAAACCTGTAAAAACCAGACGATGGGGCTCCCCGAAGCACGAAAGCACAGAAAAGACTCAGTCTGACGGCTCTCCCCAAAGTACGATGAGACAGAAAAAGACTTCGACGATGGGGCTCCCCGGTACGAAAGACAAAGACTTCAGACGACGGGCTCCCGGGTTCGAAAGAGAAAAAGACTCAGACGATAGGGGCTCCCCAAGACGAAAGACAGAAAAGATTTATACGATCTGCCTCTCAAGTACGAAAGATAGAAAAAGACTGCACGACGGGCTCCCCGGCACGAGCACGTAAAAGACTTCGTGGGATGGGGCTCCTCAAGTACTAAGTTCCTAGGAAAAGCTTCGTCTGACGATTTGCTCCCAATCTGAGCATAGAAAAAAGACTCTGATACGTGGGGCTCCCCTAAAGAGTCGAGCGTGACAGAAAAGACTCAGACGACGAGGCCTCAAGTACGAAAGTACGTAAAAGACTCAGACGGGCTGTGGCTCTCCCGAACATTTAGAAGACGTAAAGATCAGACGACGGCTCCCCGGGCACGAAAGCACCGAAAAGATCAGACGACGGGGTTCTCCGGCGCACAGCACCGGTGATTTCGTATAGACCGGGTTCTCGGCGGATGGCACAGCATCAGACGGCGGTTTTGGCATGAAGAGAGAGAGGAAAGAGAAGACTTCAGACGACGGGGTTCTCGGCACCTCTGGCAACAATAACACACGAAAGAGCATTAAAGACTCTCATTGCCTCTTGGCACGAAAGATTTAAAAAGATCATCGGATGGGTTCTCGGCAGAAAGATTTCTGTGACGACGGTTTCGGCACGGCATGGTGATTTACACGACGGCTCTCTGGCACGAAAGCACAAAAGACTCAGATGATGGCTCTCTCCGGCGCATTTAGCATGTAAAGATTTCCAGACGACGGGCCCCCGGCACGAAAGCATCAAAAGACTCGACGACGCGAGCTCCCCCGGCAAGAATCATTTAAAAGACTCAGACGAATTCCGGCACGAAAGCACGTAAAAGACTTCAGACGACGCGGCTCCCTGGGCGGAAAGCACGTAAAAGACTCAGACGATGGGCTCCTCCCGGCACGAAGATAAAGCATCAGAACGGGCCTCCGGCACGAAGCACGTAAAAGATCCACGATGGGGCTCTCCCCGGCACGAAAGCACGTAAAAGACTCAGACGACGGGCTCCCCGCATGAAAGCATTTAAACGACTGCATCGACGGCTCGCCTCGGCAAGTACGTACTCATCGACGACAAAGGTAAGATCCTACGCGGTTTTCATTCGAACGATCAAGATCTCATAAAGCTGGCGAGAGCAAGCTCGGAGGCAAACAATGTGACCGCAGATACAACAAAAGATAAAAATGGTCGAGACATGAAACAAGATCAAGCTCGAACAACGCCACGCCCGATCTTGGGGGCTATTGTTGTGCTCAAATATATCACACGCCAAAGATCACCAGATTTATCACACGTCGCCAGATTTAATTATCACCCGTCGGCCAGGCCCATAATCGACTCGACCGACCGGCATTGCGAGGTCAAGAGTCACACGCGAAGATGATTTATCGTGCTTTACGCATATGTTTTGTCATGCTTTATGCACATGATTTGTCGTGCTTACGATTTGTCGTGCTTAACGATTTGTCGTGCTTATGATTTGTCGTGCTGGTCCTCTTTATATAAAGGACCTTACCTTTCATTGTAAAAAAAAACTCTGGAATGTTTCCCTCATTTCACTTATATACCTACACCCACATTTCAGGGAAGAACTACGGTTCTTCCCGCAATGTTCTTGTTCAATTACTTATTTGATTGGTGGTCAAATTCAATAAGCCACATCAGAATCGTAAAATATTTGTCCATCAACAATACTAATAAGGAGTTTTTTTTTCATGATGTGTCAACTCCATGTTAATTTAACATATGTGTCATTCAATGAGAAATTTGAGTACACATGTCATTTTTATGTGTTATTTTTATAAAATGTGTAATTTATATTTATTATTTTATGTTTTATTTAATACTATAATATTATTCATTTATCTTTTTTGGTAATTTTTGTTTGACTTAAATAAAATATTCATTCTAAGATCATGTATTTATATAGAATTAACCATAAATAAAAATTTAATACATCTAAAATACAACATTCATCTTCAACTCTTCATGTGGAAGCATTGCATAATAGATATGTCAATAACTTTTTGAAAAATATTCTTTTTAATGTATCAACCAAACAATCATTCAAAAGTATTTCACATTCGATTATATTGTGAACTGTTGATGAATACGCTTAAAATGTTCTTTCAATTGTAGTTGTGGAAACGTAAAATCAATGATAACTTAATAAACAAATAAAATAATTGGAATACAATATGATTTCTTGTATATAAAGATCGTGTATTTGTAACATAAATTGATACTTGATATAAAGACTAGATATTTATTTAGAATTAACCCTAAATAAAAATTTAATATATCTAAATTACAATATTCATCTTCAACTCTTCATGATTTGGAAGCATTTCATGATAGATATGTTAGTAACTTTTTTAAGAACATTATTTTTAATGTATCAATCAACCAATCATTCAAAAATATCTCACAATCGGTTACATAGTGAACTCTTGATGAATTTCATTGCTAAAAATGTTCTTTCAATTGTAGTTGTGGCAATGTAAGATCAATGATAACTTAATAAACAAATAAACTAATTAGAATACAATATGATTTCTTGTATATAAAGATCGTGTATTTATAATTTAAATTGACACTTGATATAAAGATCGTGTATTTATTTAGAACTAACTCTAACTAAAAAAATTTAATACATCTAAATTACAACATTCATCTTCAACTCTTCATGATTTGGAAGCATTGCATGATGATATGTTAGTAACTTTTTAAAAAACATCATTTTTAATGTATCAGCCAAATAATCATTGGTGAAATGTGTGCTCACCACACTAATAAAGAAGTTATCATTGGCCAACCCAACTCCGCCTAGAAATCCAGACATTGTGCCATCTCCAGAGACTCTGCTCAAGAAAGATACGTAAGAATATAATTAATATTACAAACATTTTCATCGTTATTTTCACGATGGTGTTTATTGTTATCACTGAAGTTTCATTCTTTTGTCATAAATCTACACCCACTTTCTGTCCATATCAGTGGCAACCCACTGCTATGTTAGTGTCTCTAGTTGCTTATTATCATTTCAATTGGTATCCTAGTGCCAAGAAATACATTAAGAAGCAACTTGAACTAGATGGTGAGGAATTTGATAGGCTGTAAAAGGATGTGAATGAGATGAAATGAAGAAAAATATGGCATTGCATCGTTACAGTATTTTGGTTCTTGTCAATGTTAGGGTATGTCGCTGTCACATTGATTGCATCTCGCTCGTTCCCATGCAATCTACTAAAAAGAATTCATCTCCTTTTGTTCTTACCTAGCTAGATGTAGTATATATATATTCTATTTTCTTGTTGTTTCAAGCATCTAGTTAGCAACCATGTTATTGTATTCTTCTTAGATTTATGTTTAGTTTATTACTTTCTCTAGCATTTTATATTTTGTAACCCTGTTCCCAGTTTATGTTAATGTTATTGTTGTTTAATGTCTTACCGCTTATTCGATTATATATATCTTTGATTAAGCTTATTTGATTTAAATTATACAATCCTTCAACTCTCTTGCTTATTTCGAATCTTGTTTTCTCCTAAATATGTTTTTTATTTCAAATTATTTGAGTTAGTTCGTTAAATTATATATACTCAATAAAAGTAATGTCAGGAAAATTAAATTTACAATAATAAATATGTTTACTGCAGAAATAATTTTCTAGTTTTTTATTTACAATTTCTCATTTTTTGTCGTTATACGCTATATATGCTTTTGTGGTGAACTCATTTACATAGGGCTTGGATCCTTGAAGTGGGTTTTTTCCTGGACAAAAGAAGTCTTGTAGTTTTAATGATGACAATTTTTCAGAGCAAAAGTTAACACTAACATAAAATTAAAAATTAAAGTCAATTTCATATGAACAACAAGTCCTACTTCAAAAGTGTAGAAAATTAGTAAATTCTTTCTGGTTAGACACAAGGACGAAGCGAGGAAGGTTGGGGCACTGTGCCCCCCTGAGATTTAAAAAAAAATACAGGGGTATTTTAGTACTTTCACATTTAATCACTTGTGTTTGAACAAATTTGAGTTACTCTACTTGAACATGACAAGTCAACTAGGAAATTTTATTGATATATATGTGTTTGGATGAAAACTTCTCTACAGTTGTTAGAATAAAAGATCATGCCCAAAAAAATGGTTGCTGCAAGAAATCATATTGTATTTCAATTAGTTTATTTGTTTATTAAGTTATTATTGATATTACATTGCCACAATTACAATGGAAAGAACATTTTCAGCAATAAAATTCATCAAGAGCTCACTACGTAACCGAATGTGAGATATTTTTGAATGAATATTTGGTTGATATATTAGAATGATGTTTTTCAAAAAGTTATTAATATATCTATCATTCAATGCTTCCAAATCATGAAGAGTTGAAGATAAATATTACAATTTAGATGTATTAAATTTTTATTTAGGGTTAATTCTAATAAATACACGATCTTTATATCTAGTATCAATGTAAGTTAAAAATACACGATATTTATATAAAAGAAATCATATTGTATTCCAATTAGTTTATTTGTTTATTAGGCTATCATTGATCTTACGTTGCCACAACTACAATTGAAACAACATTTCAACAATGAAATTCATCAAGAGTTCACTATGTAACCGAATGTGAAATATTTTTGAATGATTGTTTGGCTGATACATTAAAAATGATGTTTTTCAAAAAGTTATTAACATATCTATCATGCAATGCTTCCAAATATGAAGAGATGAAGATGAATGTTGTAATTTAGATATATTAAACTTTTTTATGGTTAATTCTAAATAAATACACAATATTTATATCAAGTATCAATTTAAGTGATAAATACACGATCTTTATATACAAGAAATCAAATTGTATTCCAATTAGTTTATTTTTTTTATTAATTTATCATTGATATTACATTGCCGTAACTACAATTGAAAGAACATTTTCAGCAATGAAGTTCATCAAGAGTTCACTATGTAACCGAACGTGAGATATTTTTGAATAATTGTTTGGTTGATACATTAAAAAATGATATTTTTTAAAAAGTTAATAACAAATCTATCATGCAATGCTTCTTTATCATGAAGAGTTATTTTAAACTTTTATTTTCATATTTTTTATTAATATTAAGACAAAACTTGTGTGAATTCTATTTTTTCAATATTGTTGTTATATAAAAAAAATCATTGTTATGCATAACATCAATGATATTTTTTATATATAATAGTAATAGAGTTCGTGTATACATAATTTTAAGACAAAACTTGTGTGAACTCTATTTTTCCATTATTGTTGTTATATATAAAAAAAATCATTGTTATGCATAACATCAATGACATTTTTTATACATAATAGTAATAGAGTTTGTGTATACACCTGATTCACATGAGTCGGGGTGGGAAATATACCGAAAATACCGGTATATCGGGCTTACCGTACCGAATATACCGGAATTTTTGATGTACCGGAATGTACGGTACGGTATGGTTACTGTACCAAAATTTTCGGTACGGTAACGGTATAAAATTTTGGAAACCTCGGTATACCGGTAAACCGAACTATATTTAGGCCAAAAATAAAATCTTGTGATAGCCTAAAAATGAAATGAGTTTTACAAAATAATATAAAATTTAAATTAGATAGTGACCATATGGATAATATGATACGCAAATGAATTACAATTTTTAAATGAATTAAACAAAATCAAAACATATGTACCAAACTCAAATGCAAGCAAGCTGCAAGCCAACCACTCAATTTTATACCATCCCAAAACAAAAATAAAGGTAATTTAGTGTTTGTAATTTCACATGTGTTGGAATATTAGAGTGGATTTGAACAAAAACACTTCAGATCCATAACTCTGAACCTTTAATTTATTGTCTTCAATATTTATATATGTGTTGTCCAGTTAGACTTCTAAGACATATGTTAAGATAAATTACTATTCATAAATAGTGTTTTTAAAAAAAAAAAAAAATCATGTATGAACAGTATACCAAATTTTCGATATGAAACGGTATACCGGTAATTCGGTATATACCGAAAATTTCGGTACGGTATGTTATACCGAATTGCAGTACGGTATGGTATACCGAAATTGCGGTACGGTACGGTATACGGTATGAGATTTTAGCATACCGAAACTTCGGTATACAGAAATTTTCGGTACGGTACGGTATAAATTTTCTCATACCGTAAATTTCGGTACGGTACACGGTATAACCGGTACGATACGGTACACGGTATAACCGGTATGGTACGGTACGGTATGTCAACCCTACACATGAGTATTACTCTACTATTAATTGAGCCCCCTGAACGAAGATCCTGGCTCCATCATTGATTATACACTATATTTTATTGATAAGTACTTGATGGACACTTGATTGGACACTTGGCCTCTTTTTCAAAATAAAAAAAGAATAATACAGATAGAATCACATGAAATATTTATTATGTCAGAGTCGTAACAATGGGGTGGATTTGGGGCAAACCATCAGATAAAATCATAAAAATAATTTAAAGAAAGAAACAAAGATAATCTTTGGACCGGAGTTGTTTATATAATTTGATATCCGTTCGCTTGGTTTAGATGTGGGATAATTTCTGATCAAGTGCTTCAAACTTTTCATTTAGATTAATCATTTCAATTAATTTACTCAACCACCACATGTGAATACTCAATCTCCATATTTATATTGCGCAATTTGTTCAATGATCAAGTGTAAAAGTAGAGAAGGAAAATATAATTGACAAAAATTCGTATGAGACGGAGTACAGTCGCACAAATCACATCAACCTCTCCCAAAATATTAAAGCGTCAATGCTCAACTTATACCAAAATAATAAATAATAAAATGCAGTGATTTCAAATTATGTAGGCAGCGTTATAAAGGTAAAAAAATTATTTCACCTTCTCTTTTGTATGTAATCCTTATTTATGTCAATTATATATTTTCTAATTTAATTATACATGACAGGTTCATGTTTTATTCTAAAGCAATCATAACTACTTCAGAACTATATATTTTCTTTCCTTTATGTAGGTGCATGCGCGTATGATCTTAAGATCACAAGTTCAACCCTCAAATAATAATGTATGATTTATCTAAGGCAACGGCTAATCACACACGGCTTTTTACTTTACACACCCGAAAAAATTTAATGTCTAAAATTTCTTAGTATAAATTGACAACTATATCCCTTGTGTATATTTTTTATATTATAATTTACTATTTCTTCACTCAATACACCCTAATCTTAAATTCATACACATGATACGTCATCTTCCTCAACTCATTTACATCATTATTTAAACTTGAAGAAAATATCATAAACCCTAACATCAAAAAATCCTACATATTAAAAACTCATAGCAATGTATTGCAAAAGAAGTATGGATTAAAGAACAAGTTTTAAGATACATTTTCTAAATTTTCTTGTGAATTCTTTCATTTAAATGGTAGAAAGATGAGTTTGTTTCGTGTTTTTCTTTTAGAAATCGCGATAGACATTTTGTCGGCCAAGGTGGTCTACCATTCAAAATTTTGGCCAGACTGGTTGACGAATGTAAAAGTTGGCCGCCTTGGTCGACGTTTTATATTTTTGGCTACAATGGATGAATATTATAAATTTTTGCCATAGTGGTTGACATTTTATAATTTGTCCTTCGTGTATATTTTTTATATCATAATTTACTAATTTTTTTTACTCAATACATCATAATCTTAAATCCATACATATGACACGTCATTTTCCTCAATTCATTTACATCATTATTAAACTTGAAGAAAATATCATAAAAATTAAAAATCTACATATTGGAAACTCATAGCAAATGTATTGGAAAAGGAGTATGGATTTAAAAACAAGTTTTAAGATACATTTTATAAGTTTTCTTGTGCATTTCTTTCATTTAATTGGTAGATAGATGAGTTTTTTTCGTGTTTTTCTTTTAAAAATCGCGACAGACATTTTGTCGGCCAAGGTGGTCGGCCAAGGTGGTCGGCCATCCAAATTTTTGGCAAGTCTGGTTGATCATTCAAAATTTTGGAAAGACTGACCGACAATGTAGAAGTTGGTTGCTCTGGTCAACATTTTATTCGTTTGAGTGTATAACAGATATATATATATATATATTATTTTTTTAATTTTTAATTGAAAGGGTACAATGGACCAAATGATGTGTGCATTAAGTAAATATTAAAATATTAAATGTGTGTGTAAAATAATCGGGTGTGTAAAGTAAAAGGCCGCGTGTGATTAACCGCGGCCTTTGTCTAATATCATGTAATCTACCTATGACTTTATTAATATAAGTAATTTTTTGTTTAATATATGTGAAAGAATATAATTTATTTAAATGTATGATTCCCTTAATTTTAAATTTTATGTGATATTATAATTATAAAAAATCCGCTCCCATTATAACATAATCCTAGCTAGAAACCCAAAGTATATTCTACAACAATTTTCAATTAATTAAATTTATTAGTTTGTTTTATGAAAAACCCTTCGTTAAAATAAGCTAAATTGCTTTTATTGGGGTTTTATTTTATTTTGTGAGACAAAACTATATTTGATATGAATTTTTTAATAGATTCTCTCATTCTCATTACTCCTTCTATCATATTTTGTTTTTCTTACTAAAAAGGAATTTTTATCTCAAAATAATTATCATTTTGCGTAATCTAGAAGAATTATGGGTGTTCTTTGTGGATTTTTTTTTCTTTCTCAATTTTTAATTTTTATAAAATCCTCTCAATTTTTATTAATATTTAATCTCAATTCCTAATACTCTTCATGCATAATTCTCATTACTATTCCATATTAGTTCTCACATTATTCACTTTCTCAATATATTCATCTCAATTCTCAGCACAATTACAATATTAATATTAATATTAAACAAATCTTTATATTGATATTTATCATTAATTTATTATTATTAATAATAATATACTAATATTAATATATTAATATGAATAATATTTAAAATATTAAACTCATTATATTATGTTTGTCCTACATGTAGAATAAATATTTTAAATATTAATATGACTAATATATTATTAATATAATAAAATTTTCATATTAGATATTATAAATATCAACACTGTATTAATATTCATATTAAATATTATTATAATTCTTAATAATTAATATTATTTTTATATTTAACCCAATAATATTAATATTAAATATTATTCTCGTATAAATATTATTTTTTTATTACTCTCAATATAATAATAATTATATTTCTTTAATTATATTGTTTTAAAAATGTTACTATTAATTTTTAAATTGAAATAAAAAATATGATTATATATATTGATATTAAAATAACAATATTTAGAATGCTGAAAAATATTATAAAATATTTTATTCTCAATATATTATTAATATTAAAAATATTTTCTTTTTTATAATACAAATATGTATATATGGAGTAAATATTATTACAATATTAATATGGTATTAGATCCCTATAATATATTATTATAATATAAATATTCATATCATATTATTAAAATAATTTTCTAAATATTAATATAATATCAATAATATTATGCTTTAATGTTATATTACTAGTATTTTTGTAATAATTTTTTAGTACTGGAAAATTATTGTTAATTAATATTAATGTTATATTAATATTTAATATACCAAAATATTAGTAGAAATTTTATTCTCAAATACATTTTTGATAATAAAATTATTAATATTATTATAATAATTTTTTTAATTAAATACATTAATATAATTAAAAAATATTTTACTAAAAGAACACAACCCAAAATAAATTTCATCATATTAACTATTCGAAAGAAGAAGAAAATTCACATTTAATCACACTCTCATTTTAACAAACATATTACATCAACTATAATCATTACATTTTTTTTCACATCCAATCACATTCATCCAAAAAGATTGTTTTTATAACTATTCATCTAAAAAGATTTTTTTCCATAAAAAAGGAAAATGAGAAAAAGAAATTACATTCCAGCAGACCCCAAATAACATATATCAATTTTGCCTTTATGCTTATTTTTGTAATGTGATATATTAAATGACAATGTAGTAAATAAAAGAATAACAATATTACATACATTTATTGTTATTTAAGAACTTTTTTAATTGGTATGAAAATAGACAAAATAATAAATACTACAAATGGAAAGCATGGAGTATTATATTTATCGTAGTAATAAATTTTAGAGGATATAATTATCCTGTTATAATTGAAAACAAATAATTCTGGTTCTCGTAGTTCCAACTTCCAAGTGCGTCAGAGTACAACTCGTGGAAGCACCCATCCGGCTCATCTCCACCCCAATTTCGTTAACATCATCACTGCACCCTTTGCATGTATTAAGGGATAAACCCATCGAAATTAGCCATAGTTTGAGAAATTCCTATATAGATACAAAAGGACACCCATATATTCACAGATAGTATGCCCATTGAAGTCTGATTGTACTTTCAGTACTCGTAATTGAGCTAGATATGGAGCTGGTTTGCTCAACCGGTGTGCATATTTCTTCGTTGGTTTATCCGGCGATCCGACATTCAAAGACGCAGCAGAGTTCTGTGAAGTGGAATGGAAGTAGAAGGCCGGCTGTTACGCGAGCTCAGAAAAGCGCGGTGGTACAAGTCAACAAGCTCCTGGGTGCAAGCAGTAACAGCGCGTTGGAGCAACTGGATATTGAACGAGGTGTTTGTATTCCCTTCCGAAAGTACACCCCAGAATTGGTATGTAATCTTTGTCACGGAGTATTTCTAACTGTAGATTTTTCTTTCGATTTCATTTTTATATATTTTGTTAGCGGGTTAATTGGAGAGTTGGTATTAAAGCACAAGTAATTTATAGCTGCATGGCTTGTAATTGACCCACTATTCAACTGAGACTGTTATTTCACTCGATCATGATATGTTTTGTGTCGGTTTACAAAATTTAATTTTGTCGCATTAGATTTTATTGTCAATTAGGTTACATAGCATTTGAATTCCACCCAAATCACTCAAAAGTAATTCAAATTTGAGGGTGATAGGTGTATAAATTCATCATCTTATGATGCCATAACACAACATTAGCGAACTCATGCTGGACCTTGATGCGTCATTTAAATTAGAATATTGATAGGGGTTTGTAAATTTGAGTATTAGGTTACAACAGGAATTCATTAAGGACATCTTTTTTCAAATATATTGTTCTCCTTTTGCTGGAAGTGCTGCCAGCCTCTTTAGGTTTGCAATGTCTTATATGGAAACTGGTTTGTTTGCTAGAAGTGCCAAAAAAAAAAAACAGTTAGTTGTGTCTGCAAAGCGAAAAATTAGATGGTAGGCAGTTTCTAATTTCATTTTCTGGGTACACCAGTTGGAGAGCAACAAACATAGCACAGTTTTGCTCAAGAAAATTTTATTAGATTTCCCTTCATCAAATACTGTCACCGTCATTGTTACTGTTATTCTGCTTCTATGTTTAGCTATTCCTACTAAAGTTTTGGACACTTGTGCAGGTGAGGAGTAAAGTACTAGAGTCAAGAGGGGCGATATTGTCATTAATTGATAGAGGAGTAGAAATTGTGTGGAAATTGGGACTATATTGGTCCGCCTTGATGTATGATTATTTTGTGGGTCGTGATGAAGAAGTTGTTCCTTTCCGTGCTCGCCAACTGAGAAATCTCCTGTGCGACTTGGGCCCTTCTTTCATCAAAGCTGGACAGGTGTTTCCTTTTCTCTATGATCCATAGACTTATACATTGTGTACCTAGGGATCTACACATCTCCTCTTTCTCTTTGCAACATGATTATACCTTAGAATTTGGATGACTTGGAAAAGGAAACAAGGCATGGAGATATACATTTTTAAGCCTTTTCTACTATTCACCTCCTTGTTGAGTCAAATAATGCATATCACGTGAATCTGAATGGCACAGTTGTTTCTTTTTGCTTCATGTATAGCCACAGTGCCTTTTTTCAGGGATTATTCTTCTGATTTAAACTCCTCAAAGTCTTGTGTTGTTGGTGTGCTTTTGACTAAATTTCTCATCTTTCATTTTGCTTTCTGGACCAACTTTGGGATTATTGTTTTTTCTTTATAGGTGCTTGCTAATAGGCCTGATATCATCAGGGAGGATTACATGAATGAACTTTGCATCCTTCAAGATGATGTTCCTTCTTTTCCCAATAAGGTACCTTGCTGTCCTTTTTATGATGCATCTCTCTTTTTCTCTCTTTTTTAAATAAAATTGAACAACCCATCATTAGAGTGTTGGCAGGTAGCTTTTGGCATTATGGAGGAGGAACTTGGTCAACCTCTTGAGGCTGTTTTCAGCAAAATTTCGTCGGAGACAATTGCAGCGGCAAGCTTAGGACAAGTTTATCGAGCCACACTCCGATCGTCTGGAGAGGATGTTGCAATTAAGGTTTCAATTGATTTTCATTTCTCTCCTTTGGTTCTAAAGCTTGTGTGGCTTTTGCATATATAGTAGGTTCTTTTTGTGTTTTTTGGATCTTATGGAATATATGTGTTCTGATATTTTTGCTCATCATGCTTATGCCTAATGCTTGAAAAATAAAAAAAGTTAAGTAAAGATATAGTAGGAAAGTTTTGCTGGTAATGAACTTTAACTCTGATAGGTAAAAGAGTTTCTCGTGTGAATAAGTAGAGAGGACAGTCAAGGTTATCAAAGAAGTTTTCGACTTTCTTCTTAAACTTCTTAAAGATGTAATCAATTTCTGTGAATCTTGATGAAGGTTCTTGTTCGACTGAACACAAATCTTAATGGATGTGGACAATTAGTTTTAATCTCATCGTTGTATAATTCGCCACCGGTTTAATGTTTTTGTTTCTTCGAAAAGGATGTGCCACCGATTTCATGTTTAATCACTGTGCATAGGGAAAACATTTGCTGGAATATAATTAGGTCCTCAGTTGTCTTTGCTTGTCAGTCATAAAACACGGTTCTGGTTGCTACTTATTCTTCTTTGGTATTTTTGTTGCTCCTGTTTGTTTGTACCTTTTGCTGGTTCAATCTCATAAAAAACTCAATAAATTGGATCAATTTTCTTGCAGGTGCAAAGACCTGAGATAGAGCCTATTATATATAGAGATCTGTTTCTTTTTCGTACTCTTGCATCCTTCTTGAATGGCATTAGCCTGCAAAAACTTGGCTGTAACGCAGAGCTAATAGTTGATGAATTTGGTGAGAAGTTGTTGGAGGAGCTTGACTATACCTTGGTATGATTATCTGTTCTTACCTATTTTAGAAACATACTCTTGCTTTTTCTTTCTCCACTCACACACACAAACGCACACACATTATTTTGCATGTATGTACCTGGATGCACATACATAAACAAACCAAGCCTTTAATCTCAAATAGTAGCCTCTACCCCAATTATTTGGGATTAAAGGCTCGGTCTGTTTGTTTGTTTATGTATGTGCATCCAGGTACACACACTGACAGATCAGCTTGCTATTTTATTTGTCACTTAAAACGGTTATGCTATAGAACTATACCTTTACTCCTTCAATATATATAATTAATTGCCTTCTCATTCACATCTATTTTGGCCCACTCGTCAACCCTACTGATATTTTCCATTCTAAATCATTTCGTATTGGTTCTTTCGTTGGAAGGTATATCTAATTGTGATATCTTTTATATAAAATTTAATATTTTTATTTAGACAATGAGACATCATAAGATACCCTTTGCTTTTTTTTTTTCCAGGAAGCCCGTAACATTGAAGATTTCCTTGAGAACTTCATGAATGACCCTACAGTAAAAATCCCTGGTGTTTATAAGCAGCTTTCTGGTTCAAGAGTGTTGGTCATGGAGTGGATTGATGGCATTCGATGCACAGACCCTCAGGTACTATAGTCAATCAACACTTTGAAAGTAAGCAACTAGAATGCGTATAAAATATTGAAACTTGATTATACAGGCTATCAAAGATGAAGGACTTGACGTTGGTGGGTTTTTGACTGTTGGGGTGAGTGCTGCCTTGCGACAGTTGTTAGAGTTTGGCCTGTTTCATGGTGATCCACACCCTGGAAATATCTTTGCCATGCGTGATGGACGTATTGCATATGTGGATTTTGGGAATGTGGCTGTTCTCAGTCAGGTAATGTTGTAAAGTTAAAAAATAATACTAGTACTCCCTCCGTCCAACAATAATAGGCAAGATTGCCATTTTGGGATGTCCCGTTACATAGGCTTGTTTTGCATTGCAAAAGTAGTAACTACCTTTTTTTCTAAAGTGCCCCTATTCAGTTTCATAGAGTTAGGATAAAAGAGCAAGTTTACTATAAATTAGATGAGTTGATCATGAATTTTGCATGTACCTTAATATGTGTGTAAAAAGGAACCTGCCTATTATTGTTGGACGGAGGGAGTAATATTACATGATTAGTATGGAGTAATTTAGCCTGTCGCTTCTTGTAACTATGTTTAGGGTGATGATTCTTCTTAGCTGTAGCTTGCGACATTCTTTTATTCTTTGTATTCTTTCGGGTATTTTTTTACCCTTAATTAATATACTCCCTCCGTCCCATAGTTTATGTAACTCTTACTGTTAATGAGAATTTTGTGATAAAGTGATAAAGTGTTGGGGGTAGAAAGGGGAAATCAACTTTATTGAAGAGTAGAATAATATTTATTAAAGGTGATAAAGTGTTGAGGGTATGAGAGAGTGGCATATGGTTAATAAGTGTGTGTTTGAAGGGTGTGAGTTAAAGTGGGTATTTATATTTTAGGAAATGTTACATAAACTATGGGACAAAAAAAATGGAAAGAGTTACATTAACTATGGGACGGAGGGAGTACTTTTCTTTACCGATCAAAAAAAAAAAAAACTGTGTGAGCTTTAAGAACTTGACTCCAAGTTTGTGATCGGTACTTATAATCTTGTTTGTTTCTTTTGGTTTGTATTTTATATTATCCTTGGAATGCCGAGTGTGCTATATAGTTGGAAAACAATATGTTCAAAACCATGGTTACAGCTCTTCCATAATGTTCTTAATAACATGCCCTGTGTATCCCTTCATTTTGGAAAGATGTTCATTAAAGGGTGTGCGTTCCTCCTGTCCAATGGAAATAATCCCAAGTATTTTTGCTGGTCTTTAATTTTCATGAGCGCTACTGAATGATGCTATTATTCATTTTGATGTCCATTTTATATCCTAAATCCTTTAATGGCAAAAAATATCTCCTGGTTTCAACTGCTTTCAGCCTTCTCTGTTTTAATTCACTTCCATTTTTTGCTGTTGTTGAAAGAGAGTTGTTAACTTGTTTGTTTTCATCATTTTCTGCAGCAAAATAAACAGATTCTTATTGATGCTGTTGTCCATGCTGTAAATGAAGATTATGCTGAGATGGCCAATGATTTTACCAGACTCGGTTTTCTAGCTAGTGGAACTGATGTTTCCCCCATTGTTCCAGCTCTGGAAGCAATATGGCAGAATTCTGCTGGAAAAGGACTATCTGACTTTAATTTCAGAATTGTTACAGGTATTTAAGTAATTTATGTGTGTTTGAAAGGATTCCATTGGTTTTCCCTTTTCCTACATGCATTTTTTTTTTTGTGAATTGTGCCTTCAAGGTCTATGTATTGAACTCGTTTCTTCAATTTGTGTAGTTGTTTTTAGCTCAATTATGTTTTACAAATCTTGTGATGGTTAATAGTTGTTTTCGGAGCTATTTTCTGATGAAGTGGAACTGGTCATGTATATGAGGACAATATCATTAGACAAATATAAGTTTAAAAAAATCTTTAATTATTACATCTTGAGTTTCACATTATGATCATATATTTTTGCATTGGACTTCATATGTGAGTTTTGTGTGATTTCCTGTGGTCTAGTTTTGTTTTCACCCAACTCAGGATTCACTACTTTATTTTTAATTTATTTTATTTTATTTTATTTATTTATTTTTATTTAACCAGGGGGTTTAGCCCACCTGGCCACTGGGCTTCTCATTTGAGTGGGAGACCCAGGTTCGTTTCCCTTTGGGAACGAATTGGAGTTATAGGAGTTATAAGGTGGATTGGTGATTTCGTGGAGTATTTGGGTGCTTGGTGTACTAACTACTAAAAACTAACTTTGCCCGATAAAAAAAAAAAAAAAAAAAACTAATTTATTTTTATTTTATTTCTCAGTATTCCACTTACGTATTTCATTTCTTGCAGGCAAGTTTAATCAGCTAGTTTACAATTACCCTATCCGCATTCCAGAGAGGTTTTCTCTCGTCATTCGCTCTTTATTGACTCAAGAAGGGATTTGCTTCACTTTGAAGCCTGATTTCAAATTTCTAGAGGTAATATATTTTCTCATAGTGGTTGCTAATTTTAGATATGGAGAATCAACTAACCATTTCACCTTTGTGAATTATTTGGAATTAATTTCACCTTCCAAAACTTGGAGTCACATGAGCATGTGTCTGTAATATATTACTGGTTATAGAATTTTGCATGCCAATTATATGTTTAATTCTTACAACTATGTCCTAGAGAGTTGTTGAGGGACAATAAATTTTTTGTATAATGTTAATTTAGTGGAAGAATGCTGATAACAAATTAAAAAAAAAACTATATATTAAAAAAAATAAAAAATATATATATATATAGTTTCAGGTCCGATTACCTTTCCTTTATGCCACTAGATTCAGAGTACTTAACTTCAACTCTGATCTACTTCTGTATTTATGTTTCACTATAATCTTCTCCCCTAAAGCTCACCTGGGGCTGAATAGTATCCACAAATTATCACCTGTATTCTTGAATTTTTACTTGAGCTGTCTTTATTTCATCATTGCTTCTCAATATTTTCCAAAGTATATTGTTTATATGCTTTTTTCCAATAGTTAAAATGAACCCTTCATTTACAATATGGATTTCCTAAATAATGAATAGAACTAAACTTCCCTTCACACATGGTTGATTACGCATTATGCTATGATGCTCATGATATAGAGAGTATTGTTATAGAGACATGAGATCTCTAATTGATTTTGACCATTAGATGGATCATAGGAAGGAGGTAGGAATGAAGGATGCAAGGGTTGAATCTTGTTATAGGCTTTTGAAGATGCTATTCCATGTTGCAAAATCTGCACTATAGGTTACAAAATATCTTCTATTTGAAATTTTGGATATGTAGTTGTGGAAACAGCATCTCTCTGGTATGATAGCTTTCTATGTTGGTAGAGAGTAAAATTTAATCAAGTATCTTTATGTTTCTTATCACCCACTGGAGTTTGCTGAAAACATGGGAATTTTTTATTGATTTTTGCTAAATTCTGCACCAGTTGCTATAGCAAAAAAATTATAAAAACTCTATGGTGGTTTGGCTAAAAATCCATGCTACCAGTGAATAGCTCACTTAGTATTCATTCAGAAAAAGGACTAATAGCATCTTTTGTCAGAATAAACTGTTGTGATCATTCTCATTTAAGTGTTGCTCTCAGATGATAGAGGATCTGGTTTTCACCTTGTTAATGTCCCTATCATTTTCAACAATCTTCAGATTTTGATTAATGTTTTTGACCATATGTCATTCGATGATTGTTGCCCCAGGTTGCTTATCCTTATATTGCAAAGCGCCTCCTCACAGATCCTAATCCTGCGTTACGTGAACGTCTTATTCAGGTATGTCGTATACACTATTGACTTGGTAAATATTATAGTACTAAGAAATTGCATAAATACATATCTCTATATATTTTCAGAAGAATGCTAACAGACATGCAACCTTATGTTGTCCACTGATAATATTGCCATAATGATATGTAAAACAATTTTCCTCACCTTTAGGATAACATTTATCAATAGTTTCTTAATACTAATGTGATTATTCCTTTGATGAGACTTTCAAATGGTTTATTTTGGTACTTCTATATTGCCGTGGAGTTTCTGGATAATAGTACATAACCTGATATCTTGTAGTATGACCTCTCTTGCTCAAAATGTCTTAATACATTTATAACCTCGAAAATCTTTGGAAATTAATATTGGCAGTAATTAGTGTTGATGACATGGTCCTTTGCTTGATTTTATCAGGTTTTATTTAAAGATGGGGTTTTTCAGTGGAAACGGCTTGAGAACCTAATCACTCTAGCAAAGGAAAACGTTTCAAGGATGAGCAGCAACCCTGCATTGCAGGGAAATAAAATGTTAGCACTTTACCGGTAGCATCATATATATACATATATATGTATATAGAGAGAGAGTAATGATATGGAGCTTGACGGAGAGTTTCTATAGAGCCCAACATCAGCATAAAACACTTACTTTAGCTGCTACGAGTGGTTTATGTTAATGCTAGGCTCCACACAAAAACCCGCACAGAGATATATTTTATTTACTATTTATTGCTGTTTCTATATATTAAGTCCTTATATAATGTCTCTTCTCGTTGCTGTTTTATGTTATTTGACCTTATGGTATACCAGGCAAAGGTCCAGGCACGAGCAAGTTGAAAATAAATTAGACCTCACCGACACAATTAAGGATGGAACTCGTCTTTTCCTAGTTGATGAAGGGATTCGTAGGAAGCTTCTTCTTGCTCTGACCGAAGATTCCAAACTTCATATTCAAGAGGTTTGTAAAGTTGCAACTTGTAAGTAGCTCCTTATCTCTTAGTGAGGTCCCTTAAATCTAACAACTATGTGCCTTTTCAGCTACTAGATGTGTACAGACTGGTCGAGGACCAGATAGACGTACCTACAGTAGCTTTGCAAGTAGTACAAGGTAATTTTTCATTGCATGTATAAAATTAAGTGACATACAAGCTTAATTTGTGTATACATGTCTTAACTTCTAACCTTTGACTCGTAAATGCTGCAGATCTTCCTTCTGTTGCTCGCGACGTGATTCTTTCCTGGAGCTCCTCTGTCTTATCTGAGAGATGAACTTAATCTTGTAGTACTATATGTCAGCTTCACCTACACTTCATCTTTTCGTTGGTCTGGACTAGGTTAAGATTTCTCGTTTCTCTTATGATATTTCACCATGTGTTATGTTGCTTTTAATACATGCCACATGTATGAAGTGGTATCATCCGTCATCACCAGTTAACATGTGACGTATTTAAAGGTAATGAAATACAAAATAACGAAGTAGAATAGGAAATTTTAACTTGGATTCCTATACTGTAAATGCATCTTTTTGTAGTTCTTGAGGATGAGACAAGGAATTTCAACCTTTGTATAGAACCAGAGTCTTTTTTCTATATATAGAAATACAATAGGTCTCAGGTGTGTAATGCTTTATTTAGTAGTTCCGTGTCAAAAGAGTGATTCACTCGTCTTCTCTATTGGGGTATAGTTCCTTCTTGCCCTTTTCCTTTTCCTTTTGATAAATAACATGTCTGGACGGTCTTGTTAGTGGCGTGGTCGAATTGAGGCAGTTCACGAGCTACTCAGATAAACTTGATAAATATTCGAATTCTACTATTGTTTTCACCAGCAACAAACTAGTTAAGCATTTACATATCATTTTATAAGGAATAACATTTATGTAAGCGTTAGGTTTCTAAGTACAAAATTACACGTTGTTCGGGCATTACGACCAAAAGTCACTTTGGACATGAAAACTAATCCGCACACGGCTGCTAAATCCTACAAATTGTATTATATTCGGAAACTCTGGTCATTATAGTCAAACGATACTTAATGTGGCAAAATGATTTCATCTATTAGTCTATATAATTAGTGTTGATCTTTCCCATGAACCAGGTTTATGTTATGAAATTGAATTTTTTGACCCAATTCATTAATTTTCCAACACATTTTTTAATTTACTAAATTTGTCACATATTATATCCTGAGTAGAGGTCAAATATTCATGAATTAAAAACAAAGTTCATAATATGAATCAGGTATATACAATTTTTTGTCATATAATTACTATGTTTTAAGAAGTGAATTGGGCCGTTGATCGTATTGCTACTCGACAAGCATAATGGAGCTTTAAAGTTTAGACCGCTCAATTTGTAAATCACCCATGTTCATGAACCGGTCAAAAAACAGAGAAATGGAATGAATTGGTAATTGCATGAACCAGTCAATTCACGGGTCCAACTCACTTTGTAAAAATAAAAATAAAATTTGCAATGTTCAATTGCTTGTTGAGGGCCTATACTTATATCACTCTGAGCAAAAGAATGCATACTAACGAGGTCCTTTTATTAAATGTGTCACTTTTTGTTTGAAAAATGGAAGGTCATCCATAACTTCCTAACGAACAAGATTATTTATGATATCTGAATTATAGTATGTTGATTAAATGGAGCTCGCTTATAAAATGAGATCCTGTAAAATAATCTTACACAATTTTTTTGCCTCATTTAAAATTTAAATGGAGTGCATTTAGTTGGAAAATACACTATTACAATATATTGAGATAACGACACTTTTTTAGGATTTGTGTGTGTGTTTGTTAAGCTCAAATCCGATACGGTACTCGTTGTGGATAATTTCAAAAAAGCTGAAAAAGCTATTGATCATGTTTGCTAATGATTGGAATGATAGTACTTCCAAAATAGAAAGTATAAAAAACAAAAGGATTTAAATTTTTTGTAGTCCTATAACTTTGCTTCGTTTTGAAATTGATCCCGATTGTTTTGACTTTTTGATTTTGGTCCTTTAAATTATAAAAAAATTTAAAATTGATCCTTTAACCTTTTGTAGCAGGTCATCAAACAGGTAACCGTCACCTATGTAATTATTTTATTTTTTCCTTTAATTTAGAAATACCATCTAAATATTTTTAATCCAAATAATTTGTGTCGGGATTTTTTTTTGTATTTTTTAAGAAGGGGGAGTGGTTTTTTGCGTTTATTGATTTAATTTTTTTATTTTTATGTTAGTTTAGACACAGTAAATCAACTCAATTCGCTTTGTCTTTTATTATACAAATTGTTTTAAACCCGATCTAAAACCTAACGAAAATTATTTTGATTAAAAAAGTTCAAGTGACTCTTCGAAATTAAAGAGAAAAATAAAATAATTACATATGTGGTGTTTACCTGCTAGGTAACCTGCTGCAGCAGATAAAAATGACAAATTTCAAAATTTTAGGAAACTTACGGGACCAAAATCAAAAAGTAAAAACAATCAGGATCAATTTCAAAACGATACAAAGTTACATGACTACAAAAAATTTAATCCCAAAAGAAAAATACTAGGTTTATCATAATTAAATATTCAAAATCAATGCATAACTAAAAAGACATGAATGATATAGAGCCCACCAGTGGGCATTATAATTGTGCCCACCGCCTACGTGGCTGACGATGTGGCAGTGCAATATAAGAAAATTTTTTTTTTCCTTAATCACCATATATGTATATATTTAAATATTTTGGATTTCATTTAATTTTATACCATAATTGCACCATTTGCAACAATTTAGAATTGATGAAATTGATTTTTTTTTTTTTTTTTCAACTTTTATTTTTTAGTTTTTTTTTTTAGTTTTTTACCCGAACTCGACCCGACTGGTTCATGGTTTACCCCGACCCGAATGGGTTTTTTTTTTTTTTTTTTTTTTTTTAAATACCCGCTCCGGACCCAACCGACCCAATCCGAACCCGACCCAAATGGTTCATGGTTCACCCGACCCGAATGGTTAATGGTTTATGGTTTAAGGTTCATGGTTTAGGGTTTAGATTTAGGGTTCATGGTTCATCTAAAACCTAAACCATTAACCTTAAACCCTAAACTATTAACCATTCGGGTCTGGTGAACCATGAACCACTTGAGTCGGGTTCGGATCGGGCCTGATTGGGTCCATAACGGGTATTTAAAAAAACTGGAAAAAAATATATAAACCCATTTGGGTCGAGTAAAAAACTAAAAAAAAAAATTGAAAAAAAAAACTGGAAAACAAAAGTTGAAAAAAAAAAAAAAAAAAAAATTGCACCAATTCTAAATTTGCAAAAATCTTGTGAGAGAATTTCTTTGAAAAGATAATATTACAATTATGATATAAAATTAAATGAAATTCAAAATATCTAAATATATATATACGGGGAATGATATAGAGTCCACCAGTGGGCACTATAATTGTGTCCACCGCCTACGTGGCTGACGATGTGGCAGTGCAACATAAGAAAGTTTATTTTTTTCCTTAATCACCATATATGTATATATTTAGATATTTTGATTTTCATTTAATTTTATACCATAACTGAATTTTTTTTTCAACTTTTATTTTTCAGTTTTTTTTTTTTGTTTTTACCCGATCTCGACCCGACTGGTTCATAGTTCACCCCGACCCGAATGGGTTTAGTTTTTTTTTTTTTCTTTTTTTTTTCAGTTTTTTTAAATACCCGTTCCGGACCCAACCGCCCGATTTGAACTCCTTATTCTTTTTTTTATTCTCTCAATACAATCAAATCAGCATATACTTTTTTCCTCTCAATATATTCATAATAATATAATACTACAAAATCAATCAATTTTTTTTTCTATGCATTAGAATTTTAAAAAATTTAAAATTTCAAAGTTCGAAATTTTTTCAACCCACTAAAATTCCAAAACGAACATATTCTAAGCATGGATTATCTCATCCTCAATGCTTATGAAATAAGCAAACTCCTACATATATAAATGCCTGCCAGTCGGCCAGAAGAGCAAGATGAGTGCAGGATAGTCATATTATAATTTCATGTTTACTGATAAATTCATTTATGCGTATAAACGTTATTGTTAGAAGACGAATATCTTATCAATAATTCAATTTTATAACTTCAACAAAATCACTTTATCTTTTTCATGCTTTTAAATTTGAAATTGAAAAAAATCTCACGTACAATTAGCGATGATATTCCGCCAAACAATAGGTATATGTATGCATCAAGAACCAAACTAAAAATAAAGCATAAAAACTTACAAAAGAACGAAGTGCATTATATGCTATTTTATTACTCTGACCTTTTTTCTGTTTTTGTTAATATTGATTAATATATTAATATTGAATGTGATAATATCGAATACTAATCAAACCCATTAACCTAGTGTGCTCACAAGTTGGAAAACCACAGTATGGTCACAACCACAGGAGTATACAGAAATATCTTAAAAAAAAAGAGAGACAGATAAATGTGAGTCACGTGACAGACATGTGAATTTATCGTGTATAAATAGTTTATGCGCACTTACACGGAATGATATTCACTTTTTTTTCTTTATTGTGTCATGTAAAAAAACAAAACAAATCAACAACTAAAAATAGTCATGGCATATGTTGAAATTTAGGAAATGGACATATAATGGAATATCAAAATGTGAATTTAGGGAGAATTTTCAACATCATTGAAATATATTTGCTTTTCAGGGAAAAGATAAATGACTAAATCTTGTATGTATTCACGTACACCGTTCATTTATAGTGTATTTTAGAACCATACAATTTATTATATTAAAAGATACAATTTATTTATAATGAATCATGTAACTATTAATATTAAAAAAATAATTGCACGGTTTATTATAACTATATTGCATATATATAAAAAGTTATATGATTTTAAAATTTACTATGAGGGGGTGTTTGGTTCATGTGATTGAATTGATTAGGTGTGATATGATTGAGTGGGATTGAGTAAGATTGTATTGATTTGACTGGATTTGTTTGAATCAAAATATGTGTTTGGATTGTAGGATTTGAGTGAGGGATTAGATTGAATACCTATTGAAATGTCATAAACACCCTGAAATTGAATTGAAACAATACACTTCATTCTTGTGAATCTATTCAAACAATAGAAGGATAATTTGTAATTTTGCACTTGTGATATGTTCTATTTCACTTTTCACATGAGATTGACATATCCCTCTATGGAGGGATTTGATACATTTTCTACCCGGGCTTGAAGCAGGGCTTGAAACATATCATGAATCATCATCCCACAAACCAAAAGATAGATTAATTGAAATTGAAATTCTAATCCTAACATATCACAATTAATCCTACAAACCAAACGGGCCTAAGTGTACTATACCACTGGATTCACGTGAGATTGAGAATCACTCGAGATAAATTTAGGGGGAAGTGTGATTGATTACTTGCTAACTGGAAACTGAAATTTATTTTGCAGTCACGATTAGAGTTTTAACTTATCATTTGTAAATAATATATATGTATATATATATATATGATTTTCATGATTATAGTTATTTCATGACTTTAATGCTCCTATTGTCATTTTTTACCTTATTAAATTGTAAAAAAAAATAAAAATATCTACATTCTTTTTTTTATTGAAAAAAAAAGCTTCTTTATCTAAATTCATGATACTCCATTGGAAAAAAATTGGTATCTAAGTACGTTTATGGACACAATTTTTTTTATCTTTATCGTCCAATAATCACTTAATTATCCAAGTTATCATTATACTTTACTCACAATCAATTATATTATTCATAATTAGACTTAATTTATCTTTCCGTACAACATGTCAAAATGAAATGAACACAATTTTAATGGACGGAGGGAGTATATGTTTTAATGTGATTTTTATATGTTGAAATAGCAACTTTTGCTCAAGGGGTTAATAAATTTTTTTAAAGCAATCAATTACAATAGTTTCCTAACATAATCAATTACAATAATTCATTTTATCATCGGACACATGTCAACATTATTTCATCTCGCTGTAGACCGGAACTGCAACCACCACAAGAGGGAGACCACCCGAAACCGCAACTCGAAACCGCAACCCAACAACAAGAAGAACCACCACCCCACAAGAGGGGGACCACCACAAAATGATAATAAATATTCCCTCTCCGTGTCTCGAACCCGAGACCTCAATGTCTCAGGTGGTGGAGCTCTAACCACTTGAAATATCCACACTTGACTAATGAATTTTATTAAAAATACGAGAATATGGAACAAGTAGTAGAAAAAAATAAGTTAGAAAATAATACAAAAATGTCATATATATGAAATTTTAATCGAAATAGTCCAAAATGTAAGATGATTTGAAATTAAAAAATCATAAACGTTTGATTACCATATTCACCAATTTATCTACTTCACCCACCTCAATGAATTGTAGAATAATTGAGTGAATGAATTAAAATTAATAATTATTAATACTAATTGTTAGAAATAAAACTGTCAAGTGTGAATAGTTAAGTGGTTAGAGTTCCACCATTTGAGATCTTGAGGTCCCGGGTTCGAGACAAGGAGAGGAAATATTTATTTATTTGGGTTAGAGATTTAAATGATGAAATGATTAGATGAGAAATGATGTTTTCTACGATTATCTTGAAAATCCACAGTAATTGATTGCCTTTAAAAAAAATTAAAATTAATAATTATTAATTCTAATTGTTTTTTTTTCGACAGAATTAATTCTAATTGTTAGAAATAAATAAATTATTAATATAATATAATTCTTGAAAACAAATTTACGAGTTGTATTAGAAAAAAAAATGATAAAAGTAATTTTGGAAGGAAAAATGTGAAGACAGTTAAAATGAGAAACAAACACCGCCTCAGCAGAGCCATTCCTCCTTCCCTCTCTCTTTTTCTCTCTCTATCGTCGCTATATACAACAAATTGAGGAAACCCTAGTTCTCTCCGCTCCAACACACTGTACAAATCCAGCCATTTCACCTGATTTCGGCCTTCCAATTGTTTGGATATTTTGATTCAGTCGGAAAGTTGTAGATTTTTCGATTTAATTTTTTTCAATATTTATATGAACATGTACAGAGATCGAGGGGGAGGTGCATCATCCAAGGGCGGAGAGATGTTGGATCGTAAGCGCATCAACGATGCGTTGGACAAACACTTTGAGAAATCTTCACCCTCCACATCAAGAAACAAGGGTTCCGCCGTCGCCGTACCCTCCACCTCCACGGCTGCCGGAAAGCATATTGATCCTAGGGACACCCGTTCTTCGTCCGCCCTCACCGCCAGCAAGAACAAGCTCTCTGATGGTGCCTTATTTATTTTCATTTTTTTCTTGTAGTTTGTTTTGGATTTTAATGTGATTCTTTTTGTGTTGGTTGTGATTTTTTTAAAGTTCTATAGATTGTCGTGCAATTTGTGGTTATTGTTTTGAATGATTAAATCAATGATGGGTTTAGTTTAGTAGCCCTTGAAGGATTAAATTGCTTTCTTCTACATGTCAAATTATGGATTCACCAATTTCAGTGAATTGATAGATCTATGTTAGGTGCTAAATGCTAGCTCTCTACAAGGAGCTAAGGCGTAAAGGGATTTTTTTAATCTATGATTTCTGGTCATTCTCTATCTTAAGGATCTCATTTACCGTATAAGATAGGTAATATAACAATTAGTATATGTGCACATATACTTGCATTTCACGAGGTGGTTTAATATTTGCGAAATGGACACATGTCTAAGCCTGAGGAGACCGATTGCTGGCCTTTTTCGACAGTTTGGGTCCAAGCCTTTCATCAATATTTTCGTTCATTACACTGTTGGGTGTAGTAACATTTTCTGTACATACAAGCTGTGTGTTATTGAAGTTATGTCTACATTAGATGGATTGTGTTGTTACTCGTTAATCTCTGAATAAAGGATGAAGTCTATTTGGTTTATAAGCACTGCCCAAAATTTAATCAACGATTAGGCTATTATCTCCAATTATATAAACTTAGAGATGTTGATTCTTAATGAAATAATATTCTAATTTTGGCTAGAATGACGTATTTTTTCTTAAGATGATGAATGTTTTTTTAAATGACAGTAGTGATGATAAATCATGCAACAATGTGGATTAAAAGTTGGCATAATTTTGCACTTTGGAAGATATACTAATCTATGCTAAATTTCATGTTATCTGTTGCATTTGCATGTAGACCACTGTTATATTCAATTTTGATTATTTTCTGTGAGTGCTGAAAGCATCGCTGTGAAAAACCATACGTCCATTATGTTCTAAAAGATGCCCAGCGCCCACCAACCCGTGTTATGGTCCTAGCACCTGGGCTGGCTTGCACCGGGCTGATTTGGGCCAATGCGGTGTCTGCCTAGGGACACGTGGTGCCTTCCTATTTGGACTAGGTGGGGCCTTTTAGAACACAGTTTTTCATCTCATTTTGTACTGCATCCAGCCTGTACTATGCCTTCTCTCATACTGATAAGCGGCGACGACTTTATGCACCTGGCATACGTCCATTGTATTTCTTGTAATTTTCGTTTATATGCCTGCTCGTATGTGCTTTAAATGTGACCATATATGAGTTTGAACATGTAGAAACACATGCAGACATGTATCTGTTTTCCTTTTCCCAACTTTAATTTTGCAGAAGTCATTTGTTTTATAGAAATGTAAGGTTAAGTTTCTGATTTTGCAGAGGAATCTGAAACAGACAGCGAAGAGTCTGATGTCAGTGGTTCCGATGGGGAAGATACATCTTGGGTTTCATGGTTTTGCAACTTACGTGGAAATGAGTTCTTTTGTGAAGTTGATGATGAATATATTCAAGATGATTTTAATCTTTGTGGCTTAAGCAGTCAAGTCCCATATTATGATTATGCACTTGATCTAATTCTTGATGTGGAGTCCTCTCACGGTGAGTCTTTTCTCATTTTGGCTGGTTGAAAGTGTGTTACTTGCTTGAGTTGATTTTTTTTTCCCAAAGATTTGATTTTTTTTTTTTAATATTTGCTAAAAGCTTAATCACAGATGATATATAATTATAAGTGTCAAAATCTTATGTAAACCTTCATATAGGTAAACCATCATAACTAAAGGTATCTAATTGGTGTAGCTGTAAAACGTGAATGATAGACGCATGATTTTTTGTTTCCAGCTGATAAATCATTCCAATTGACTGTACCAATGTCTATATTTTTATGTATACTTTAATAATCACATCATAGTTCTTAAAGGAATTTAGAGAATGAGCAAGTTAGATGACAATTACATTACTTTATTTGTAATTTTATTACCCTATATGAAGCAGTTCCTGATAACAGTTTTAAGTCTGTAACGGTGTTTGAAAAGAATAATGAAAACAGTTAAAAAAATTGCCTTTATTATTTATCTGTTTGATTTACCTTTCTCTTTATGTCTTTTTACTTTCTTCCTTATTTTCTAAGAACTTGCTAGCAGCAGGTTTTGTAAATTGTAAATATCATTTTATATTAGATCTGCAACCATTTAATTTGTTGTGCATGAGATTGGTGTGGGATTCCATTGAGTTGATTCCATTTCATTTGGATTCAGTTCTTTTTTTCTCCCCTTGGTAGTGTGCATCATCGGATCATTAAGTGATTATGCAGTGGTTGTTAGAAAGTGGTGGTCTTCCATTTGATTTACAACCACTGCCAATGATGTGAAAAGGAATATTTTGTATAGTTATTTTTTTCTTTTATGCCAAAGCTTTAAATTGAAAATGAGGTTTAGTATAGGGTCAAGGGTCCTGTGGTGGTTTTTTTTCTTAAGGACTTCAAAACTTTTTTCGTATCTGATGTTGCTAGAACTGGATTATTTTGATTTAAAATGTGTAGTTGGCCTTTTGGGATCCTCATTCCCTAGTACTTGCCACATGTGTAATCAATAAATACTTGGTTTCTCCTAAAACAAATAAGATTAACCCTAACGATGTGCCCCAATAAAACTTAGAGCTCCTCCTTTGAAGTACATGATCAATTTAGGGGGTGCTAACATTGTAGGGGAATGGAGCAGGGTATTTAAATGACAAGCGTGGAATGAATTTATGTCCTGATTGGTTGGTTTTCGTCAAGTTAGGTTCCGTTCCTGTCCCTCCTGTACACCAGGCACTCATCTTTCCATTCCATTTCCATTGCTTCACCTCCTAGTACTATCCAACCAAGCACCCTCCTAGTATTTTCCTTCAGCATGTTCGGTGCTTTCAGAGTTTCTTCCTTTTACTAATCGAGCATGCTACCATACATCTGGTACTTTGGTGACTCAACTGAAAATTTGCTTTTTTTTGTCTAATTAATTGCCTACTTCAGTGCTCCCTGTCCATATTTGTTCTTTCCTTTCTAAAGCTGAATCATCCTGGTTATATATTTGTTGCATGATGGGCATACTTAGGTGATATGTTTACCGAGGAACAGAATGAATTGGTTGAATCAGCTGCGGAAATGCTCTATGGCCTTATTCATGTCCGATATATTTTGACGAGCAAGGGAATGGCTGCCATGGTACCATTATATATTATTTCCGTTATCTGCCTCGCTCTTTCAATAGTTTGCTTTTTTGACCCCTTGAGCTAAACTTATGACAGATCGAGAAGTACAAAAACTATGACTTTGGAAGATGCCCTAGAGTTTACTGCTGTGGTCAGCCATGCCTTCCAGTTGGACAATCAGACATACCGCGCTCAAGTACCGTGAAGATCTACTGTCCTAAGTGCGAAGATATTTACTACCCTCGATCCAAATACCAAGGCAGTATCCTTTTTTATTGTGTTTAGGCTTTTATCCTCTGGTTAATTTGCATATTTAAATTGGTGCGTCTCAACTCACGCATTCAAATTTCTCATATTAAAGGAAGTTTAAGTGACTTGTAAATATGGGATTTACTAAGGCATAGTTAGTCTCGTAATACATTAGCCATTTCACTTCCTACTTGTATGCCAAGAACCTGGGTCCTTTTTTAACTCGAGCGTGTTTCTTATTCCCTTGTATTTTAGAACATAATTTCTACCGTGTAAAACTCACAATAACTAGGGTCCTTAATTAGGCAAATTAACTGTTCTCAATAGTAACTCTGATTTATGTTGGCACTAAAATATTTGCTTTTATCATTTTGCTTTCTTCACTGTGATTTCCTTGACTTCCAAAGATATTGACGGAACATATTTTGGCACAACGTTCCCTCATCTATTCTTGATGACTTATGGACACCTCAAGCCTCAGAAACCACCACAGAGCTACGTTCCTAGAGTTTTCGGTTTCAAGATGCACAAGCCTTGACGATAGCTTTCCATCACATGCTACTGAGCTCTTCGATTCTTCTTCCAACATATGGTTCTCTCATCTGGCTGCTGAGGTGTACAGATGGGTCGAAAACAAAACCAGGTAAAAAGCACAGCAGCTACTGATGTAACCGAAATTGCTTAGTTGATGGAGAAGCATTCAAGCTTCATTCATCAGAAAAAAATTGTGTTTAAAAATTTAGAGAGCATGTAAGATTATTTCTTTCAGGTTGAGATTTGTTTCTGTACTTTCTCGTGTAGCCCTGTGTGTGCAATGCTTAATTAGCACTACAATTTTATATGGGAGCTGTCTGCCTATCGAGATCTGGAGAGAACATTTTTGCATTCTATTTTCCTTCATCTAGTTAAAACTTAGGTACTTAATTTGGGATTAGGGAAAATCATTTTTCTACTTAGGAATATCATCCGGCACTTTCAAGATTTCTGATATTTTTTCGTCTTTTTAACATTTTCTATGCTTTTCACATTTTTCTCTCGAATGCAAAAGAGAAAAATAAAGAGGAACATTCTTGATATTGGATTTGAATCAGGATTGTATCAACCTGTTGAAATTTCTCTGAAATTCATTCATTGTGAACATAAAATCTCTGATTCGAGTCCAAAGTTCTCCTATGTATAATCTCCTTTAATTGCCATTTTAATATTGTTACTATACATGGGGCATTGGTGAAATAAAACATTATTCCATGTGTAAATATGTTAGAAAAATAGTACCACACTACAATTTTTTTTGTGTTGGCGTCTGAACTGGTTATCTTTTGTGGCACTTTACTGATAATTTGGCATACTGCTTCTTGAGTGTATCCATGGTCCCATAAATATGATTATACAATCAGGGGTGGTTAAGTATGGTATATCATAAATTTCTCCCCATATAATATGCCATATCAAAATTTTCGGTTCCAAAAATTTGGTATATCTAACTTCATATGTCACAATCTTTGCTGAGTTTGCCGAATTTTTGATCTTTTATTCTCAAGAAAACTGGATAAGTTTTCATTCGTGGCATAGATCAATCAAATTATCTTCAATTCAAATAAATATCTAAACTCATTGTCATCCCATCAGTTGAGAGCCTGTGTAATATTTACAAGATATATTGTATGTAATGTTTTACTAAATTAAGTAGGATACTTGACAACTGATAAGAAAGCGACAAAAGCATAAACTGATCCATCTCTATTATTTTCAAACGGAACTCCCAAGTTGGGGCATTTCCGGATGCGGATAGGATGGAAAAAAATAGTCCCAAATTACTTTTTTGAGACATAATTTTAGGTCAGGTTGGATTTGGAAAATTAAATATCTTGACAATCAGGTTAAACTTATTTTTGTACTCACGTGATCGTAGCTTCAAAATGAATATTGTACCTCAAATCTCAAAATCGGACCAACCGTATATGTTTCAGTGCTAAGTTAGGTTTAAAAAAGTTAAAACAATTAACGAGATGTTAATTAAGATAAAAGAAAATGCAATTGAAATTGTTATCAGAAGAAAATCAAAATTTCAAATTTTAGTGCAAGGAAACATCAATTCCAGGGATCGTGTACTGTGAGTGAATTAAATAAGCAAGTTGCTGATGTCATCAATAGTGTTTATTTAAATTGATGTTAACTTTCAAGGTGAAAAACATTTCGTTCTTCATAATCAAACTCTTCTTATATAGATAATAGATGCAACTAGTGACTCTATGTATTATTCACCACAAGAACAAGATAAGGTTCAAGGATAAACTATTTGTAGAGTAATTGAATGATTGCCTTATTAGTCTTAATCAAAATGTTGAAATTCGTTTTAGTAAAACTACTTAATTATTCCTTAAAAAAAACTAATTAATTATTGTATTGAGTTATTTAATAAGAGACGGCTTCTTTGTTTGCGGCCATCTTAAAATACCTTCTTCATTGAAAGCGAAATGATAATTTTTCAAGTTTCAATGCCTTCAGATCTTTTGCATCCCTTTCAACACCCCCACCCCAACTCTAGAATATGTTTTTGCAATATTGTAATTTATTTTATTGATAATGTTATATTAAATAATCGTGTTTTGGTGCATATATATATCATCACATGTCAGTACGACAGGGACTTGAATTTTCCAAATCACCCTCGACTTCTAGAGGCTTTTTAATCTTGATTTCAACACTTTAATAGTTTGGGATGTATAGTTTGAATAATTAAGAGTTGAACCTTAACCCCTCTAATAAAGCAGTAAAATTAGGATCGCTACCTTTTTGTTTTTCAGTACACTTCTAGATAATTTTATTAACATACACAACTAAAAAAATTGGATTTAATTAAAAATAAAAACAAAGCATCCAATTTCCCAATGGACAAAATACACATTCAGCCGAAATGTGTGGTAGTGTATAGTGTTTATGATTAGACCGGTATAGTTTGAATATTATTTTTTATTTTTTTGAAACAAGTTTGAATATATTTAATTAGAAGAGGCAAATTTTTCATTCCCTAAAAACAAATTGAAACTACACAAGCATATAATACTCCTATAAATAAAGAAAAAGATAGTGAAAAACTTCAGATGCAATATAACATACAAGAATATATCTGAATTATAGTTTAATTGGACTTTTTATTTTTTTTATCTCATGGGTCGACAAGACGGTAAGCAAAGAACGTGAATTGGATTCTTCTTCCTCGCGTAGGGTTTTCTTCCTCGCAGCGCTTCCAAATTCTTCTTCCTATCAGATTTTACAGCTGTGAGCGGTGAGTTTTTTATATTTTTCCTTCTCTTTTTTTGTTATTCTTTTTCTCTTTTTCTCATCTCGCTGATTTACAGGTCCTTCCATTCTTTTTCTTCACAATTTTGTGATACAATTTTTCCGATCATTCGCGCACTATTAAATTCATTTGTTATTTTATCCGTAATTTTGGAGTTTGATGATTTTTTTCGCACATCTTGATTTTTGTTCAACATTTTTCTTCATAGGATAACACTTTTTGTTCATGTAGTAACACATGTTTTTTTAATAATATGTAACACTGTACACATGTCGTGATACTAAATGAATATTTATGCGTTACTATATGAACAACAATGTGTTACCATATGATAATGTATTTTTTTTTAAATGATAATGTAATTTTTATTTCAAGTAATAACACATTTCATTTCTATAAGTATCACATTTTTTTCGATAATGTATTTTTTTTTAAATGATAATGTAATTTTTATTTCACGTAATAACACATTTCATTTCTATAAGTATCACATTTTTTTCATGTAGTAACACATAGATGTAGTAACATAAAAAAAAATATATTAAAAATCATGTGTTCAATAGGAATTGAACCTGTGACCACACACATTAACAACAGACCTAAACCACTAAACACAATACATATTTAATAAAGATATTTTTCTATAAATATATATGCTTCCTCCCAAACTGAAGCCCACAACCCACAACCCATGCCCCCGCCCCGCGCCCGCTAACCCGCGAATTTTGGTCAATATTTGTCTTATTTATGTTGTATTGCACATAACACTAGTGTGCAATATTTCACAAGAGTGTTTCTCGAAAAAGATATAGTAAAGGATAATGAAAGTCACCCTCTATTTTTATAGTTTAATTCATCTATGTCATTTTCTCATATTCCAAATATATCTCACTTCCTAAATCTTTAATATGTGGATCCAGAATTATGGTGGACCATTGAATAATATTTTAATTTTCACTTGTCATACATTCACAATATAAAACATGGAATGAAACACATAAACAAATGATATCATTTTCTATCTTTCCCATCATTTCTGCCTACTTCCTAGTGTTAGCCTATTAGATTAATTCGTAATACAAAGATATATATTGTTGTTGAGGGCCCCCAACAAAAAAGATTAGACATGAAAATAAACAATAATTAAAAGAAACATGAAAATCTGTCTACATCCCCAGCCTATCATAATATCATATCCGTGGGCGCCTTTCTAATAATTACATTATGAATAATTAATTAGTATGTGTGCATATATACAGGTTAAGAATAATAGTTATTTATAAAACATTAAAACATACTAGTCATAATTAATTGGCAACTCATATATTTGTAAATTTTACAAACCTAATTGTTACATATCTAATTTTACAAAAAACTGTGTACGTGATTTGTGTAATAACTATTATTATTATAAAGCAAGATAAAAGTTCAAGCTTATAGAAAATTTACCATTAAACTTTATATTAAAAATGTATGTATTGTATGCATAAAATGAGAATTAATATGAAACTCCATGTAGAATTTCGTACTGAATTCATATTAAGTTATTAACACAAAATACATCCATGTAATATATACATTGTAACATGACTGGCCTAGACAACTTGTAATTTTGTATTTTGGGTTCTAAAAAATTAACCTTATAATTAGACTATATTTCATTATAGATATACTTACACGATTCAAAATAAATTAGGTTCCGTAAGTAGCATTGTGGAAATTGAAATCCATGGAGACGTTAGAGGGAGGGCCCTGCTCTATTTAATTTAGTTGAGCTTCAAAAGGTCCAATTGGCAAAATATATATTTAGGACACGTATATGATTACTTACATAAATGTCTTAGAAGTAATAATTAATACTATGAACGAATACTAGTTTTTAGCATAGATTAATAGAGAATACGATGCTTTTACTAAACAAATATGTTGACTAATTAGCTCATTAGGACATGACTAGTACTAATCAATAATCTTATCGTGTAATTACTGAATATTTAGATAATTTGAGAGGTCAATAACCCTTGCAGCTTAAGAATTGGTGTTTTTGTTTTTTCTTTTCGTGTGTTTTTTATTTCTAGCTTAAGTATCGTTTTAAGATCGAATAGTGAAAACTTAATGAAAAATCAAGATAACTTCAGTGATGAATATTTATTGAAATCCTTGGCTTTATTACTATTTAATTCATTGAACCGTATCTCATCTAATATAATCTAATTTAATACTCCGCAATATATAAATTAATCAAATTTATTTGTCTATATCCAAATTTTATTTAGTCTTTATCCATAATTTGTTACCTTAATTAACTTTCTTATTCTTCAAGTAATATGCTAACTTACGCGTAGAATTTAATATGAGTTTACCTTTGCTAGTGGGAATTCAAATTTAGAAAATTGGTGCTCGTTTAATAGAGTATAATTTCTTCAGGTATATAACCGTTTAATAACAAAAATAAAATAAAATCATAATTCATAAACATAAGTGGCCATACATAAATAAAATATAAAAGATTCCTCAAATATTGATATGCATCTCAAAACGGGAAAGATGGGCGCAACTCGCAGCTCCATTTGCGAAAGAAAAATAAAATTCATCCAGTTTTACTATATAAATAAATATAAATAAAAAAAGGGTGTGGGCTTTTTTTTCCTTTTTGCGGCCGGTGGTCCTCTGGTTTTAAATTGATCTCTCCAATCCTCCTTCCTTCATCAGACACCATTAACTCCTCGTACTCTCCGCTCCCCCTTCTTCTTTCTTCTTCATCACCTTTTTTTTTATCATTCATTTCAACATATATATATATATAGATACACGATATATACACACACTCCTAATTTCAAGAAAAAAAGAAAAACAGAGAGAAGAGTTGCTGAATTTCAAGAAAACAACACACAAGAAACTGTCGAGAAAGAAACAAAGTTTTTTTGTGAAATTTTTGGTTCCCAATTTTCTTCAAAATTCGTGGCGAAATCAAGGGGGTTTGGCTTCAAATCTTCCACATATGTAATGCATCAGAAAAAATCTGAAGTACAGATCGGAACAGAAAGCAGCGGCATCTCTTCCGATTTCAACCCTACACCACCCCTCCCACCTTCTTCCCTCACCCAGAAACACCCCCATCTTTCCCAGAATTTCCATCCAAGTCCCCACCCTTCTTCATCCTCTGTTAACAGCAACAACCCCACCCTTCAAATCCTCATTAAAGATGAGATTTTGCAGCAGCAGCAGCAGGAACAGAATGACCCTTTTACGCCCAAGCCCACCCCTTTCAAGAGACCCCATCTCCAGCCCCACTTTTCCCGTTCCCTCACCAAGACCCCAACTTTATCCAACGCCCTCCACAAATACGGTGTTTCTCCGCAAAACCCACCTACAAAATTCAATCTTTTTTACAATAGGTCTCAGAAATTCCTGACCCATTTCCACCACCACCTCCGCCACCTGCGCCGCCGTCTCCGCCTCCACCTCCGTCTGATTCTCCTCCTCAGCCTCCCTTTCTTTTACTTTCTCGTCTCCCACCCTTCGAGGTCCTTCGTTCTTGATTTCCTTTCCGCTTTTGCCTTCTCGGCTGTTCTGCTTTTGTCCCTTAATCTAGCTATCCCTAGGCTGCCCACAATAAGATTGTTCCTTTCAAGGTCCTTGCCTATCAAGATATGTGCAAAGAATCATGGGAATCGGCCACACTTACCTGTGTTTTGGTCAATTGGTTCGCGCCAAAAAGCTGACAAAAAGGCAATATCAGGGTGCTATGTGCAGGCTTATAGCAATGGGGATGTGTATGAGGGGGAATTTCATAAGGGGAAATGTAGTGGCAGTGGGGTGTATTACTATTACATGAGTGGGAGGTATGAAGGTGATTGGATTGATGGCAAGTATGATGGTTATGGGGTTGAGACATGGGCAAGGGGTAGCAGATATAGAGGGCAATATCGGCAGGGTCTTCGGCATGGTTTCGGTGTTTATAGGTTTTATACTGGTGATGTGTATGCTGGGGAATGGTCTAGTGGGCAGAGCCATGGGTGCGGGGTTCATACCTGCGAGGATGGTAGTCGGTATGTGGGGGAATTTAAGTGGGGTGTTAAACATGGTCTTGGACACTACCATTTCAGGTAATACTGATGTTGTCTTGCCTTGTATTGTGAAAATTTTGATTCTTGTTGTTTGATGATTTTTTGCATCTGATTGTTGGCATAGCTGAATAGTTGTTCAATTTAGTGAGTTTTATAGCTATCTGTATCAGCCAATCTTGTCTTTGGTAGAGTCTTATCAGCTTAAATATGCTGCTTTAAGTTTGTGGAGTTGTTTCAATTAGCATAATCATATTACTGCACTGATTTGTGCTTGTGTTTTGAGTGGTGTAGCGTGATCATTAGGATAGGGTGATGTATAGGACTTAAAAATGTTGTGTGGGTTTAGTGGTCATGGAATGGATTTGGAAAAATATTAGAAATGTGATTGTTGGTTTCTAAAAAGCATTCTGCTATGTGTTTGCTGCCTTCTGGAGGTACAGATGCCGCAGCAATTTCATTTTGCAATTTGCCTCACTTTTGCCACCTGCCCCTTTTGTTGATCGGATTGATTTTGTTCAATGCTAGATGGTTTATGTGTAATTATAAACTGTAGATAATGAAAACAAGTAGTATCAGGCCGTGCTGATCTATTATTCTTTTTTTAAGCGGGCAACAAAGCCTAAGTTTGGAAGCTGTATCTATATGGAGGATTTAGATAAAAGTGAATCTTTAATAGAAGGCAAATCCCATTTGTTATAATTATGTTGCAAATTTTACCATTTAAAATTAGTGGGATGATGATGCTAAGGCTCTATCCATTTTTTTTGTTTACTTTTGCATTATAATGCCCATATGCACAGCTTTTAGGCAAGTTTTATTATAGGAAGCAGAATTTGGATGATGAGACCAATATGAGAAAATGATAGGAATCATCGAACATGGATGAATCATATTGTTGCAATACGTAATAGGGAACTATGGTAAGAGGAGCAGTACATGTTGGAAAAAAAGAAAAGAATAAGGAAGTAATCCTTAACTAGTTAAATGTTTGGATTGGGAGTAAATATTGTTTTTGGAATTTAGGTCCCGTGGCCCTGTGAAGATAGTTTTTTGTGTAAGTGATAATTAATGGATCAAAAAATATTACAGTATTATTATTTTTTGCCTCAATTCCTGGATCATTCATTATTTAGCAACTGTTTTATGGTGCAGAATCATCCTTTAAATATTTGAATTCTGTTATTGACATTAGGTGTTAATAATGCTTATTGCAGGAATGGGGATAGATATGCGGGAGAATATTTTGCAGATAAAATGCATGGATTCGGAGTCTACTATTTTGCAAATGGGCACCGATACGAGGGTGCTTGGCATGAGGGTAGACGTCAGGGGTTGGGAATGTACACTTTTAGAAACGGTGAAACTCAGTCTGGCCACTGGCAAAACGGAATTCTTGATGTTCCGAGCACACAGAGCACAGTCTATCCCGTTTCTCCTGTTGCTGTCAACCACTCTAAAGTGCTTAACGTTGTTCAGGTAAACATTTTTAATAGGAGTATATTATTGTTTAGGCAAAGGAAGAGTTACCTTTTTGGTACATCAACATGACTCTCTTTTGCTTGATTCCAGCATTATGTTGCTACTAAAGTAACAGTTTCCCTTAATTATAAGAGTTTAATTGCACGTAGGATGTATCCTCCCTTCCTAATTATTTGTTTGATTCCAATTCTATCCAAAATGGTGTTCCTAATTATTTGTCACTTCGCTAACATCAACAAAAGTTCGCCAATTTTCCACCAATACCCCTAATAAATACTAGTATTAACATAATTTAAATGTCATCTAAATTATCATCAAGTAGTACTAATAAATAAGGTATACTACTCTTTTGATGCCCTAATTTATGAAAAATTGGTTGTGTGTGAATGGATAAAATAACAGAGGTAGTGTTCTTCTGTGTGTGGTTCTTTTTTTCTCATTTTGGGTACAAGATCACATGTTGGAGCTCGCCATTTATTTCCGGTCTTGATGCGTACCTAAATGTGCATATTACTATTCAAGCATAAACCATGAACTCGGTTACAATGCTTTTAGTATTTTACCGTTAAGTTCATGATTTCTGCATGAAACTGTGATTAAAGCTTCCAAAACCAATCCTCAGATATTTGGTTGAAGTATAAGTAAAAACACATTTGCTGTTATTTTCTAAGATTGAATTTTCCATTCAAGTATTATTGTGTTTCTGGACCTATATATGGTCTCTAATGGGTTACAAAAATATCAGGAAGCCAGACGAGCAGCAGAGAAAGCGTACGAGGTGAGCAAGGTAGACGAGAGAGTGAACCGGGCAGTAGGGGCAGCTAACAAGGCGGCAAATGCAGCAAGAGTGGCAGCAGTGAAAGCAGTGCAAAAGCAAATGCATCACAGAAGCAACAGCGACGACATTCCTATTCCCATAATGTAACGACGACGACAGACAAGACTTTTAGCTGAAAACTTCCAGTTTTGCAACTTTTCTTCCTTCCTCGGTGTCCAATTGAAAGCTGAATTTTCGAGCAGCTCGGTTTTCTTAGCCAACTCGGCAACAGCAGACAGAGACTGTGACTTCTCTCCCATGATCTGATCTTCTAGCCCTTTTTTCCCCCTTTTTTTTTGTTTTGGGTTTTTGTATAGTATAAATAGGTATATGATTTGAGGGCTGTTACATAGGGAAACCCCTATACCCCATACAACCTCCTTCTATATGTGAAGATATGAGAAACTCCAACTGAGATGTTGTAATATTTCTACTTCCGAGTTGTTGCCTTCCTTCCTCTCTTTCTCAGTCCTTTTTCCCCAATTTTCCTAAATCAGTCCTCCTTTAGCTGTGCAATTGGTTTTATTTTGAGGTTGTCTTGTGATTTAAAATGATTTTTTTAGAAAAATTGAAATGGGTAATGCCTCTGAAAACAAGTAATTTTAGTTAAAAAAAAAAAGTTAAAAGGTTGAAAGTTTTACTCCTATGATAGTAATAAAATATAATTTAAGCAGTATTAATTTGGTTAGAGGTTGAAAGTGAGTGATTTTTGCGGTCAAAACACAGCGCTTTGTAAGGCGATTTTAGCGTTCTTTTTTGGGTGTGATTTATCTCAATTGGTTGTTCTTTTTCTATAAATTCGTTTTAGTGGTTGATTTTTGGTTGGATTAAGCATTGGAATAATCGCAGGGTGTTAATATATGAAATAAATATAGGAAAACGAACAGTGTCAAGTGTCAACTGGGGACGATTTTCCCTGTATAATGTGTTCGACACTTCCAATGGGCGGATTCCACGTGCTGTTGCTCAATTGGTCAAACTTTATGAATTTGGAAGACTTGACTTGATCTACTTATAAGTTATGACATGAGAATATTCATTCAATTTGTTAGTCCAATATTATTATTGAGAAGGTCGGGTAGTTTCTCCAAAAAAAAAAAAAAAAAAACATAATTGTTAGTCACAACGAACTGATTGTTTACCTTAAACTCGCTTTTATAACTAAGGAATGATAATGATCATCATCTTTGAGAAGTCAATTATTAAAAATTATTGATTACATTGTTATTATTTAATTACAATATTAACAATAAATATCATGTAAGGTAAATCAAATGTCTACTTCTATTCTCATTACTTATGTATCAAAACTACCAAACAATCTCAATAAAAATAATTCTCATTACCCCACTTCCATTACATCCAACCAAGCATACCCTAACTTTTTTTTTTAGAAGAGGAGACGTTCTATATGTACGAAAATAAAATTATACCAAAAATTGGATACTTGATTGAAACTAAACTTGAAATAATGGGCCGGTTAAAATTCAAGGTTAAGAAAATAATGTTTTTTTTTTTATAAAATTGGGCAATATCCCGTTTAAAAAAGAGAGGAGCTTTTTAATAATTAACAGCATCAGATTATTCAGATAAAAACATACATCACTCTGATATCCTGAAATAACAATTCCACGACCACTTCGGACAGTCGGGATACAATGTGGTTGAGGAAATAATACAAACACTTGAAACAAAATATGCAAGCAAAACAGAAAATAAACAGAATGGTTTAAGGTTTCAATAATCTCAGACAAAATGATTGCAGCAGACAGAGTGCATATGGTGGCTAACATTCTCACAAGCCTCAGGTCTATAGTTTAATTGAAAACAAAACTCAAGGATAAACACACTAGAAACAAAATTACTAGCTTAACTCTCTGTCTGCTCCCTCAGCCTTCTGATGGTGCTCCTCACAGTGACAGCACTAGCAGTGCTGCAACACAGAATATATCATGGTTTAGCCAATTAAACAAGATAGTAACATAAAGCAAAAACGGTAAAGCAGTCATCATGAAAGATCATTACTTCAAAGTGTAGGCACCCCCGGCTTTCACTTTCCCACAGTCCTTGCATCCCCAGATACCAACAGCCTTCCTCTTCACTGCATACTGTGATCCAACATTCATTCAGGAAAGGAACAATCAACAAATTGCACTTAATAAACCAAATCATAATATTTCAATAAATATATACTTGATTTATACCTTTCCACAGAACTCACAGAAGTACTTGCTGTGTTGACTAACTTCCATCTTCTTAATCTGCTTCCTCAAACTAGCACCATATCTGGTACCTGAGATGTAATGGGAATATGATCAACTAAGGGCCTACTAGAACGAGTTAATATTCTACAATCTTGTACAGACCATTACAAATCAGTAAAATATACCTCCAGCCATATCGAAGTAGTGATAAGACTGAACTAACACAGGCAAAATAATCTTTTATGTTAAATGATCAAACTGACAAAGAGATAAAAATTTTCTTAATCAATGTGATCACACAATGACTCTGTCCTTACGTTTACAAAATCCAACCAGATGATAACATATGAATACAAGAACAAAAGGAATGGAGGGTAAAGAGCAAGAAAATAGAAAAAAGTAACCATAAATTTACCACCTACCATATTTCCCCACAATCCCAACCTTCTTGGTTCTTTTGGCCTGCACATAGCAAGGAAAAGAATAAATAAGAGTTGCTAAAAAATGATGTATATAACCCTTCCGTTTTAACACCATGTAAAACAATCCAATAATCACCAATCCAATAATCACCAATCCACAACCACCACCAAAACATATCAGCTGCTTCATCGAGGAAAATTGAATTTCATAGAGAATTAATAACCTTTGAGACAGATTAATTTGATCTTTAGCATTTGCAAGTAAAAGCATATACTAAAACAAAAGATAGTCATTTATTTGAAAAAATTAAATAATTTGCTACATCAAAAGAAAAATCCCAAAAGCACATTACATCACGAACTAAGCAAATTCAAGAGAAAAAAAATAAGATAACCCCACGGAAATATATAATCTGATTTACACACGAGCAGGATTAAAATAACAGATCTAGAATCCAAAACGAAAGAAAAAAGAAGCAAATCACAGCCCTATGTTCAGAATTCTTTAAACAATTAGATAGCATGAATTCACATTGCGCTAGGGACTACGGATGCCAAAGTTCAGCAAAAAATGCGTGAGAGGGAGAGAGAAATGTGCGTGAGAAAAGAATACCATTGGAAATCGGTGATAGAGCCGGCGCGAAGAAGCTCCTCCTAAAACCCTAGTTCAGCTGCGCGAAAGAGAATCGTAAGGTAGTTAGTGTTTTTATATATAAGACAATATGAGCCCTGATGGGCTGGCCCATCAGGTTAGATTGGACCATTGGACCGTTTATTTGGGGACATTTTTTACCCGAATTTTTGGGCTTTTTGGGCTTCAAAAATTGTTCGGGCCCAATTCAATTATCCAGAGTCAACTTCAAGTTTGTAATCTCCATCAAGGGTAAAAAATTGAGCATACCTTCAAGAAAACTTGCAGAAGACGTATCTTATTAACTTCAATGCATTTTTTTTATTCCACAATTAACTTTTTATGGTAGGACAATCAAAATGTGGAAAGCTTATTGTAGGAGGGGGTATGATCTATGAACTTATGTAGCTTTAATCCATTTATATGTTTAGAGGAGAATATGACTCAAATATTTAAATAAAACACCATCTTATTTGTGAGACTTGTCTCGCATAAAAGTTTTTCTACTAATTAAAGGCATAAATGATTCGAAGAATTCATGGCGTTTAAAATTAATTTATAATCCTATTGATTTTCTTTTTTAAAAAATAGGGCTATTTTTTTGCTTATAGCCCGACAACTTAGATCATCTATAATGGTTCATCCAATGAGAATTTAATTATTGGACGGATGAAAGTTGATGTTTAAAATCATTGCGGGTGTTCATTAGATTGGAGACAGAGTGTCGTCCATCCAATGAAATTGATAGAGAGAGAAAATATTTTTTTTGAAGAAAAGTAGTAGAAATGAGGTGAATATGAGGTCCATAAAAGGTTTATGAATGAATGAATGATTGATAAACCATTGTAAGAGTGTGTTTAAATAATTGAATTTTTATAAATTAGTGATATGGAGATAATATGGATGAGACAATGGATGGATAGATGAATTTTCATCCATTCAATACTCTTATATAGGGTTAACTAAACCTCAGAATAATAGGTTTGCTGAGTAACAAGTCCATTCCGAACAAATAAGTTGGCCTGGTGGGCCGACATTGGAATGGTCCAACCCAATTGATAGCTCCACACTGATCAAGTTATGTCAAAATTAAATGGAGTGGCTCACTTTCTAGTGGAAGACCCGAGACTCAATTACTAAAAAATCCAAGTTTTTTTAATAAATTGCTTCTAGGTGCAAATAGGCACTAGATAAGACATATATACCCATATTTTAGGACAAGATAACAACTGTGTGCAGTAGAAAGTTGGATTCCTATTCTCACGTACTTTTCACCTTTTCTTATTTTATCTTTCTTCATTTTTTAACCGAGCCATTTTCAGAATTTCTTCTTTTAAATTGTTGCTGTGAATGTTAGAAAATTTCATTTAATTTCATATCAAAAAATTGAAAATTACAAAAATTTACAATTTAAAATTTGAAAAATTACAGAAACTATATAAGTTGATATATTTTCATATCCAAAATTACATAAAATTACATATATAAAATTCAAAAAATTTATATCTTTCATCTAAAATCTCAAAATTTACATATTTTTGTTCTCAATTCAACATGCACATATTCAAGAATTCATGCAGAGATTCATCAATTTTATGAACATGTGCATCTCCAGCTCAGTGACTCAGAGCGTGACTCGTTTGACTCAACACTGCAATTCGGACTCTCCTGCATCACGATCCATCACAAACTCAATGGGTTGCAGAAAATTACATAAATTTGCCTATTTTTGTCTAAAATTTAGAGAAATTTTTTTTTAAAAAAATTACATGCACATATTCATCACATTGATTAACATGTGCATGAAAACATGCATGTGTTCATCAAATGATGAACCCCTATCAAAATTAGAAAATTACAGAAATTTACATATTTAAAATAAAAAAAATTCACATATCATCTTCTAAAAATCTTCAAAAGATCATATCTAACAAATTTAAACAAATTTCATAAAAAAAACCACAAACCAAATGCTCCATTTCCAGATCTTCAACCCAGATTCAGAAAAAAAATCACATCCTCCATTTCCAAATCCACAAAATCAGATCAAAATGTCGGAATTTCTCAATTAAAACCAGATTCAAAAAGAAAATCACAAACCAACGAGAATCTTGACCCAAATAAATTTCACGAAACCAAAGGCTGAGCAAATGGTATGGGAGAGAGTTCGGCTTCGGCAAACCAGAGGCGGCTCTACATTGTCGATATCTTCCACTGCTACTCTAGCTACGCCGCCGACCACTCCAAAAATTCATATCCAGATTTGTTTCAGATTTCACCGCGGCGGTGGGGGTGGCTCGCCGCAGTGGACAAGGAGCAGCCTCATCGTCGCCTCAGGTGTGAAAACGCGACGCCGCTGTAGGGGAGAGGTGAGCGGGTGGCTGGCAACGACGTTCTTCCGCGGGAGGGTGGGCCTGGGGAGGCGGGAGTGACGGCGGTAGGTGGGGATGAAGGGGGGCTGCCGCGGATTTCTGGGCGGGTGAGGCGGAGGTGACGGTGGTAAGATTTTGGGTGGAGATGGGCTGCCGTTCTTGTTTAGAGAGAAATGGTTTGTGAAATGAATTTAATGAGAGAAAGAATGGTATTTTATGTTTTTTGATTGATGTTTTGCACCTAATAGTAATTTAAAAAGTAGTGTGTTCAAAGACATTTTTGGAGCTAAAGGTGATTAATTCAATTAAATGGATAAGATAAGCAAGATTTATTTTATTTATAATGTTTTACAAATAAATACAATAAAATGACGTGATATTCTAAATGTTTGACAATAGAATAGTTCACAATATTACAATTTAAATAATTTTCTAGAAATTGCAAAATATTTTGTAATGTTTTAAAAAAAAATTGCAAATATTTTGTGTTTTTCTTTAAGGTACCATGTTTTTAAATGTATTGAATATAGAAACACAACCTATTCGAATAGATACACTTATGGAGCCTTTGGTATGGTAGAAATCAGGTATACTTTGAGGACAAAAAGCTGGGTGTGGATCACATATGCACTTTGGCTGTAGTGCAGCTATCGGATTACAAATGGGCGAATGCGGGCGTTCGTGAGGTTGTTCGGGCTTGCCCTGAGCCGGGAGCAGTGAAACTCAATGTCGACGCGTCGGGTCGGGTGTTGTGGTCATTTGCGGAGTTTGTTGAGGCCCCGTTTGACGTAGATGTTGCTGAAGCTCTGGCATTAAGATTTAACAAGAGGCTTGGGTCATGGGTGTGGCTCTTGAAAGGGGAGACTGATTCACACTTGCTGCCTGCTACTATATTTTCTTACTTTGGGTTGTTGGTAAATGACATTCCAGACCAGCTTTTTAATTTGGGAAACGTGTCTGTCACGTGGATTAGGACAAACGAAAATACGTTGCCGCAATTTGCTTTTACTTGCACTGAGTTGCTGTTGCTTTGTAATGCTGTTCCTGTGCCGCTGCTACGTTTTGTTATTGCCGATTTGGCATGATTCATTAATGCATTGCTGTTTGGTTTTCAAAAAAAAAAAAAAAAGCTTAACTTGAATTAAATTGTTCTTACTTATTTGTGGTTGAGCTCAAGTGGATAAAAATTGTCTTAAAAATTAAAATCAATTTTTGAAATTTCCTATTTGGAAAAAAAAAATCTATAAATATGACACGTTAAGGAATTATAGTAATATCTATGTAGTGACAACAGGTTTAGACATAAATTTAACATAACATAAATATATAACATCTTCACAACTATTTTTTGTCTTTTTTTGTTATAAAGTAGTACTCCCTCCTATTCAAAATATAAGATGTTTTGGTCTTTTGCACGGTTATTAATAAAAAAAAATTATACCAAAATTAGCCTTATTTAATGATAAATTATCTTTAATGACATGATAGGGAGTAAAACAAAAAAAATAAAGAAAGAGTATTAAATAAGGGCAATATAGGGAAATAGAAGCTAGAACATCAAAAAAAAAAATGCAATAAATCAAAACATCTTATATTTTGAATAGGAGGGAGTAAAAAACAACGTGTGATAAATTTAAAACTTCCCCGGGGTATTTTAATTTGAAATTAAAAAACAACGTGATAAGGAAAAAAAAAAGAAGAAGAAGGAAACAGACTATTTCTTCTACAGTTGAGATTTTATTGAAATGATAAATCATTAACTTCATCTGTTTCATAATTTATGACTTTTTTCCTGTTCATAAAGATTTAGTGATAAAGTGGTGTGGTAGAAATAGTTATTTATTACTCCGTATTTTATGTAATAAAGTGATAGATAATTGGGAATAGAAAATATTACTAGTATTTTATATGATAAAATGATAAAATAACTTTATAATAATAATAATTTTACCCTTAACTATGAGAGGGAGGAAGTATGTGAAATTAATAAAAATATTTATTTATTTATCAAAAGTTTTTCTTGAAAAGTATTTGCCCCAATTGTCCGAAAAAAAGAAAAGTATTTGCCCCAAAAGTTAAAAGATTTTTTTGTTAACTATGATTCATTTTGATTTTGGTCCTACTAATTTATGGTTTTTGATTTGATCATGTAACTTTACAAAATTCAATTTTTTGTCCTATTACCGGCTATTGTAAATGTCAGGAATAAAAAAGTTGAATTTTTATAAGTTACATGAATAAAATTAAAATTCGTAAATTATGGTTTTAGTCCTGTAATTTTATAAAATTTAACTTTTTTAGTCCTGTCATTTCTGCTATTGAAGACATGACTAAAAAGTCGAATTTTGTAAAATTATAGGACCAATATATAAAATCATAAATTAGTAGGACCAAGATCAAAATTGATCAAAGTTACCGAAAAAAAAATGTATTTTCCCAAAGTTATACGTTCGACGCGTGAAGATATATTGATTTTGACGCTTAGGGCGTGTTTTGAAACACTTAAAACAGCTTTCAGAAACACTTATTTTCAAAGCTCCCTCTCACAGCTTTTGAAAATAATGATTCTGGAAGCTGTTTTAAGTGTTTCAAAAAACACCCTTAATATCAAAGACTTGCTTAAAGCCAATCGATTATTGCCAGAAAAATCCCCTTCAGCAATTCTACGCCCCAATTCTCTGCCGCCACTAAACTCTCCGATCAATCCCCACTAGACTCTCCGGCAGATCTCAAATTCCGAATTCCGGCGACTATGTACATGCTCGTAAACTGTTCAAAGTGCCGGACTCCATTGCAGCTGCCGCCTGGGGCGCCTTCAATTCGATGCGCTATTTGTCAGGCCATCACTCAAATAGCCGATCCTCGCCAAGTACCACCTGCTCAGCCGGCTCCTTACTCTCACGCGCCACCTCACGCGCCTCCGCCTCAACCATCTCCTTACTCTCACGCGCCGCCTGGCCCGCCGCCGAACCCTCACGGCCGTAAGAAAGCTGTGATCGTCGGGATTGCGTACAAGTACTCGCGCCACGAACTGAAAGGATGCATTAATGACGCCAAGTGCATGAAATATCTCCTGATCAAAAAATTTGGCTTTCCGGAATCTTCTATTCTTATGCTTACAGGTAAAAGGGAAAGGATGCAGTAGAGATTTGCTTGCCATACTTTTGTTTATTTTGAAAAAATATAATAATTTGGGATATTTTGCTGCTTGTCTTGTGTTTTTCATTTCATTATTGGGAATTGACATAAAGATGGAACATGTTTCAGTGGAAAGTGAAAAGGTTGAGGTGGAAAGCTTTATGATTTGACTTTCTTTTTGGGTTTTAATTTGTTTTCAGTTTTATTTGATGCTAACAAACTGTATTAGGAAAGGTAAATCTTTTGATTATTTTATAGAAACTCTGTTGCTTTGGATGAAAAATCCTTCAATCTTAGATATATCTAAAAATGTAATATTATGATACTTTCCTGTATTGCTGTAGCAAGTCTGCAAACGATAATACTGCTCATAATTCTTCCATTCAAGTCGCATGGAGCTTTTGGTAGTTTCTATAAGGAAATGAATTTGAGAAAAAATAACATAAATTTTGTATTGGAACTTAGATACCATTTCCTGTTACCCTTGCTAATGGAGTTATCATTCATCGTCCCTCAGGTACTGGTCTCTATTGTTGAGTAATCCTAAACATATTTCGTTCTGCCACTGGATGACTCCAGTATTTTTTGCTTAGTAGTTTATCATGGTTTGGAAACTTCTTTCCTGTTGAAAGGCTCCTTCAAACCTTGATTCATTAAATACCAGGTTATTAAGTCGCAAGAGCATGGTATTAGAAACCAAACTAGAACCTTCATGTTAATAGCTTTATACAGTGATTGCTATGCAGAAACATTGTAATATAGAAATTGAAGGACTGAACACCCCATTTATATTCAATTTGATGGTTTATTGAGTTCAAAATTTTATTACTGTTCTCCTGGGTAACAATATCACTCACAAACCATATGATTGTGGGACTTTTTCTTTCCTTTTGTTATGAGCTGATAGTTGACTTGTATTGGTGAATTAAAATGCAGAAGAAGAAACCGACCCCTACAGAATCCCGAACAAGAATAACATGCGAATGGCATTGTATTGGCTTGTACAAGGATGTCAGCCAGGAGATTCCTTGGTGTTTCATTATTCTGGCCATGGTTCTAGGCAGAGGAACTATAATGGAGATGAAGCTGATGGATATGATGAAACATTGTGCCCACTTGATTTTGAAACACAGGGTATGATTGTAGACGATGAGATTAATGCTTCCATTGTCAGACCTCTACCCCATGGTGTTAAACTTCATGCCTTTATAGATGCTTGTCATAGTGGAACAGTTCTTGATTTACCGTTTCTATGCAGGATGAACAGGTAGGCTTATAACTCCTTAGTTGCACTAGATTAACATACACAATACATTAATGTCTGGTGACTGGAAGCATGATTGCCATCTGGATAAAGTTTGCTAGAATGAGTGATTTTGAAAGGATAAGCATGTATGTTAACTTTTGAAGATATTTGAAAAGCAAAGGATATGTACAAACTACAAAGTACCAACATTTTTTAACTGGCAAACCGTTTCTTGAATATTCTGTATGAGCATCTTCATGTTTTTGTTCTTTTTTCCCCTCCATTGTATAGTTATTTTTATGCCTCATTTCTTTATAATAGACACCAAATACCTATAGTTTTGCTTGAGATTTTGTAGTAAAAAGGGATTTGCACCAGCAGCTAGCTTCAAAGCTCTTTAAAACACTTTATAAGATGTATGGGAGCTTTAATTTCATATTTGGTAAAAGTTTAAGGAATGGAGCTTATAGTTCCAAAAGTGTAATGTCAGGATCTTATAAGCTATTTTCTGAAATTAGGAGATACGAACTGCTGTTAAATCTAGACAGTTTATCTTAGTAGGAGAACCATAGAAGGCTCACAAAATATATGTTTTCCCCTTTAAAATGTATTTCTACATGAATGTGATAATTGAAGATAAAATTTACCACTGCTTTGTTAAAGTACATAATGTTCAAGAAACATTATCATCGTGCACCTTATTGTGACATAAAGTATGTTACAAGATATTTGTTAGTCTCAATCTCTGTTGTGGTTATTCTGGAAATAGGAACGGACAATATTTATGGGAGGACCATCGTCCCAGATCAGGTACATGGAAAGGATCCAATGGTGGGGAAGCAATTTCCTTTAGCGGCTGTGATGATGACCAAACATCAGCTGATACGTCTGTAAGTTCTGATAGCTTATAGGAAACTTATATTTTAAATCGTTTATATAATTCAGAAACTCAAATTGAGGTGGTTAATTTGTTAATTAGGCTCTATCAAAAGTCACCTCAACTGGTGCCATGACTTTCTGCTTTATTCAAGCCATCGAGCGTGGACATGGAGCCACATATGGAAGCATCCTAAGTGCAATGCGTACTGCAATTCGAGATGTTGGAAGTTCTGGTCCTGATCTTGGAGGTGGTATGGTGACATCTCTTTTGACTATGCTTGTAACAGGAGGCAGCGCAGGCGTTGGTGGGCTTAGACAGGTACTTATATCTTTCAAAAAATGCATTTTTGGTTCCTCCACGTTCAAGGTTTTTTGATCTAGATTCTCTATTTTTATTTGTGAAAATTGAGTCCTTATACTTTCATTTGCATAATAATTTGACCCTCGTGTAAGCCACTAGTATGCGAGCCACACGTAATGCAATTGAAAGTACGAGAATCTAATTAAACAAAATCGAAAGTACAATGACCTGAAATTTACGAGTTAATAATTTGTACCATATTATTGAGTGTTGGCAATTTAAATCTCATACGAATCAATTTTCTCAATTAGGTCTCTTAATTTAATGAATGCTGCAATATTAGTTCTACATTCACAATTTTATTAGGATGATAGTTAGTTTGTGATTTTTTTAATTGAAATTAATATATTGAGATCTCATTATGCAACATAGTCATTAGTCTAGTTGCTACTTGCTACATGCAGTTCCGATAGCTAACATAAGCGGCACGTGGAAAAATCCTACAACCTTGTCAATATAGGACTGAAATTGCACTTATTTTAAAAGTTATGGACCTCAATTGAGAAAATTGTTATGCATGAGATTAAAACCGCCGGACGCCCAATAGATATGGAACCAATTTTACAATTTACTCAAAGTTTACCAGTGAAAGTATAGGATTCCAATACAAATGAAAATACATTGATTCAATTAAACTAAATAAAATTAAAGTGTAGGTACCAAGTATGTTTTTTTCTATATCTTCTGATCAATAGCTGCCTGCATTTCCTTCATGTTTCACACACTCTGTTATAACTTTTGGAGATTACATATACTGCTTATGTTTTCCACAGTGAATTTTAATATGGATTTCTGATTACATAATCGGTCGTTGATTTTGTTATAGGAGCCGCAACTAACTGCTTGTGAGCCGTTTGATGTGTATCAGAAGCCATTTTCTCTATGATTATTTATACATCTACATATTTTCATTCCAGAATTTATGCCTTTTTGTCATCTAACTCCTAAATTGTTTCATTGTTGTTCTGGGTTAGAATAGGGTGATTTTTTTTGTAACTTTGGAATGCTGTTATTGTGTTCTTCACTTCTCAGAATGTGTATTTGCTTGTAGGAACATTTTTAGCATTGGTTTGAGATTTTTCTAGAATCCTGAATTATGTGTGAAGTTAGCTTTACTATATACAATTGATGATTTTTACTGCTGACCAGGATAGATAGTTTAATGAAAAAAAATTGTACATTTTTTTATCTTTCTTTATATCAACTAGTATTTCTCCCGTGCCATGCATAGGGGTGAAAACGGATCGGATATTTCCCGATCGATCCGGAGCCGTATCCAGTCGGTATCGAATTCGTTATAAAAAACTAGTATCCGGGCGGATACGGATTCGGATACGAATAGTTGACTTTGGATTCGGAACCGGATTCGGAATACATAATATCCGACCGTATTCGAGTTTTCCCATATTTTATTGGATATTATCCGGATCCGGATATCTGGATTTTTTATTTTTTATTATTTTTTTAATTTTTGATCGGACAAAGTTAGTTGTTAGTAGTTAGTACACCAAGCACCCAAATACTCCACAAAATCACCAATCCACCTTATAACTCCTATAACTCCAAATTCGTCCCCAAAGGGAATCGAACTTGGGTCTTCCATTCAAATGAGGAGCCTAGTGGTCGGTAATTTATTAAGTTTCGGTTTATATTTTATATTAATATATATATATATAATATAATATTAGTACTTAATACTTATGTAAAGTTATGTTGTCTTTGGAGTGGTGATGAATGAACGAATGATATAACTTTTAGTTTCATATTATTAGCAGTAGATATAATTTTTATAATTTGCATTAGAATTTCTATGAAATATTGCATAGGTAGGTTTTTTTTTATGTGTTTCAATCACATTTTGATGATTTTCGTTTGAAATATATTATCCGATTATAGTTATTCGAATCCGGCCCGAATTCATCCAATATCAAATCCTGTGTCAGTATCTTGAATATTAAATTAAATTCAGAGCTCCGACTCGAATTCGAGAAAAAAAATATGATTTAGAATACTGATTATAAAAAGATTTATCCGTCGTGTATCCGATCCGTTTTCACCCCTAGCGATGCACGACTTGAATATTAAAAATTCAACCCAAGATGAATTATGATAGGAGTTTAAACTAAATTTAGTATGTATATGTACATTTTAACATATATTAATTTTTTAATTGGTATATATATTTTATGAAATAATATATTTATGAGTATCTCACAATAATAAAATTAAGTAGATAATTTTTAATTAAACACTAAAATCATTACATATATTATATTTTTTAATGATAATTAAAATTTTATGAAATAAAAAAAATCAACTCATATTGTTTAAAAGATTAAAAATATATTTTAAATGTGAATTTTATTTATATATATGCAATATGTATGTCATATTAAAGATTGGTAAAAAATGATTAATTTGACATATATATATTAAAAATATATCTATAATAAAAAAATTAGTATTAAACTTTAAAAATAAGAGTATAAAGTAAAATATAAAGAATAAAATGAAGAAATTTTATTGGTTGATATTAAGTCATTTCTCTTTTTTCAGAAGAGAAAGTAAGACACCCTTCACCATAAAGCAAGTGTGACTACATTTGCTTAAATATGCACTTGAAATTTTAACAAACTTCTACTTTTATATATTTATAGATAAGAACATTATATATATTAAAGTAGAGTAATTTCACTAAGCTGTATATGTAAAATAATCAATAAAATATCGAAGGAATGCTCAATTGTTAACTTTGAAATTGAGGAGAGTCAAAACAAATGTTTTTTATTTTTATTCTTTTTAAAATCCAATGTTGTAGTAAGTTTTTTGCGTGTACTCTATTACTAATGATTCAAAATATTTGATTGACAAATTCAAGTTTTGTAATGAGTATAGTATTGGTTTATACAAGCAATTGTTTTTTTTTTTTTTCGTGTATACTATACGTATACAAAGTAGGACGGCATACTCTTTATTTTATTACATTTAACCATTAAATAATCCAAAACCACACACACATATAAATTGTCGAAAATGTCAATGTTCAAATGTTGCTATTTTGGATTTGAAAATAGTAACCTACCATAAAAAGGCCAATATAATTTTGGGAAAAGAAGAAAAAGAGAAGTAAATTAAAAAAAGGAACCACCCATCAGTGAAGATAAAGAGGTGAAAGTTATGAACTTTAAATTTGGTAAAGTAAAACCACTGTTATTCTTTTAACAGAATATTCAAAAAGACGAAATCAAACTATATGATATATTTATATATATCAATTTAATAATAGTATGAAATACCGCTTAAAAACAAAATAAACTCAGTAAGATTCAGTGGATACAGTAGAGAAGAAGAATGTCATCTCCTATAAAAACTACATCTTGACCAACTCATATGATAGTTTGTTACACCAACTAAAAGAAAGTGCAACATAAAATAAAATAAATAAATATATCAATAATAATATATTATTAGTAAAAAATAAATATACCTTCACAATACCTCAAGTGGAGTAGATTTCCCTCAAAGAATAAAAAAGCGTTGGATATATAATATATGTAATACTTATCTTTGAACACATTGTCTAAATTAATCCCTTAAAATGATAATTGTATTTATAATTAATTGCAAGATATATATTTTCCAGTCTATACGGGTAATTATATTTATATTATTATTAATTAGTAATCATATTATTATTAGTGATAATGATTATATATACACTCAATTACAATTTATAACTCTTTGTTCCTTTTTTTATCTCCATACCTTTTCTCGCTTATACCAAACACAAAATCACAGACTACTCTAAATTCTGTGTTATTAGAAATCACACTTCTCTTTTTCTTTATTCTTCATCTGCCCTTTCTCTCATCTTCTTCTTTTCTGAAAAACGGCGTCGTCGTTTCATGGTTCCCGCCATTGTTCTATTCCAGTAGAAACCCTAGTGTCCCTCTATCCACTCGAGGTAAAGTAAAATCGAAGCAATTGGTTATAAAACAAGATCTTTAATCGATTGCTTAATCGCCGTTTAGATTTTTCCCTTTTCAATTGAATGCGCACAAGAAATTATTGATTTTGATGTTTTTGATTTGATCGGTGGATCTCAATAGGGAAGGAGGTTGTTCTGAATTTTCGGGAAAGCGGTTTTCTCCAAGACTAGTATTTATGTCCCAGAATCAATCCAGGGCTGACAGGAGTGAGTATACCCAGTACAGGAAAACCGGCCGATCCGGAACATCAAACCAGCAGCGTCAGTTCTCCGGCGGCGTCTCCACTAAGGGAGGTGGCGGCGCCTCCTCCGGCCCCACCAATCCTTCTAACCGCAGGTGCGCCTTCTGTTTAATTAAGACCTAAAACCTGGCTTTGCTTTTTATTTATTTTAGATTTGATATCTTCATTTTATTTATTTATATTTGCTTTCCTGGTTGTGAATGTGAACGGAGCGTTGATTCATTCATGTGCAGTTTAGGGTTTGTGTGGGTTTCCATGTTTGGATGTGAGAAAGATGTTGAATTACCTTGTTATTTTCCTTTTTCTGAGATGCAGCTCAAAGAAGTTTAATAGTAATGCACCAGTAGGGCAGCCCACTGCAGGAAATTGGAATGTGGATTCTACCGATTCATCTACAGCACGTACTGTACAGAATGGTGCTCATCCTACTCATAGTAAGTTATTTGTTGTTGGTGTTTTGGTATTTATAATCGTTTTTATAAACTAAGTTTGGGTTGTTATGTCTCCTGTTCTAGGAGTATCAGATACACCAGTCAACAGTACCTCTTCCAGTCTCAAGCCAATGGATGCCCCACCTCAAAAGATCACCCGAGCCGTTCCCAAATCTCCATCGTCTAACGTTTCCTCTACAGTTGCACCATCTAATGTTTCTAATTCTAGCTCTGAGTCCAAGGCCCCCACAACACCTGGGAAAGGTATGGCATATTGGTGATCACAGTTATTTAGTTGTGGCTGTGGTACATAAATTTAAATTTTGAAGTCCTTCTCTCAATGCTTGAAATTTATTTAGGTTGGATATATTGTCTTCTTTAATTGCAGGAGACACATCTAAGTCATTTCCCTTGCAGTTTGGGTCCATAAATCCTGGCTTTATGAATGGAATGCAGGTACTCACAACTGCATGAAGTTCAAAGTATTGCTGTATTTCCGATTATATATTCTCTTGTTGTCCTGTAACTCTAGTTTGTAAGTTGCATTTTTTTGTTTCTTTGTAGATACCTGCTCGAACAAGCTCTGCACCCCCTAATTTGGATGAGCAGAAAAAGGATCAGGTTTGTGCTTTTCTTTTATCTGGCTGTTTTACCTAGCATAGGGCAGTGACTTAAACCGTGTAGAAAAAAGAGCTGCATGCTTGCCTCTTCTTGTGAAATAAAAATTGAACTATTCAAAAGCATGTCCATTATGGTGGTTTTTGTAAATTTGTATAATTGCTCTGACTCTTAGACAGAAGTGTTTGGGTAGCATGCTCTGGGAGATGAAAGGGAATAGTGGTTATGAGGGAACTGATATATTTGTTGTAATCATTTTGTTGAATAAAGGAAGGAAAGGGAAAGCCAAAAGCATAATCATTTGTTGAATAAAGAAAGGAAAGGGAAATGCTTTCAATACTTAGAGAACTTCTAAAGGAAATTAATCATTTCCTTTTTTCCTTTTGCCCTCTGGTTTCCCCAAAACAAAAGTTGAAAACTATTACCCTTTGATTTTATGCTCAAACGAATCGAGACCAAAGTCTTTAAGTTGTCACATCTTCATTCCATTTTTCTATTCAGATCATTAGTACACTTATAGCTTTCTTGAACAACATAAATTTTCAAGTTAACATTCGTCTGATAGTAGTCATTGAAATTGTGTTAAATTGTCGAATAATGATGATTTGACCCATGACGTCTTTTCCAACAGGTGCGCTATGAATCTTCAAGGACTGCTTCTGTTATGCCAACTCCATCTGTTCCCAAGCAGCAGCATTTGCCTAAAAAGGATGCTGGAATTCTCGACCAACCTATTACTGGAGAAGCTCATATAGCCTCTAAATCCAAAAGAGACGTCCAAGTTTCAACTGCACCACCTGGGACTCAAGCTCAGAAGCCATCCCTACATCCCATCCCTGGTATGCCCATGCAACTACCATTTCACCAGCCACACATTCCTGTTCAATTTGGTGGTCCAAATCCACAGATCCCGTCTCAATCCATGTCAGGACCGTCCTTGCCGTTGCCAATTCCGATGTCTCTAGGGAATCCACCAGTTCAGCATTCGATGTTTGTTCCAGGCCTCCAGCCCCATCACATGCAGTCTCAGGGAATGATGCATCAGGGGCAGCCATTGAACTTTTCACCACCAGTGGGCCCTCAGCTATCCCCTCCGTTGGGTAACATGGGAATGGGTATTGGCCCGCCGTTCCCTCATCAGCCAGCTGTTAAATTCAGTGGCTCTCGCAAAACTGTGAAGATTACTCATCCAGATACTCACGAAGAATTGAGGCTTGATAGCTCACCAGCCCAGAGGTTACCTCCTGGTGTGCAATCTCAGTCACAGCCTATGTCGTCATTCCCTCCTAATATATCTATGAATTTTTATCCTGGATCTTACAGTGCCACTTCCCTCTTCTTTCCTCCTGCGAGCTCTGTTCCTCATAGTAGCACTCAGGTTCCACCCAATTCTCAGCCGCCAAGGCTCTATAGCCAGGTTTGTTGTTCGCTTTTTTGACACTTCAATTCTATTAGTGCTCATAAATCTCACTGTATTGTCAAGGACGTGCACTATCAATCCGGATGGATTCAGAAATGTAATATTTGTTACTGCAATTCGCATGAATTTATGCAGGTAACTGTGAAACCACCTGTTGTATCTCATACAGAAAAAGAGCCATTGCTGTCATCAGGTTCAGTGCCCGTTGTAAAAGCAGAGGCATCAAAACCTTCAAGTTTAAAGGGGGAAAATTCGGGTTTCCCTCATAAGGAAGTTGAGGCTTCATCATCGAGTTCTTTTTCACAACCAAAGCCTGGTTTAGAAGTATCATATGCATCAGCTGCCTCACCTGGTTCTGCATCAGTATCAACCAGCTCTGCCAATGGAGATAAAACTGGAGTAGTAGTTCCCAATTCCGTTAAAGATAAGCATGAAAAACCAGGCAACAGAGACCTGCAAGACCAGGTAAGTCATGGATTGTTTTATCTTCCTAAATTTTTTTTTTACGATGAATCATGATCATTAATGTTTACACATTATTTTCAGGATGGTAGATTATCGACCTCACGCTCAAGTTTGCCCCCGCAGCTTCCTGAAGCTGAGACAGTGGAAGCAAAATATGCTTTACCCGAAACTAATTTGGCATCTGAAACTGCCAAGGAACAATTATCAACAACAGTATCTGCTTCTTGTGAGGCTTCTGATTTGGTTAGTGAAGACGCCACAGAAAAAATAAGTGGTGATACATCTGACACTTTAGGAACTAAAGATTTAAATATCAGACCATCAAAGCCTGAGATAATTGGGGGGGAAAAACAAGGAGAAACCATATGGGCTGAAAGTTCAAAACATAAACATGGTCTGGAAACATCTTTGAGGACTCATTCATTAGAATCTCCAGAAATTGAAGGTAAAATTGAGGAGAGCGAGGTAACAACCACCACTGGTGTCTTATCAGAACATGCACAAAAAAAGCCAGAAGAATCTTCAAATTCTTATTCCAATGATAGTTTTCAGAATGAAAAATCTTCTAGTCCAGGCGTGTCATTGCCTGATACCATGGACGCAAGAGAAAAAAATGTTGCAAAGAATTATCCTGCGGATCAAGGTTCTGCTCCTGTTATGATTCCATCTGAAGGTTCTTTGAGACCCGAAAATGAAGATATTAACATTAATAGTGGTGGCATAGTTTCTCCATCCCCATCTAGTGTCAAGGATAAAGTGGCGGATGCAAATGTGGTAAAAAGTGTTGTACCCAGTGGTAAAAAGAAAAAAAAAGAGTTGTACAGAAAATTAGAAGCTGCCGGTACAAGTTCTGATCTGTATATGGCGTACAAAGGTCCCGAAGAAAAGAAAGAAACTATAAGCACCGCAGAGGGTTCAGAAAACTCTTCAAGCATTAGCAAGAAGCAACCATCTGCGGACATTTCTCAAGAGAATACCGTGGTACATGATAAACCTGTTCCAGGTAAAGTAGAGCCAGATGATTGGGAAGATGCTGCTGAAATCTCTACTCCGGAGTTAACTTTGGGGAACGGAAATCAAGATAATGATAATGGCAGTGGATTAATGATTAAAAGGTACTCCCGAGATTTCCTCCTAAAGTTTGTCGACCAATGTAGTGATCTTCCAGAGGGATTCGAAATTACATCAGATATAGCAGATACTCTGATGGTTTTAAGTGTCAATATGTTACGTGAATTACACCCTAGCCCTGGACGGCAAGTTGGAGGTTCTAGACCAGATCGTCGTGGAAGTGGGTTTGGAGATGAGGACAAATGGAATAAAGTTCCTGGGCCTCTTATGCCAGGGTGGACAGATGTTGGCTATATGGGGGGTAATGCTGGTGGATTTCGACCAGGGCAAGGAGGTAATTTTGGTGTTCTAAGGAATCCTCGGGGGCAGACACCTGGCCAATATGGTGGGGGCATCCTTTCTGGGCCAATGCAGTCTCCTGGTCCTCAAAGAAATAATGCTGATTCTGACAGGTGGCAGCGTGCAAGTGGTTTTCAGAAGGGGTTGATGCCTTCTCCTCAGACACCAATGCAGGCGATGCACAGAGCTGAGAGGAAGTATGAAGTAGGTAAGGTTACCGATGAGGAACAAGCGAAGCAGAGACAGTTGAAGTCCATTTTGAACAAGCTTACCCCTCAGAATTTTGAAAAACTGTTTCAACAAGTTAAGGAAGTGAATATCGATAATGTTATCACGTTGTCTGGGGTGATTTCACAGATTTTTGATAAAGCTCTGATGGAGCCTACATTCTGTGAGATGTATGCCGACTTCTGCTTTCACCTTACTGCAGATTTACCTGATCTAAGTGTGGACAATGAAAAGATTACCTTCAAGAGATTACTCTTGAACAAATGCCAGGAGGAATTTGAAAGGGGGGAAAGAGAGGAAGAAGAAGCTAATAAAGCCGAGGAAGAAGGGGAAGTTAAACAATCGGCGGAAGAGAGAGAGGAGAAGAGACTCCGTGCCCGAAGACGGATGCTGGGTAATATTAGACTCATTGGAGAACTGTACAAGAAGAGAATGTTGACCGAGAGGATAATGCACGAGTGCATAAACAAGTTATTGGGGCACTATCAGAATCCTGATGAGGAGAACATTGAGGCATTGTGCAAATTGATGAGCACAATTGGGGTAATGATAGATCACCCGAAAGCAAAAGAGCATATGGATGCCTATTACGATATCATGGGCCAGTTATCTAATAACATGAAACTTTCGTCTAGGGTCAGATTCATGCTGAAGGATGCCATCGATCTAAGAAAGAACAAGTGGCAGCAAAGGAGAAAAGTTGAGGGACCGAAAAAGATCGAGGAGGTTCACAGAGATGCTGCGCAAGAGCGGCACTCACAATCAAGGCTGGGCCGTGCTCCCAGCATGGGTAGTTCTGTGCGAAGGGGCCCGCCTATGGATTTTGGTCCTAGATCTCCTAGTATGTTGCCTTCACCGAATTCCCAGATTAGTGGCTTCCGTGGTGCACCTCCACAGTTGCGGGGTTATGGTTCTCAAGATGCACGGGTGGATGAGAGACATTCCTCTGTTCCTCTGCCCCAAAGACCGCTCGGTGATGATTCCATTACTCTTGGGCCACAAGGTGGTCTTGCAAGAGGAATGGCTTTCAGAGGGCAGCCATCAGTACCTTTCCCTGACATGGCAAGTCATGGAGATGCACGGAGGATGGGACCCGGCCAGAATGGCTTCAGTTCGATGCCAGAACGGGCAGCTTACAGCCAAAAAGAGGATCTTATGCCTAGATATATGCCAGACAGGTTTGCTGCTCCCCCAACTTATGATCAATCTCATTCTCAGGAACGAACTGTTACCTATGGGAATAGAGAGGTTAGAAATACAGACCGTGCTTTGGATAGATCTCTTCCTACTTCTCCACCTCCTCGAGGTGGGCCACCCCATGATATCTCTTCAGATAAAGTGTGGCCAGAAGAGCACTTGCGGGACAAGTCGGTGGCTACAATTAAAGAATTCTACAGGTACTTTTCCAAAATCTTTCTTATTAATTTTACATTGTGACTACTGGGCTCATATTTGCTAAGTTCTGAATGGATCTATAATGGTGTACTGAGCAATTTGTGCAGCATAGTCATTTTATCGATGAAGATAAACACATGAACAAAGCAGTAACTTAGTCATTTTTCATGTGTCTTATTACCCTACTGCAATTTAAATGTAAAGTTCAATAATTTTTTCCTGTTCTTTAGTTCTATGTGGATGTGAATTGAACCAATATAGCTGCCTTGAAAGCTATCCTATTTTTTTGGTCTAGTAATATTAGTTGATTACTCGCTGTGTCTTCTTGATAGTATAACTGCATGACAAGAAGAATCAGTGATGTTCATTTTGCGGTATTGAATAGCTTAGTCATAGTGAAACTTTAGTTTCTTAAAAATCTTCTTCATGCCAGGGAATCTAGAGCATGCTTTATTTAAATATTAATAGTAACATGCCTAGACCGAAATTATTGAGAGATATGATCTATATAATATGTTTCCCGAGCCTAATCCTAAGCTGCGGACATGTGAACTGAACTCACCGCCCTTCTTGCTTTACCACCTCTATGGCCCTTGGTAGGTTAATATGTCTTAAAATATTGTTGTTCCTTTTTTCTTTTTATGATACGGATGCAATATGCTTGCTGACTGTAGGGGATAGGCTGTGTTTACCCGTGTGTTTGAAACTTTGAATGTTCTTAATTTCCCTATAGAAAATTAAGCTGTGTGGGGTATGTCATGGCGATTGTGTTAATTGAGAATCTGGCTGTCTTTGACAAGTTATCACAGACTACAGGGTAAGAGAGGTGTCAGATCTTTAGCTTGTTAGATGATGAAAAATGCTTCCCTACCCATCTTGAGCACAACTTTAAATGTGGCAAGATGAGAGTCAACCTCTCTGTGATTCCCTACTTGCCATATCAGAGCAACAATATGTTGTGCCATGTATTTGATTATTTATTATAACACCAAGTTATGTTTTGGTGTATAAACAGATAAAAACGTGTTTTGTGCTGGTGTTTGGAGTTAGGTGCATCTTTTGGAAAACATCTAATTTATGGTAGAGGACATTAGTAGAGAAGAAGTTATCTGGGATGCTCACCCGGATGACATAGGTTGTGTATTCTCATGACTATTACAGAGCTTTGTAAACCTTATTGTTGCAAAACACACATATAAGCTTCAGAAAGGAAACATTTATTTCTTTCCTTTTTACCCTGCTATCAACAACGACGTGATGCGTTCACGTGGTTCTATATGCTAAAACTTGCAGATGATTGACCATCTCTATGCATGTGGATTAAGATTAAGAATTGTGTTAAGAAAAATTTGTTGACATAAGATGCACATCAAATGTTGAGAACTTCTACAAAAGCTGTTGGGGTTTAGACCCGGCACACGTACTTAAGTGGCCATTTGGTAGAGTAAATGGGGCTCACCTATTCACCTCTAGAGTCATGTTCCAAAGAACATTCTCTTTTTCTTCAGTACCTTTATTTTCTCGATTATTTGCTCTACTTTATATAAACGTAAAGAAAACCTTGGTAAAATACTTCACCTGACGAGTACATGTCGACAACTATGCCTGTTTGTGCTTATCTATGTATATAATTTAAACATTCTTTATCTCTCTCTGTGTGACAATATTTTTTGATCTGTTCATTTTTCTGTTGACAACTCTTATCAAGTCGTACTAACATAAAATATAACATTTTCCCAGTGCAAGAGATGAAAAGGAAGTTGCTTTGTGCATCAAGGATTTGAATACTCCCAGCTTTTATCCATCCATGATCTCCATCTGGGTTACCGATTCTTTTGAGAGGAAGGACATGGAGAGGGATCTGTTGACAAAGCTTCTTATTAACCTTACAAAACCTCAAGATCAGATCATAAACGAAGATCAACTCATAAAAGGGTATGGAAATGCTAGTTCCACCTATAATGGCTAGAGATCTCATATGTATTTGATATCATCTGATTCTATTTAATTCATGTCTTCATACAGGTTCGAATCTGTTCTTGCTGTCTTAGAGGATGCAGTCAACGATGCCCCTAAAGCAGCAGAATTTCTTGGTCGTATGTTTGCCAAAGTCATAACTGAGAATGTTGTCTCACTTTCTGTTATCGGGAGGTTAATATATGAAGGTGGAGAAGAGCAAGGACAGCTCGTAGATGCAGGGATTGCAGCTGAAGTCCTTGGGAGTGTATTGGATGCCATCAAATTGGAAAAAGGTGAGTCTGGATTGAATGAGATTCGTTCAAGCTCGAATCTAAGGCTACAGGACTTCAAGCCTTCAGGATCTAATAAATCATTTAGAATAGACAAGTTCATTTAGAGGATAGGGATGCTCATTGTATCTGATAGAGAAATTTATTTCTTGTTTTCTTAGGCCACCGTCCTAAAGTTGCGGATTTTACATATTTAATTTTGATCGAATGGGGGATTTACATAGGGCGAGTCTTAATACATATTATTTTATATGATTACTATCTATGGAAGATTCAATTGAGCATCAGTTTTCTACATACTGTTTTTAAGATATCGTGTCTTTTGATTAGGTTTGTGGAAATAAGGTTTGTAATGTTATGCTTCTCTCACATCTGACTAGGTTAAACGTAATAGTATTAATAATGGATGTCCTGATTTGTCATTTACTTGCATGTTTATGAGAATCTATTGCCAACTATTTTTGTGTTAAAAGTTTAAGCGGCCAAAAAATCGAAACATGGAAGAATATTTAGTTTCCCATTAAACTTTGACATGTTATGTTTGGTTTCATTTTTACTTTTAACTTCTAGTTTCAAATCAATCATAACTACATATTTAATTGGATGTCACTACTATCAGTTCACTTAATAAACAAGAATAATTACTTATAAGTTATACTCGTTCCGTCCCAAACTTGTTTTCCTGTTTACTTTTTGCACATATTTTTGTCAGCGATTTTTGTATTAGTAATTGAAATGATAAATTGATTTTAAAAGAGGGGTATGATAGATGAGCCAACACTTGTTTTCCTGTTTACTTTTTGCACATGTTTTTGTGAGCGATTTTTGTATTAGTAATTGAAATGATAAATTGATTTTAAAAGAGGTGTATGATTTCAATTTATCATTTCAATTACTAATACAAAAATCGCTCACAAAAACATGTGCAATCATACACCTCTTTTAAAATCAATTTATCATTTCAATTACTAATACAAAAATCGCTCACAAAAACATGTGCAAAAAGTAAACAGGAAAACAAGTTTGGTACGGAGGGAGTATGTTATTTTAATAAAATAAAATATTATATGTAACCACAATATTCTAAACTAAGAGCTAAACATAAATGTAGCTACTCAATAAAGAGCAGTCCGAACCCTGCAAATTTTATCTATTTTATAAAGAGAATTTAATATGTAGGTGCTATCTCAGTTGGTTAAAGATGAGCCATTTCTATATTTCAAGTAAATTAAAAACGTATTTATCCTGCTTAAAAGTTTCTGTTAAATCATTATTGGATATTGCTAATTGAATCATGATAAATACAACTATATATAAGTAGTTAAACCAAAGAATTTTGAGAGAAGTATACTGTTGAAATAAGCATTGAATAAAATTCACACAAGCTGTAATCTATGATCAATTCACTCTTTCTCCGGAAGGAAGGGACTGTGAGTCCTTTTATGAACTTTTTGGCTGACAAAACCAACAAAAACTGGAGACAGTAAACAAGTGAAGAAAATCAGAGATGTCTAATCATATATCACAAGTTTAAAATGAATCAGGCTGTAATATAGTCTACACAAATTAGGTAAAATTGTTCAACAATTGCCAGGAGTAAATTAGCACAGGATGCAGAACAAAAGATTCTGATAAATCTTGAATGCTGAGTTTGAAGAAGGCACCAAATGGAAGGATGTCTCCTGCATTTCAGTAAACAGAGAGGGATGTACTTAATTAGATAATACCCTGGAAATGAAAATGAGAGAAGCTAATGAAGAAACCAGAGAGGGATGGATACCTGGAACATAAGCTAGTTCAGACCAAAAGTCCGAATCAAGTCCGTATCCTTGGGCTGATTAATGATCTTGTCAAACATTCCATTCAACTGTTCCTGACCGACCATCTCTTCAAGGACCCTATCTTCGATGCTCAAAGCCGGTTGCTTTTGATTCTTGCATTCATTCGAAGAAGATGTGAAGACAAGCTCAGACAAACGCTCCTTCTCAGACTGTCTGTAGTATTTATCAGCTTCAGTCGTCCCAGAAGTCATCAAATGGTATGTATGCACAAACTTCTTCTGCCCAATCCTATAAGCACGAGAGATTGCTTGTCTTTCAACAGAAGGGTTCCAAACAACATCCAGCAAAACAACCCTCGAAGCCCCGACCAAGCTTATACCTTCAGAACAGCACTTCGTCGAGCCAAGCATGACCTTCGAATTATTTTTAGGATCATTGAAAGCATTTATTAAGACCTGACGCTGCTTCTGATCCATCTTTCCTACCATTCGAAGGATTTCGTTTCCTTCAGCCCAGTTGAAGCACTCTTTCAGAAATTCCCTTATTAGTTCAAGGGGCTGAATGAACTGGCTGAATATCAGCACCTTTTCTTTCAGAAGCATGCTGAGACGAACTAGCTCTAGGATAAACTTGATCTTAACGCCTTCGTTGGGTTTCAGCTTAGATGCCTTGATGGCAGCCATATCTATTCCGTTCCTTTCCTTCTCGGGTAAATCAGCCAAAAGATACGGGTGGACAGATATCAAAGCAACTCTGTGCTCATACTCAAATGTGCGTTGTGTACTCGACCCTTCCACTCTCGCAATCAGAGACTTTTGTAATGCTGAGGGTTTAAGAAGGATGACACAGTCCCTTAAACCGGGTAGACTCTGCTGAAGGATGGTGCCTTTGTGTACATGAACAAAGGGAGCCATGATACGTTTGAGCTTATCCAGAGAAGGTTGAGAATGGTTGTACTGAGCTTTATAATCTCTTCTTGTGGCAGACATTTCAGTAAACGACCTCTCCTGTGTAAACACATCTGCAATAGCGGGTCTGACTAAATGCAACGTGTTGAAGAGTTCACCAAAATTATTCTGGAAAGGAGTTCCAGAAAGAATCACACGCTTATCGGTTTTAAGCTTCAGAAGGGCATTCCAGATGTTACTACTTTTATTACGAGGAGTGTGCCCTTCGTCAAGAACAACCAAACCAGGCTTTTCCAGAAGAATCATCCTCAAATCTTGATTTTTAGAGTTGAGAGGCTTTTCTCCTTTGCTTTTCTTCCCTTTCAGATGTTTCTCCCCAATCAACTTCTCAAACAAGCTGTAGCTTATACCCAAGATGCTTTTCCCCGTGCTCCATAACCACATCTTCACCATTCGAAGAGCATCTTGGTTTCGGCTATTTACCCCTCGAACTTGCTTGAGAACAGCCTTCATCTCCGGCGTTATACACTCCGGGTTGTTCAGATTCAGAAATGGAAAACCGACATTCCATTTCCTGAACTCTTCTTCCCATGTAAGGAGCATGCTGGCTGGGCTGATGATTACCGGCAGGCAATTTGGAAACATTCGCAAGTATGTTTCAATGAAATTGATGGTTAAGCGTGTTTTGCCAGTACCTGGGGCGTGGGAAATGATGCATCCACCCACTTCAAGAGGATTAGTGCTCTTTAATTCGTCAAGATGGATGCTTCCAGCCAAGTTTTTCCACAGGAATTCGAAGCCTTCACGCTGATGTTCATACATGCTTTCTCGAATGCCAGGTTTAAGGCTCCAAACAGTACCATCAGCATTATTGCCATAATCAGCAGCAGCATTATGGACTGATGGTTGAAAATCAAGTCCATCGAAGGCTGGCTTTTCTGCTTCTTGATACCTTCTCTTTCCACGATGAGTTTCTCCCGCCTGTGAAGTTAAATAGGAACATAGATGTTTAACGGCAGAAATATAATCACCCACGAAAAGTTAAATGCAAATTCATAGGAAATAAGAGATAGTGGTTCTGAGGTAAATAAGTTCTTCATTAAGTTACAAATTACAAAACTTTCCCTTTTCAAACTTGTTTGCTACTTAACCAATCATGGTTTGTTAAAGAGAGGTGGGAGATCATTTGCTTAACTTACCCAATCAGGCATTATGTCTTTCGGTCCAAGAGCCACAAACTGACAATAAATACATATCAGCCCTTCGTCATCTTGTACGATTAACTCATGCTTCCCACTATTGCACCTATCAAGGTGAGTTTCTTCAGCTAGAGGATTTTCATCTTCTTCATCAACCTGATAGCAATTGAAAACAAAAGGCAAGATTGAAGGAGTAAGTTATTTTCCTCAACGCATTTCTAATGCAACGTAAACAATTTTCCAAATCAAAAGCAAAAAAATTCTAAGTCACAAATCAAGTTTTAGTTGCTTTAGCCACACTAGCAACTTAATCGGCTCTGGTTAAACTGAAGACTCTTTACACCACTAGAGGAGCTAGATCCTATTTTGAATTTAGAGTCTTCATATGTATCTGTCTATGGTTGAATTCTTATTCTTCCTATAGTTCAAAAGCATGATTGTTTGACACCTGTAACATTATGAGTATAGGAAACAAGTTCACCAAGTTAGTTATTTTTCTAGATCACTTTTCACAAACAAAACTTGTGCACCAAATAGTCAAAAATTGGAACCGATTTACTCCAAGATTACCAAAAAGTATTTTGCAATGGTGTCACTCTAAGAATCAGATAGATTTCAGAAAATAAAAACAAAAGAGATCTACAGTGTGCAGGTTACAGTTTACATAATGGTAAAGGACAAGATTATGTCTTCCTCTTGAATTGATCTTAGAGATGTTCCACTGTAATTTCACTCTCGCCTATACCAAGTTTCTGTTGCTAGATAACTGTAAATATGGTGCCATGGTTTTCTCTCTTATATCAAACAAGTTTTAGATAGAACAATCCACTAAGATACAAGCCACTATTCTTCCTCAGAAAGGCTATTTTATGTAGTATAATGCAGTAAAATTGATAATATTAATGGTTTACAATCTGAATCACCAGTGTAAACTTAGAGAGTAAATGAAATAAAGTTGCCTACAACTACAAGGAACAAATCATAACATGGAAAGTGAAGACCATCTCCCTTACACAGAAGAAATATTTTAGAGAATTTAACGTGAAGTATAAAAATAGCACAGAACTTTTATAAAGGTTAACTTCAATCATTTTGGAAACAGAACAAATTTTCCTTTTTAAGTAATGAGATGAACTTACCTCAGGGCAGTTAGATGATCCCAGTTCCCCAAAAGCCCAAAGACTGTCTAACTCAGAGAACCAGCCTTCCACCTCGTTTTCACTTTGGGTTTTTTCCACCTCTTTTGGTACCTCGTCTTCAAACCTGAACTTCAGTGGAAGACTACTTTCAGTTTGAGACGGAGGTACCAACTGTATAGCTCCTTCAAAGACTGAGCCGTTATTCAAAATAGCTTCTGAAAGCCTGTCACAGAAATCTAATTGTTCATTAAACACTTTCTGCCTTCCGGTGGGCTCATCAGTCACATGCTCTGCTGCTTCGGTTTCTTCAGGAATATCACCATTACAATTCTCCTCCTCCTCCTCCTCCTCATCATCATCATCTTTCGAGTGGGAGGAAGAAGCTTCATTCTCTTGCGTCATGATTCCTGCCTCTGCTTGGTCATTTGCTTCATCAGGGTTGTTTTGAGCATATGACTGCTCTGGGCACGTGGATTCTGGTACGGTACTCCTCTCGTTCAAGCCACCCTCTTCTTTAGAATCATCAGCAGATATTCTATTTCTTTCAACATTGTCTTCCTGGATTTCGCATGTTTTGAGTGCTTTCCGTCCTTTTTTTTGTTTAGCAGAGGCTTCACTGCTCGGCTGTCTCTTCCTAGAACGGAATTTCCGTTCTTGGGAAGTAGGATGCTCACAGTTCGATTTTTTGTTCTGAAGATTCTTTGTACCCAATTCCTCCGCTCCATCAACACTATAGGGGCACTCCGCTTCATAAGATTGTGAATCTGGATCGGGTGATAAGCCTGAATTTCCAACCTCTTTAGGCTCTTTGTTACTCTTCTTTGACCTAGTCTCAACAACACGAAGAGTCGTCTCGTGTTTTGCACCACCTGAGCTGTTTTCATCATCTGGCAGAAAAGTGCTAGTATTGTCACTAATAGACTTGCTGCTTGGGTCGGAACTAATGTGTTCATCAGAGCTATCATCTTCATCATTATGAAGGTCTTTCTTCCCAGATTCATCATTCATCATCCTTCTTGATTTGGACACAAGTTCCCTTTGCTTCTTGTTTCTATAACCTTTTTCATTGGAGAATTTCTTTTTGCTCACACTTTTGGCGTTCTTCCTATTAGAGGATTTCTTTTTTCCCACACTTTTGACATGCTTCCTCGAAGTTGAAGCAAAATGTACTCCATCTGGTCCTTGCCAGGTTGGGGCCCCTACCTCGGTAACAGAGTCTTTTCTCCTCATGATGTCGGACTCATCAATAATCTCAATTTCATCAGAATCTGTATCTTCAACATTGTTTCCTAAACAAAGATCGCAAAGTATGAGAAACCAATTTGATTCGTGAAAAGATGTGACAAATGAAAATTTTAATATGTAATAATCAAACAGTATGTCAGTCCTTCTATTCATTGAACCCAAGGCTATCACCATGTAAAATTTAACATGTTCTTCAGCTTTTGACTCAAAATTAAGGACAGAAGAATAAAACAGGCAGTTAAAAGTAAATCCAGACTTCAGATTTCATTAGCAATTTGTGGCACTGACTTGAGATCTTCTGAAATAACACACTGTATGTATGCAAAAAGATAGTTTCTTGTGTAGAGAACCTGATAGAACATTTGAATCCCTTACATTAGTTCAGTCAAATAATAATGTTAATATGGCGATAAAAAACACATAATCCATCTATTAACCAATTTAAATTTAAAAGATTCGTATTTATAATAATCCAATCCGAGACGGTATTAAAGTTAATTTTGGACTTGAGTATTCTTGAAGACTCAAACACTAGGAGACACGAAAAACAAAATCTTGCACCATTACCTTTTTCTGAGAATGACCTTGACCTATCAGTTTGTCCCTTATCAGAACCTCTGCCAGGAACCTCAGAAGTACAGTTATCAGCAGATAATTCTTGCACGATGCCAGCATTTTTCATATAGTTGGCTGCAGAAGATCCTTGCCTAGCCGAAGACCCTATCCTGGAGCTAGTTCTTGATTTTTCCGTTGTAAAATTTGCAGCATTAATTTCGTCAAGTTTTGATTTTCTGCAACTTCTAACTCCATCTTGATTCCCTGTTCAAGTAAATGAAAATACGATATTAAGTTGCAAGATGAGCAGCAACTTTCAGGAAAGAACTTACCAAAGTTTGTGAATGAAAAACAAAAATCTTGCACCATTACCTTTTTCTGTGAATGATCTCAATTTATCAGTTTGTCCCTTATCAGAACCTCTGTTAGGATACTGCGTAGTAAAGTATCCAAAACAACTATCAGCAGGTAAATCTTCCACAGTGTCGGCATTTTTCCTTGAGTTGTCTGCAGAAGATCCTTGCCTAGCAGAAGACCCCATCCTGGAGCTAGTTCTTGATTTTTCCCTTGTAAATTCAGCGGCATTAATTTCAACAGGTTTGTATTTTGTGCAACTCGTAAGTTCATCTTGCTTCCCTGTTCAAATAAATTAATATACGATATAAAGTTGCAAGATGAGCAGCAACTTTCAGGAAAGACATATCAGTTTGTGAATGAAAAACAGAATCTTGCACCATTACCTTTTTCTGTGAATGATCTCGATTTATCACTTTGTCCATTATCAGAGCCTCTGTTAGAATACTCCGAAGTAAAGTATCCACAACAACTATCAACAGGTAATTCTTCCACGGTATCAGCATTTTTCCGTAAGTTGGCTGCAGAAGATCCTTGCCTAGCAGACCCCATCCTGGAGCTAACTCTTGATTGTCCCCTTGTAAATTCAGCTACATCAATTTCAGCAAACTTGAATTTTCTGCAACTCGTAAGTACATCTTGATTCCCTCCTGTTTAGATTAATGAAAATATGATATAAAACTGCAAGATGAGCAACTACTTCCAGGAAAGAACTTATTATATACCTATTCATTGGGTTAGCTTTATGCATCTTACACCTAATAAGTTGAAGTGATAAGAAAGGTGGGGGAATAATAATAAGATACCAAGTTCTTGAATATATCAACAAATTATAGGGGTTGGAAGACCACAAGTGATATCGGGTGGAACTTGGAATAGGAAAAAAACAACTCACTTGAGATCTTAAGAAAAAGAAGGCAAGCGTTCTTTAATAATAGCCCCAACTGATTTCCTTAGACGAAATATGTTTCAAACACTAATAAATAGATGAAGAGATTAGAAGAAAATCACCATTTTCTGCTGACGGATTTGAATCAAAGCCTTGCTCCAGCAATCGTCCTCGTCCTTTTTTTGACTTAGAGTGTCTTGCATGATTTCTGAATTCAGATTCACCAATAACCTCTACCCCAAAACCTCCCGCAGCCATATCTTCTTTGTTGCTCTCTAAACGAATGATAAAATGAGATACATACCATTTAAAGTACGACAACTGTATTGGTGAGTTCTTTCAATTTAAACATTTCATGTACTTCTGATGAAACTTGCTTAAGTTTAATAACTGAAGCAGAAAAATAGAGAAAAGATTGACAATTTAGCTAGCTTTTCTCTGTTTTCTGTTCCAAGACAATTCCAATTTACCAGGTCTAAAGATCAAATATGTAAGCAGGAGATGGAAAAAGCAAAACAGAAATCAGAGACAATTCTTTCTCTCCTGAGGCGTGTGACTAAAATGTTCATGAGATAATCAACACGATGAAAGAAGATGATAAATGGTCATCTCTCAAAATGGATGTTGAGCCTTTTTTGGATATATATAAATTTATTCTGGCTGAAAACTCACATTTTTAATGTCTCAGCATTACAGATCTGTATAGCTTCAAATGCTTTACAGAAGTATTACTACGATTACTCCATCACCTAAAGTATATTACTTGAACTAATTTTAAAACCACTGACAGTACATTTTAACAGAAGAGAGAGAATAATTGTAAGATTGAATTGAATAGAGACCCTGTAGAAAAAGACTACCTCTGTTAACAAATGAACTCGATTTCTGCAGCTTTTCTTGAGTAGTGCCATTAAAAGAATCCTTTGAACACGAGGATTCACGATGATCAGCTGAAGAAACCTTTGCCAGATTCCTGAGCTCTTCATCCACTTCATCCACAATTTTGTCAATATTAGTTTCTTCTGAATCTTTGATCGACGCTGTACGTCTTCTCCTATGTCTGAACTCAGATTCCTCAATCGCCTCCACACCCTCTATATCTATAGATGCACTCCTATCGCCTTCAAGCAGATAAGAGAACATAAGAAGCTTATTATTTTTGCAATTTCAAGCAGCATTAGGAGTAAAAAGTAACAAAGAGGCTACATGGATGCACATTCTTACTTGATCAAATGAGGTAAAGCAACACATTTCAAATGCATAATTCACAAATATGAAACTGACAAGCAATAACAATTACCCATACCATTTCTCTCATTAGGAGTAAAAAGTAACAAAGAGGCTACATGGATGCACATTCTTAATTGATCAAATGAGGTAAAGCAACACATTTCAAATGCATAATTCACAAATATGAAACTGACAAGCAATAACAATTACCCATATCATTTCTCTCATTAGGAGTAAAAAGTAACAAAGAGGCTACATGGATACATATTCTTAATTGATCAAATAAGGTAAAGCAACACATCTCAAATGCATAATTCACAAATATGGAACTGACAAGCAATAACAATTACCCATACCATTTCTCTTATGAGCATCACTCTTCCTCGGCCTCCCTCTCTTCCTAACCGGTACTTCCTCCAAATCATAGATCTCCACAATATTATGCCTCGTAATTGAAGCTGGAACCGCGCCGGAACAATGGTTCGCCGGTGCCGGTTCATTATTCCGGCGACGGGCGGAGGAAATTCGACCGGCTCCGAAGATCTCATCCTCTAATGCCTGTGTCTTGGCTCTAGTCCTCTTAGCAACACTGGAATAGACTTCCCTCACCTTGCGATCTCTCTGGATTTTCTATTAGGTTATGAAATTTTCAAATTTAGAAGAACAGATTTTGATAATAAAATCACTCTAAAATTCACATGCTCTCATATTAAGTTTTTTGTTTTTGAAACCCACATTGCATGCAAGCCAGTTGAAATATATTATATATATATACTCCCGAATTGGTGTCAAAAATTAGTTACGTTATTCAAATTCTCGTTCCCCCAAATCCAATTAAAAAACCCCTAAATAACAATTTAGTCATTTCATTTACATTTTTTATGAATATTTCACAACTATATTCATGTACATTTAAAAATAAATTACATATATTAAAGCATGACTTTAAAATAAACATAACCATCAATAATTATAATTCAGGACTAGACCTTACTCCAATTCGACTTGAATATTAGAACTTGAACACAAACCCAAAAAAGCATATCCAAACCAAAATAACTTATTTTGACCCAAGTATAGAGACCAGTGAGGACTATCCTGATTACTTTTTTAAAAACTAAATAATATTTTAAATATTTGTCTTTCTATTTTTTTTAAGACCAACAAAATTGAGTAATTAATAAAAAAAAGAAAAAAACTGGAAAAAATAAGAGCATTTTCATGTAGCATACATTTCTAAAATTGTAATAGAAGGTACATCTTTATTTCATACATATTGAGACCGATTTCCCTCCCATCCCAGTCGAGTATTATAGTTGAAGTGAGAAACCCCCCTCGATTTTTAATTTAGGATTATATCAAAATTTAACATCACTAATCACTAATATAAGAGCACGAATCAGCTCTTATTAAATTAAATTAAATATAATAATGGAGATATAGAAGCTTACCATATTTCTCAGCTTGCAGACTTGCAGTACGAGATTAATCAGTTCTTGAGTCACCAAAATGTAACCAAGTCGTTCCACAACCTTCAGGAATTTGAATGACTGTTAAACAAATATTGGGGATTGTCAAAATCAATAATTTCCTGAAATGAACATCTTTATTTTATTATTTTGAAAATCTAAATAAATGGAGTACAAAAGTGTAATTCTTATTTTGTTTTTAATTTACTTTCAATCTGCAATAAATAGTTGTTTATCACTTTATCTCGTGTTTCTTGTAAATTAACACACCTATTTGTTTTTGGAAAATTATTTATTTCCGTATAAGCGCAACACACCTGTGTACAGAAAAAAATCGTTATTAATATACACATACGATATATTACCTAGTATTATTTATTATTAATGATAATACTAGAATATAAATAAAATGTGGTACATAATATAGAAATGAATACAACAAATGTAGTGACGTTGCTAAAGGCATGCATAATATATATATATATATATATATGCCCATGTGATAGTTCTATTTGGTACTGTAGCATCTTATTCTATATTTCTATTAATAGTGATTATGCTTTCTCCATTGAATATTAATCATAAAACTCAGCACATGACTAATGTGTTATTAAAATTTATAATAGAATTCATTAATTATATATTTTGTCAATGTACAAAAATAATACTATAATAAATAAAAGGAATCATTTTTTTACCGAACGTGTATGGTGTAAGATGCGGACATATCATCCCAATGGTACGTTTTTGGATTTTTAAGGTACATTTTATTAATTTATTTTTTCTTTTTCGATTTCACATATAAACAAGAAGATGACAAAAGCATCAAAGCATAACATCAGTTTATCTCTACAAGAGCCCTTGATCAGTAGATCTAGATATTATTGAATATACATATATAAAATCATATTTATTGAGCTATATAATGATTGGTGGAGCATGGCTGCATTACCTAGATTTCTTCGTGCTAGATCTATTTTTTGTTTCTCGCAAGAGATCTGTAAAAAAAAATTGTTTATAAATACAACAAATCTGTATATATATATATATATATATAAAGAGCCTTTTTCCCATTCATGATCAATAATGTTACGATGAAACACTACTATTAACGTGGCATATGAACGAAAACTGTAAATATAATTTTATTCAAGTATTTAAAAAATACCTTACGTACCTCGCTATATAAATCAGCAAGAAAAACCTCTTGTATCTGCAAAAAATTCTTCTCAAACGTTTGCAAACAACATAAAACAGAAAATCATGATAGAGCAAAAATGAGAGAGAGGGACGAAAATAGAAAGAGAGAGATAGAAGCAGAAGATGAGAGAAAGAGAAGCAGAAAATGAGCAAGAGAGAGAGAGAGAGATAAAGAATAAATGAGAGAGAGAGAGAGATAGTGTGTGTGTGTGTTGAGGGAGATATACTTTGTTGAGGAGTTTCATTACAAAGAAGAATCTTGTGCTGTTTTTCTGCTTTTGGGAGGGGACTGGCACTTCTGTAATTTTATCATCTATGCAAATAAATAATGATTTACATTTTCTTATAAGAGGACATTACTTCAACTAAGTTGTTAACCAAAAAAATTCAAACTTTTTGTAAATTTATTTAATGAAGTGGGGTTCTTTTTCTTATTTTAACGTGCGTACGGTACATACGGAACTGAAATTTTATAACTTATGATATACGGACTCACTTTTCACTGTACGGAACTAAGGACATGTTTTGCGACTATCACGGACAGACTTTGACTATATAATCCCAAATACATTTCTTTTCAATACTCAAAAAAAGTATTTTGAAATCCTACATTATTCACCTCTAATTCTATTATTGCACCCTACACCCTACACCCTACACCCTACACCTTACACTCCCATCCTATTTTGAAATAAATAATTTGCTATATATGTATATATATATCTCACAAATAATAATCCCCTCACTTTTACACAATTTTCAACACAACGCATCACATTCATTCAATCATTACAATAATAATATAATAATACAAATCAATCAATTTTTTCTCCATCCTACACAATCATATCCTATAAAATCCCCAACAAACACATATTCAATTTTTTGAATAGGATTTTAAAATCTAAGAACTTTGGAGTCCAAAATTTTTCACGTCCACTGTAAGCCCAAAACGAACATACCCTAAGAGTTTCTAACTTACGCTATAGGATTCGCTTTTAGTACTAGATCTTTTATACCAATTATAAATATTTTTTGTATTAATTTCCCATTTCTTGTTTTTAAATCTACCAATCAACCACTAATTTATAACTAATTACAGGATAATACTTCTGAATTATAATGGCAAAGGTTCACAAAAAATTAGGTTTGTAATTTATAACTTAGTGACAAAAGTTGTTGATTAATTAATCCTGAATTTGCGTGTGTATATACATACAATCATATTTAAGTTGTAATACAAAGTATGGATAAAGTATATTGATGTTAGTCTTATAAAAAAAAATCAATATTTGCATGTCTAAAAGTAATGTAGTACGGAGTATATTTTAAATATATATTGGCTACTAATTTTATCCTTTGCCTTTTAGGGACAAAGTTGATTTTATGGAAGCTTTTTTCCTTTTGTCTTTTTTCGACAAAGTTGATTTTACATGAGTCTTGCATAAAGTTGGAAAGAAATTGCAGAGCTATGAAAATCATTTAGTATAACTTGGTATATATATTTTTATCTGGAAAATTGTAATGAATGTGTGATTATCTATACAGCAAAGCCTTTTCTATTTTCGGAAAATTATCTGTAATTTGAATTTTACTCAACCATGTGGCTTTCAAATTAAATAGAGATCTAAAGTGATTTAATACCATCCACCCGAATAATAAATAAATCAAAAGATTTGTAAAAAAAAACATCACCTACGATAAAAAGAAATCATGCCTCTATCCAAATTCCAAAATATATACTTCCTCTGTCTCTCCGCATTGAATATAAGAGTTGTTTATTATTATTAAAAGAAATAAAATTATTTTTTATAAGGATTAGATTATAAAATAGTGGCATTTATGTAAATTAAATGAGATAAAATTAATTTTAATGTGAAAAAAGTAATGACATGGAGTGTAATATTGAAATGTTTAAGGATATAGATAAAAAGAAAAAAATAATTTATTACTTTATATAAAAATGTTCAATTAAGTTTGAAATAAACATTTTTTCAAATTATTGAGTACTCCCCGTGAATAATAGTAATGTTTGTTATTTTTTATTGGATTTTGTAGAGATTGATGGAGCTTTATATCAAATCAATACTATTAATGATGATGATATATTATTTTATTATTGTTAATTAGTAGGGTAATGATTATATGAAAGAAAAATGTAAAAAAAATAAGAGAGATAATTAATTGTTCTAAAGAAAGTATGAACGATAATGAATTGATATAAGAAAAATAGTGATGTGATAATTTTAAGGTGTATGTGTATAATAGAGGTGAATGTATATTTGAATGAATAATGAAATATGCAAATTTAAAAAATGACCGGGATGAGGGAAGTCCATTCTCCATCCGGATCTTCCCTAAAACAAACATGACCTTAATTAATTACTTTAAATTTTAAATGAGACTTTAAAAATTATATTATATAAATGATTTTCAATGACTTTAAGAGTAAATTACGAAGAAATACAAAATTATAAATAATGTAAAAAGTAAAAAACGACATTTAATTTAAATAGGCGGGACTCGGGAGTACAATTTAGTACTTCAAGACAAACTAAATTATGGCAAATGCTCTCTTTCACTATATTTAAACTGGAGTTAGGGGACCAGTGTAAATATAAATATCATACTCCCCCGACCCAATACTTGTGCACCTGAATTTGATATATGTTGCATAAATTAAATCAATAAACATGTCAGATTTTATAATTTCATATTGATCACATTTATAAAATGCCGAACCAGACACTGGAGTATCATTTTTAAGTTAAATGTACCACTATTAAATTTAAAGTAACATAGTTAAATTATGTATTTAGGTTTTTTTTTTTTGCAGTGTGTATTTAAGTTTGTAAACTCAATGTAAACTCAACCAAAGAGGCAGAAGTCCTCCTTTTCTTTTTCTTTTTTTGTTTAAGTTGAGTTTAATAGTATTTATAAAAGTGTTTCGACACCCACATTATTGTGTTTATAGACATGCACTTAATACCCCCCCCCCGGTAATTTATACTATTAAAATAGGCTAATTTCATTTTTCACACAGACGGAAAGAAGTACTTAGGGCCCGCTTGGTATGATTAGAGCATGATAATGATAATGGGTATCATTGAGGGGTCAATCACTAAGAATTATTGATTGTATTGTTATTGATTGATTAGAACATTAACAATGGGTATCATGTGAAGTGGGTTGAGTGAGTGAGAGTAATCAATTGCTTACTTCTATTTTCATTACTTGTGTATCAAAACTACCAAGCAACATCAATAAAAGTGATTTCCATTAGCCATTTCCATTACTCCCAACCATGCGAGTTCTTAATATGGTCAAAATTTTGTAATTTTTTTCATTTCTTCATCCTTTATAATCCTTACAAGAGAGATGACATACTAAGTAAATGTTTATTAAATATTCTGGATTAAACTGTTGGAGTTCATGTTTCAATCCCAATTTTCATATTAGACGGGTTGGAAAATTGCGAAATTAACATGAAGATGTTAGGGAAAATAATAAAAAGAATAATTCTGCATCTCTTTATAAATTTGGACTTTTAGATGAGATGAAATTCTTTCATGGTATTGTTGGGATTGTTGGAGCCTGAGTGAAACGGGGATGCAGGAAGCGGGAGGCGCTCGACCAGTGCTTGGGGTCGAGCACTTGTGCTCGGTCGAGCACCCCCCCTTTGCAGCGGTGACCAGGCGCTCGACCAGGTGGGAGCTCGAGTAGAACCGCTCGACCAAAGCCCGAGGTCGAGCGGTTTCGAGGCCTGTACGCGGATTTAGGGTTTTTTGGCCCGGTCTCATACTTAAATACTTTTGACTCATTGTATCATTGTATCACCAAAATAACACTCGAAAAATTAGTAGATCTCCTGGCTTGGTAGTGCCCCCAGACGTAGTCATTCCTGACGAACTGGGTAACCAAATTTGTGTTCCTTAATTCTTGTTTCTATTATTTTCTCCATAATTGTTGCTTGAAATCCTTACAACTGGTATCTAGTGCATCGGGTTCAGAGGATCTGGTGGGAACAATTATGATGGCTGAAGGGAAATCGTCTGTTGAGAAGTTTGATGGAACGGATTTCAGATTCTGGAAGTTGCAGATCGAGGATTACCTGTACGGTAAAGATCTGTATCAACCTTTAGGTTCAGAGCCTGAAGATATGAAGGACGACGAGTGGAAGTTGCTGGACATGAAGACGATGAGTGTGGTTCATCTGTCGCTATCCAAGAACGTCGCCCTCCATACGGTGAAAGCAAAAACCACAAAGGAGATGCTGGAGATTTTGACTGAGATGTATGAAAAACCATCTGCAGCGAACAAGGTTCATCTGATGCGGAGGTTATTCAACTTGAGGATGGCAGAGGATATTGTGGTAGCCAATCATCTAAAAGAGTTCAATATGATCATAGCCCAATTGAGCTCGGTTGAGATTGATTTTGATGATGAGGTTCAAGCCCTAATTTTGTTGTCTTCTTTACCAGAAAGTTGGAGTGGGACGGTAACGACTGTTAGTGCTTCAGCAGGTAAAGTGAAACTTAAATTTGATGAGGTTAGAGATCTGATCATGAGCGAAGAAATTCGCAGGAAAGAATTGGGTGTGGCCACAGGATCAGCCTTGAGTGCAGGAAACAGAGGCAGATCTGAATCCAAAGGGAAGCCAAATCGGGGTAGATCAAAGTCAAGGGGCAAAGATAAGCCCAAGAAGGACAAGAGTCAAGTTGAGTGCTACAATTGTCATGAACTTGGTCATTACAAAAGGGAGTGCAAGACACCAGCAAAGGCACATGGGAATGCACCAAAGAAGAATGACAACTCAGCGAACGCGGCCACTGATGAGGGCTCAAATGCATTAATCTTGAGCGTAAGCAGTCCATTAGAATCGTGGGTGTTAGATTCTGGAGCATCGTTTCATTCGTGCAGCAGTGCTGACGTGATGGAGAAGTACACTTCCGAGAACTTTGGGAAGGTTTATCTAGCTGATGATGAGCCTCTGGAAATCAAAGGGAAGGGGGATGTTCGAACTGTTTTGAAGTTGAAAGATGTAAGACATATTCCTAGATTGAAGAGGAATTTAATTTCAGTTGGGCAACTTGATGATGAGGGTTACAAGGTGATCTTTGGTTGCAATATGTGGAAGATATCCAAAGGTGCCATGGTAGTGGCTCGAGGCAATAAAGAGGGAACGTTGTACATGACAGGTAACACCCAGGACAACATTGCTCTTGCAGGTGAAAAAGGGAATGCAGATTTGTGGCATTGTCATCTTGGCCACATGAGTGAGAAAGGGATGAAAGTTATGTGTTCAAAGGGCAAACTGCCAAACCTCAAGACAGTTGACATCGGGTTATGTGAGGACTGTGTATTCGGAAAATAGAAAAATGTGAGTTTTTCGAAGGGAGGCAGAACCTTGAAGAAGCAGAAGTTGGAGTTAGTCCACAACGACTTGTGGGGTCCAGCACCAGTGACATCCCCTTGGTGGAGCATCATATTACATGACTTTCATTGGCGACTCTACGACGAAGGTATGTGTTTATTTTCTGAAAAATAAGTCTGATGCCTTTAATGCTTTCAGGAAGTGGAAGACCCTTGTAGAAACTGAGACGGGTCTCAAAGTGAAGTGTTTGAGATCAGATAATGGTGGAGAGTACGAGCTCCGTGAGTTCAAAGAATTCTGTGAGGCGAATGAAATTCGAATGGAGAAAACCGTGAGAGGAACCCCCCAGCAGAATGGTGTGGCAGAACGTATGAACAGAACACTATGTGAGCGTGCTAGAAGTATGAGATTGAAGTGTGGGCTGCCAAAGATGTTTTGGGCAGAAGCAGTTAACACTGCAGCTTACTTGATAAACAGAGGACCCTTAACTCCCTTGGAAAATGGCATACCAGAGGAGGCCTGGTCGGGTAATGAGGTAAATCTGTCTTTTTTTCGTATATTTGGGTGTGTTTCATATGTTCACATTGATGCTGCTAGTAGGAGTAAATTGGATGCTAAGTCTGTTAAGTGTACGTTTGTTGGATATGGCGGTGACGAATTTGGCTATCAATTTTGGGATGAGGAAAATCGGAAGATAATTCGTAGTTGAGATGTCGTATTTAATGAGTGTTGCGAGTCGTTTTATATGGAGAATATTATGTGGCTAATTCTGTGACAACTCACAAACAAAATATGCACGTATAAAATAAACTGTAAATAAGAGGGATTTGTTGACCCAGTTCGTCAAGAAATGACTACTCTGGGGGCATACCAAGCCAGGGATGTGGTATTGCGAGTTTTACAGGTACAATATGTGATACATCTCATGAAGATGAATCGTTAAGGATGAAGATGATTTGGAAAGTTGGTATTTGTGTGCTACGGTTTTTGCATGCATGGATGATCTCTCGAATTTTTGTGAACCTTCCACCTCTGGGAAATTTCTGAACCTGTCTCTCTCTCTGGGAATATTTTTTTTTGTAACCTGGCACTTGTTGTTTTTTCTTCCATTTATAGTACCTTGACAAGCATGAGCTGGTTTGGCAAGCATGAGCTGGAGACTTTGGTGTTGGGGAATGAGTTGCACAGATCTATTCGGGGTGAATATTTAAATACAAATTTAATTCTTTAATTATTACTAGCATGAATTAATCCTATATTAATTCAAATAATAATTGCGACAACATATCATGCATATAATAAGCCACGTAAAACCTACGCATGCGGAATCTACGGGTTTACGTGAACGTACCTCTCGGGATGGCAGTGACTTCGGTCGGACGGACTAACCAAAAGGACTTCCCTTAGCCCTTGCTCAACTATCCGGTGGAAGGACACTTGTCGAACAATTAACAAAAGGAAAAAATAAACTTTGTTGCACCACTTATGTGGATTTGCTAATTTTTCCAGCACATGAAATTGTGTTTAGAATGAAAGAATCATCCCCTATTTATAGGTGAGAGGTGGTCGATTTTTTCAGTAGAAAAACAATGTGGGAAAAGACTTTTCTTGATCACCAAGATATCTTGAATATATCTTCTATATTCTTTTTCCCATAATTAAAATATTCCACAAAAATCCCACCTCCTCAACCATATGGATTTTCGAAAATAATGTGTGCAAGAATCCAAGATTTGGATCTTCTTGAATTTATGAGATATTCTTGTATTTCAAGAAATACATATCTTCCATAATATCTTTTCAAGAAAATCAAGAAAATCTTTCTTGCTCATTATATTTTCTAATTTTTAAAAAAATTCAATATAGATAACCTAGTGGGAGATTTCTTGAATTTAATGAGATAATCTTGTATTCCAAGAATACATATCTTCATTCCATAACAAAATTCAAAGAAAATCTTTCTCCCAACATATCTATAAATTTCGAAATTTTAGTTGGAAAATTAAGCAACAATATTTATTTTATTTTAATCACCTTTTCGGTTATTGGACTATTTGTTGGGCTACTTCGGGGCCTTTTAGGAGAATTAAGATTGAACATTCTAATGGACCTTGAATATCTAATATTGAGCCACAATATAATTCAAGCCCATAAATATTAATTAATCCCACTACATAATTAATATTGCACTATCCATCTTAACCCATATTACAGTCAATATGACTCCGGTCATTATTTCCCGTGTTTAAGATTATCTAGCCCATTAATTAATTCAAACCCATCAAATAGCTTTCGTTAATTAACATCTTTTATCCTTGGTCGAGGAACGGTTCAACATTATTATCCATACCGAAACTAATTCCACTTGCAAGATTTGGTATGATAAAACTTATGAACCTCCCAAGGGCAAAATCGAACAAAGCGTGCTTTGCACACGATTCTTCAGATAAATCTTAGCAATCACATGTGACTAATAATATTGCCCAAGATAAAAAAGTATTGAATCTCTTTTGATTCGCTACCCATGATAAGTCAAAGCAATAGTTATCAATCCCACGTGATCCTATTTAAGGAACGAAGATTAAGAAACAACGAACCACCGAGGTCTAATTCTTCCTTGTTGGGTTCAAGAATTTATCCTCCTCAGAGGGTCCTATTCGATTGCATCACCATGCACTAGTGTAATCTCTTGGTCAAGACAAACCAATCTCGAGCCTTACACCTCAACCTTTTCATGACGGGTTGTTCATTTCCATCTAGGTCGTGAATGGCGACTTTTTTAGTTACAAGGGGATCGTTAATTTAATCTTTCGTGATCTCGGTATCACTAAATTAACTACAATGTAACACGCATTTAATTATTGAATAGTTATGCAGTAAATATATGTAACATTCAATCATATTTAAAGCATCAGTGATAAACAATTTATTTCAGTAAATAAGTCTGAAAATTCAGTTTCGATTATACAAAGTAAAAAGCATACTTTTCAAACAAAATATGCACGTGTAAAATAAACTGTAAATAAGAGGGATTTGTTGACCCAGTTCGTCAAGAAATGACTACTCTCGGGGCATACCAAGCCAGTGATGTGGTATTGCGAGTTTTACACGTACAATATGTGATACATCTCATGAAGATGAATCGTTAAGGATGAAGATGATTTGGAAAGTTGGTATTTGTGTGCTAGGGTTTTTGCATGCATGGATGATCTCTCGAATTTTTGTGAACCTTCCACCTCTGGGAAATTTCTGAACCTGTCTCTCTCTCTGGGAATATCTTTTTTCGTAACCTGGCGCTTGTTGTTTTTTCTTCCATTTATAGTACCTTGACAAGCATGAGTTGGTTTGGCAAGCATGAGCTGGAGACTTTGGGCCATGCAAGAATTCATGTAATGTTGCCACGTTTCCAACTTCGTCTTCCTGATTGATCTTTGCACTTGCTTGTCTATAAGGCACTCTTTTGGTCGTCCAAATCAATCTTTTGCTAGGCTGACCGCTTTGTTCGCCCCATAAATCCATACCAATTTTATGTCGGAATATCATCGAGCATACTGACCCTTCAGGATGTCTGAGCTCTCAGGATATCTGAGCATCGAGCATACTGACCCCTCAGGTTTGTCTGAACCCTCAGGATGTCTGAGCCGCCGGGATATCCGAGTCACCGGCATCTCGACCCCTCAGGTTTGTCTGAACCCTCAGGATGTCTGAGCCTTCAGGATATCTGAGTACCGAGCATACTGACCCCTCAGGTTTGTCTGAGCCTTCAGGATGTCTGAGTGTCGAGCATACTTATTTGCTCGGTCAGTCTGTTTGAACAACCAGTTGGTAAATGGTAGGCTGGCGAACAAATATTACTTCATTGGCGAGTATGCTCGCTTGGTTGACAAGTGGCGAGCTGGTCGAACAAACTTGTTTGATCGGTGAACGGCGAGCACACTTGTCCATCGAGCATAATTATTTTAATAAATATTACACGTGTCGCTCTTACATGTTCGATTAATGCTGAATAATTATATCGAACACAACAATACCCCCCAGCCGGGTCGCTTTGTATTCAACATGGGGCCCGGCTGTTAAAATCTGATTGGGCCATAGTTGACGTCGTTTCGTATTCCGTGTCAGATTTTCAAAATTGAATCCGGTATCTATAAATACCTCATTTCGCCGCCCTAATCCATTTTCTTTCCTTTCTTCTTCTCTTTGCCTCTGCTTTCCATCTCTTTCGTGCCTTAACAAATATCCGGCGAGGGCTTCATTATTCCGGCGAAGGATTTTACTCAGGTAACCATTGCATACTTTCTCTCATTGCGATTATGGCTTCTTGTTCAAATTCTTCTGCTTCGATTGAATCGGACCGCCATAGTTCCTCTTCCCCCTCTGTCGATAGAATCCCTCGTAGTGATGCTAACGCGCCGGAGATGAATGTCTCGGGTTCAGGGTCTCATTGGCAAGTTTGGCAACCGTTTGCCGTTCTTTCTTCTGATTTCGTCGAAGCCCTAAATGAATTGGATAGGGACTTAGCCCGTAGTGATTTTTTGGATGATTCGAGTGATGATTCTTTACCCCATTCCCAAATTAGGTCTAGGGCTGTAGATAGTGTTGATGTGAATAGGGATGATGATAACGTGAGGGGGGAAATTTTGATGGCTGTAAATATTACTGAATCGAACATAGGGATAGGCGGCGAGCAAAATTCTGAACATGATATACCTGTTGGGGTCCCTCACAGTCCAACATATAACGAGTATAATGCTCGTTATAGTTTTGATTGGCCCGAGCAACCTCATAGGACTAGGGTTGAAAATGAGTACCCAGCGAGCAAGATAGCGAGCATAATTGATGTAGACATGCTCGCTCAGCTGTATAGAAATTACGAAACCCCCAAATCTGTCTTTTTCTGGGCACTGGGTCCTGATGAGCGAGCAGACCAGCACCCAGAAGGTTGTGTTGCCGTGAATTTGGATACCATGGAAGCGAGCCTTAGGTTTCCACTCCATCCGGCTATCACCTGTTTGCTCGTGGAATGGAATATCACCATCACGCAGCTTAAGCCGAATGGGTGGCATATGATCATGAGCTTCCTGACTTTGTTCGGCAAAATGAAGCCTAGATATTATCCCTCAGCAGCTGAACTTGCTCGATTGGTGCATTTGACCCGTCCGAAAGGCGAACATGGATGGCTATTCATGCAAGCAAATGCCAAGTGCAAAATCATTGAGGATGTGCCAAACAAAATCAGTGATTGGAAGGAGAAATTCTGGTTCGTTGGGTGCGATTGGAAGAGCCCGGCTTTTGGAAGCGAACCAGATGCTCGATTGGACATCCCCACTGATTTTGGGGTTTATCACAATAAGTATTTTTGTGTCTTTTGTTCCTCAATTTGAACTGATTTTAACTTACTCTTTATTTCAGGAATTCCAGCTGCGACGGACAAGGAGACCAACAGCGGCTATTTTAGCAGCATTTGGCAAATCGATCTCGAGTCTTGCTCGGAACTATCTGTGAGGACCCTGAATACCACCGAACAGAGGAAGAAAGGAGGCATGTTCGTGCCCTCTCACCATCTTGTAGCTGTTAACCCCGCTGGTAAGGATTGCCACTTATATTTGCATAAGCTTTGTACCATTTTGCTCGCTGTTATCCTTTCTTTCATAATGAATTGTTTTGCTTATAGCTTTCCCTGCTGTTACTGTTGTCGTGAGTACGTCCAAACATACCGAGATGGCTCGAAGAAAAAGACCTCAAGAGCTCGCTAGAATTCAAGCTGAGCGGGAAGCTCAGCGAGTAAATCGGGGAGAGGCGAGCAGGGTGAGCAGGGCGAGCTGAGCATCTGCGTCCGGCCCTGGGGAATCGAGCCGACCAAAAAGGACTACTCGTTTGGCCGAGCAGGGGATGAGCGAACAGGCTCCGTCGCCAAAAAGACCAAGGACAGAAGCTGGCGAGCAGGGGCCAAGCAAACAAGCTCAGATGAGCACACTAAGCGAACAGGCTCAGACGAGCACTGATGCTGTTAGAGTAACCCAGACCCCTTCTGCCGAAGCGATCAGAATGGCCGCCTCTGTGGTCGGTTCGGTCGCTCAGATTGTCGAAATGAAGGTTGGCACATCTTCTCCGCCTCCTGCTGGGCCCCGATCATGGACCCCTTTGAACCATGAGCTCCGGTCCCCTAAGGATAAATCATTCTTGGGATGGGATCCGGCTCGTGCTAACAGGTACATTTTGTTCGCTTTATTTCCTTTTTGATTGATTTTGTTCGCTTAGTTATGTTTGTTTGCTCGGGTGTATGTGTAGGTTGAGTAGGTTGGCACCCTTGATGCCCAATTTGAAAAACTACTACTGCTCACCAAGTGTTCGTAAGGTTCCCGGCATTCCCGAGCATGTTCAAAAAGCGTGTCAGACCCCCGTTTGAGCGTGGACTACTGAGCTGGAAGAGGCTACTACGGGTCCCACACCTTTGGAAAACATGCGACTTGGCCTGGTACTCCAGGGCCAATCTATGGTCGTCCTTGAGAAAGCTTATGCTGAGTCCGCCAATCTTCATGCCAACTACTTTGCTCTGATCAGGAGTTTTGAAGAGAAGGTGGATGAACTGAGGTTGGCTCAAGGACAGATTTCTTCGGCACAGGCAGATGCTCGCCAGGCTCAGGAGGATGCTCGCCAGGCTCAAGAGAATGCTCGCCAGGCTCAGGAAGTTGCTCGCCAGGCAAGGAAGGAGCTAAACCATTCTCAGGAGGAGGTGGTCAGCATACAGAGAGCTCAGGATGAGATGAATGCCGAGCTTCGTAGACTCCGAGCTGACGTCGAGGCCACGTAAAGTGAGAAGAATGTGCTCGGCCAACAACTCATGATTGCTGAAGAGACCAACACTCGTTTGGGTCTCGAAAATTCAAGGCTGCACAATGAAGAATATGTTGATTCTATGTCCAACTTCTCCTACATATGTGCCTTTGCTGATGCCATCCGGTCTGCTCGCCACACGCTTACTGGCGAACAAATTGCCCCACTCATATCTAGTTTCCAGCAGTATCTGATCGATAACCCACCAGATCGCAACCTTCCGATGTCGAACTTGAACGATCTGTGCGATTTCTCCACTCTTCCTGAAGGGATCGAGGTTGATGATCCTATCCTGGATGAGGAAGATGGCTCGGATGTGAATATTGCTGAAGTTGCTGATCAAACTCTCCGAACTGAGTCCGGGTCCGATCAGGTGCAGGCCGAGCAAAGGGGACATCCTATGACCGAGCAAAGTGTACCTCCTAGCGAGCATACTGGACCTGACCATGCTGGAGGAGCCGTTGCTGAGGGGGTCGAGCATGATTTGTTCGATATTTCACTTCCGTCCACTCCCAACTATGAATTTATCCCTTAGTGTAATTCTTACTTTGCCGAACATATGTTGTGTACTTTTTGTCTTCTTCATTTTTTTTTGCTCGAACAATATCTTCTGAACTTGTATAATTTTTTGCTTTCTTCTATTTTGTTCAAACAACTTGAAACTGAATGGTTGAATTCATATTTTGAACTTTTTCCTCTAACCTGATTGTTGAGGATGAATGTGGTTGTTGATGATTGATTGATACTTGTGTTGCTTGATGTTTGCTTTGTTACTTTCTAGTTTAGGCCTCTTTTCTTCTGAATGAGTTCGAACATTGGGTTTGCCTATGCTCGCTCCTGACTTCTTTCATTTTTGATTATCTTATTGACGTTGCAATCGGTTGATCGTCTTATTTAGGTGCAACCAGATGGGTTAACTTTATGAACCCCCCCTTTCTTGGTTCACGGTCATCTTATTTAGGTGTGATCACTTCGTACTAGGGCCGTCTTATTTAGTCATGCGACCAAGACTCATCACCCGCTTTTTTGCTCGGGTATCCGTGGCACTGAGTCGTCTTTTGCATCGCGATACCCATTACTCGCTTTTTTGCTATGGGAATCGAGAGTCTGAACTTCGTTCGTCGGTGAACATAGACACTGGCTCGATCGTTTTGTTCGGGCCATCCGTTTTAGGTCGCGACCTCAAATAGGCTTCAACTAGAAAATCTTAGCGAACAAAAATATTTTTTTGCAACACGTTGTATTCTATTACAACCTTTACAACCTTTACATTTGAAGAAGACTATCTATTACACAACTATAGGCATTAGACTATGGTTTTGAATTTAAACCTTGTCTTGAGTAGACACGAACTGGCATCACCTTGTCCGCGGAATTGATGTTGACAAGCATGTGGCACATCATCCTGTCTACCCTTCTTTAATAACATGCTCAAGCAGCAGCAGCATAAGCCTTTGTCCCTCCTGGACTAGTTGTGATTATCTTGCGGGGCAACCGGACATGAAAGCATGTGTGGCGCAAGATACCGCTTTCCGCTTATAGCAGCGCGAGAAGCAAAATCTTGGTGACACCATTTCGTCCCCTTCGGTAGATGCCGAGCATCAAAGATCCGCGATGTTGCTTCGAGCGGACACCACGACATCCCTCTCCTTCGGAGGAGATTTTGGGGATGCATAGGGGACTAGTGATTTAATATTGCATAAGTGTTGGGATTATACTGAAAAGTATGCTTTTTACTTTGTATAATCGAAACTGAATTTCCAGACTTATTTACTGAAATAAATTGTTTATCACTGATGCTTTAAATATGATTGAATGTTATATATATTCTTTGCATAACTGTTCAATAATTCGTACGTGTTACACTGTAGTTAATTTAGTGATACCAGATCACAGAAGGTTAAATTAAGGTCCTTGTAACTAAAAAGTACACCATTCACGACCTAGATGGAAATGAACAACCATCGTGAAAGGTTGAGGTGTAAGGCTCGGATTGGTTTGTCTTGACCAAGAGATTACACTAAAGGCATGATCGATATTTGAATAGGACCTCTGAGGAGGATAAATTCTTGAATCGAACAAGGAAGAATTAGACCTCGGTGGATCGTTGTTTCTTAACCTTCGTCCCTTAAATAGGATCACGTGGGATTGGTAACTATTGCTTTGACTTATCATGGGTAGCGAATCAGAGAGAGATTCAATACCTTTTATCTTGGGCAATATTATTGGTCACATGTGATTGCTAAGATTTAATACGAAGAATCGTGTGCAAACGCTTGCTTGATTTGCCCCCTGGGAGGTTCATAAGTTTTATCATACCAAATCTTGCAAGTGGAATTAGTTTTAGGTATGGATAATAATGTTGAACCGTTCCTCGACCAAGGACAAAATATATTAATTAACGGAAAGCTATTTCAAATTGGCTTGAATTAATTAATGGGCTAGATAATCTTAAACACGGAAATAATGACCGGGACCCATATTTGTAATATGGGTTAAGATGGATAGTGCAATATTAATTATGTAGTGGGATTAATTAATATTTATGGGCTTGAATTATATTGTGGCTCAATATTAGATATTCAAGATCCATTAGAAGGTCCAATCTTAATTCTCCTAAAGGCCCCGAAAGTAGCCCAACATATAGTCCAATAACGAAAAAGGTGATTAAAATAAAATAAATATTGTTGCTTTATATTTCCTCTTATTTTTGAAAATTATGGATAAAAAGAGGAGAAAGATTTTCTTTGAATTTTGTTATGGAATGAAGATATGTATTCTTGGAATACAAGATTGTCTCATTAAATTCAAGAAATCTCCCACTTGGTTATACATAATGAAATTTCAAAATTTTGGAAATATAATTGGGCAAGAAAGATTTTCTTGATTTTCTTGAAAAGATATTATGGAAGATATGTATTTCTTGAAATACAAGAATATCTCATAAATTCAAGAAGATCCAAATCTTGGATTCTTGCACACTAATATTTTGAAAAATTCCATAAAATAGAGGAGGTGGATTTTTTGTGGAATATTTTAATTATGGGAAAGAGAAGAATATGGGATATATTCAAGATTTCTTGGTGACCAAGAAAAGTCTTTTCCCACATTGAAAAAACACAAAAATTTCGTTCACCCCTCTCCTATAAATAGGGGATGATTAGTTCATTCCCATGAACAATTCCATGTGCTGGAAATATTAGCAAATCCACAAAAGTGGTGCAACAAAGTTTATTTTTCCTTTTGTTAATTGTTCATGAAAGTATCCTTCCATCGGATTGTCGAGCAAAGGGCTAAAGGAATACTTGGGAAGTCCTTTTGGTGAGTCCGTCAGACCAAAGCCCTTTGCCATCCCAGGAGGAATGCGTTCACGTAAACCCGTAGATTCCGCATGCGTAGGTTTTACTTGGCTTTTTTTATGCATGATATGTTGTTGCAATTATTATTTGAATTAATATAGGATTAATTCATGCTAGTAATAATTAATGAATTAAATTTGTATTTAAATATTCACCCCGAATAGATCTGTGCGAATCATTCCCAAACAACAAGCAGTGAGTAATGTGGAGTGGCAACCATGACTCTGCCGAGCATCTTGAGTCCGCAACGAGCTTCAACCTGTGCTCGGAGTGTCATATGGGGTACAAAGCTCGTACTAGGATAGATGCTCGATTCAGCAGGATGATAGCTGAATCGAGTGCTAGATTCTTCTTCGTCTGGAGGCATACTGAACCAACTTTCTTTTGATAACTGTAGTATTTTTCTTTTTTCATCTGTTTTTTCTCTGCTTTCTTCAGCTATCAATATGCCTCTATTTATAGAACTATCCCAAGCTGGTACTGGCATAGCTAGTTGGTGCTGACCCTCTTACTTTTACTCCTCCTATTGACATCTGTCCGCTTTGAATCCTCCCGTTGACATTTGTTCGGTTTTTTGCCAGCTCTTTTTCAAGGATTGACACGTTCCTTTTTTGGTTGCCACCACTTCTCGATTTGTTTTGACACGTATCTTCTATCTTTCAATAGTGTTGGCCATCATTTCTTTCTAGAAGATTTGTGTCGAACACGATGTGTTCTTCCTTCAGGATTGTTCTGCTCGTCTTAGCTGAATGGCTGATTATGTTCGGCCATTTGTGCTCGTTTCAGCTATGTGGCCGATTATGTTCGGCCAATTGTGCTTGCTTCAGCTATGTGGTTGATTATGTTCGGCCAGTTATGCTCGTCATTACTGATAATATTTTTTCAAATTTGACGCATTCCATGAGTAGGACAATGGGACTCCATTCAGGTCTTCCAAGTAGTATGCCCCGTTTAACAAATGTTCTGTAACTCTGAATGGACCTTCCCATGCTCGGCCGAACACACCACTTGATACCCCCGTTGCTCGTCTTAGAACCAGCTTGCCCACGTTGAACCTGCGTGTTCGGACTTTGGAGTTATAGAACTTTTCTGATCTCTTTTTTTACATGGCATTCTTGAAATCAGCCTCCGTCCTTCTTTCTTCTAACAGGTCTGCACTCAGGGCGAGCGCCTGGTTATTGATGTGCTCTCCAAAAGTCATTATTCGATGGCTCGGAATCTTGATTTCTGCGGGTATAACAGCTTCCGCACCAAATGCCAGGGCAAACGGGGTCTCCGCAGTTGATGTTCTGAAAGTTGTTCGATAGGCCCATAATATTTCGGGCAACTCTTCAGCCCATCCTCCCCCCTTGGAATTATCAAGTCTGGCCTTGAGGGTATGCTTGATAATTTTATTAACGACTTCAGCTTGTCCATTTGACTGGGGATAATACTGAGTTGAATAATGCTTTTTTATGCCCCAGCGAGCACAATGTTGTCGGAATTCACTTCCATCGAACTGCTTGCCGTTATATGTTACTAATGATTGGGGAAGCCCAAAGCGACAAATGATGTTTTTCCAAACAAAGTTCCATATTCTCTGTTCGGTGATTTTGACAATGGCTTCGGCTTCCGCCCATTTAGTATAGTAATCAACGACAACCACAACATATTTTACTCCCGACGTGCCAGTAGGAAATGGGCCGATCAAATCGATCCCCCATTTAGCAAATGGCCATGGGCTATAAACTGAAACTAATTCTTCAGGTGGGCTATGAATAAGTGGGGCATGTACCTGGCACCTGTGGCACGCGCGAGCATACGCGAGCGAATCTTTTTTTAGGGTCGGCCAATAATAACCTTGTCTGATTATTTTATGTGCCAGGACGAGCCCACCTGTATGGTTTCCGCATACTCCATCATGGATGTGCTCCAGAATGACATGACCCTCTTCAGGAGTAATACATTTCAATAGTGGAAGTGAGAAGCTTCTTTTGTACAAATGCTCGTCTAAGATAGTATAACGAGCAAATTGTAATTTAAGGCGAGTAGCGTGTGCCTTATTCTCAGGGAGAAGTCCTTTTTGTAAGTAACTCAGGATTGGAGTCATCCAAGTTTCCTGTTCGCTTGTTACTTGGGCGACCATAACTCTGGGAACTGATGGCGAACAAGTTGTGACGACCATAATGTCCGTTGTGTTCGTCACTCCTTCTGCTGTTGCCAGGCATGCCAAGGCATCAGCGAACGAATTACCCAATCGTGGTAATTGTTCTATGAAAACTTGTTCGAATTGCTCAAGCAACTCCTTTGCTAGTTGCTAATATTGTGCCATCTGTTCGCCTCGGGCCTCGTACTCGCCTGTTACTTGATAAACGATTATCTGAGAATCGCTTTAGATCATCAGCCTTTGAATTCCCATTGTCATAGCCATCTGTAGTCCAGCGATCAAAGCCTCGTACTCAGCTTCATTATTTGTGGCTGGGAAATCAAAACGGATGGTTGTTGTGAATGTTTGTCTAGTTGGGCTGATGAGAACTACGCCTGCTCCGGCTCTTGAACTTGTTGATGAGCCATCAACATACATATGCCATGGTTGGTCGACTGCTCTTTCGAGCTTTTGTGGATATGTCAACTCGACCATGAAATCGGCCATAGCTTGGCCCTTCATTGCTGTTCGCGGAGCGAACGTAATGCCAAATTGTCCTAATTCCACCGCCCACTTGAGTAATCTGCCTGCAGTGTCTGGCCGGTGGAGGACTTGTCGCAATGGGAATGTGGTCAGTACCTCGACTGAGTGATCGAAAAAGTATGGTCGCAGTTTTCGAACACTCATTACGAGAGCATATGCTAATTTTTCCAGTGGAGGGTACCAGAGCTCGGCTTCTTTGAGCACTTGGCTTACATAGTAAACGGGCAAGTGGGTCGTTCCCTCTGCTCGAACGAGCACAACGCTAATTGCATGTTCGGATGCAGCAAGATACAAATAGAGTTGTTCGCCTGGGACAGGCTTAGACAGTGTCTGGGTATCTGCAAGGTACTGCTTCAATGATTCGAATGCATTTTGGCAATGCTCGGTCCACTGGAATTTCCCTTTCTTTAATGCATCAAAGAAAGGTTTGCATTTGTCCCCAGTTCGTGATATAAACCGGCTTACGGAAGCTAAACGTCCGATTAACTTTTGGACCTCTTTCACACTCCTGTGGGCTTGCAAGTCAAGCATGGCTTGAATCTTTGATGGGTTCGCTTCAATCTCCCGTTGACTGACCATATGTCCGAGGAATTTTTCCGAGTGAACCCCAAAGCTGCATTTTTTCGGATTTAGCTTCATGTTGTACTCCCTGAGTATATCAAACGTTTGTGAGAGGTGGGTGATATGGTCTTCCTTGTGTTCGCTCTTCACCACAATATCATCAATATATACCTCAATTGTTTGGCCGATGTGTTCGTCGAACATTTTGTTCACCAAACGTTGATATGTTGCTCCGACATTCTTTAATCCGAACGGCATGCGCTGCCAACAGTACATATTCTTTTCACTGCAGAATGCCATATTCTTTTGATCGTCCAGATGCATGGGTATTTGGTGATAGCCAGCAAAAGCATCCATGAAGGTCATGAGCTCATGGCCTGCTGTATTATCGACCAAATAATCGATATGAGGCATTGGGAAATTATCTTTCGGACATGCCTTGTTTAAATCAGTGAAATCAATACATAGTCTCCAAGATCCATTAGACTTGCGGACGAGCACAGGGTTCGCAAGCCATCTTGGGCATTTTACTTCTCGGATCAGTTTATTGTCGGGCAACTTTTTGATTTCACTATTCATTGTCGCATACTTTTTCGGACTGAACTTTCTGCGCTTCTGGATTACTGGAGTTTGTGCTGGATCAAGGTTGAGGGAGTGGCATGCATGTTTTGGATCAATGCCAACCATATCCTCGTGCGACCATGCGAACACATCCAAGTTTGCTTGAAGATAAGCAATCATTTCTGTTCGAATTGGTTCATGTAATTCCGAACCAATGAACACTTCTAACTCAGGTCTGTTCGGGTCGATGTTGATAGACTCCAGTTTTTCGACATGCGTTGCTCGCTTTCTTTTTGTTTCCACCGAGGATCTTGGATCGACCCCCGGTTTTCGTCATCAACCTCCATAGGTTTGAATCCTATACGAGGTTTTAGGTCTGATAGCTCGTTTGGCTGATCAATATTCATTAAATCTGGGAGATCTGGGACATGAGTTGCCATCCCGAATTCTATGTTCGCGCGTTTTATGTTCGTGCGGGGAGCCGTGCTCGTCAAACTTGTGTTCGACAAAGGACATTGTGGCAGCGTATTTACTTGTTGGTTTGACTCTCCAATCTCCCATGTTTGCTCCATCATGTTAACAATATTTTACTTTTCTGGTGCACATGATAGCAAACAATCTCGAGCTTTCTTCTGATCCCCTTTTACGCTACCCGTTCCATCTTGTGTTGGAAATTTAACACAGTAATAATATGTAGAACAGGCCGCTTTAAATTCCTGAATAAACGGGCGACCTAGAAACCCATTATAAGTAGACGGAGCATCGACGATTACAAAATCTAGCATTCTAGTTCGTCGGATCTCCGGATTTAGAGTTGATTCTAACTCGACTCCTAACCTAATCATACCATAGGGTCGGGTTACAGATTCCCCAAAACCCATAATGGTGTGATCACATGGTTCAATATAACTGCTCAAGTCCCCAACTTGCTTTTCCATTTGGTGCAGAGTGTTGACGAACAAAATGTTCGCGTATGCTCCGGTATCAACCAGGAGGCGGTGCACCTTCATCCCGAGGAGACTAGCACTGAAGGTTAAGGAGTCATTGTGGGGGGTGATTATACCGTCGAGATCATCTTCTGAAAACATGATTTGGTGAGAGGGTGGCGTGCTAGCTGATGTGCTCGCCACCTTCACCTGATGGATGCTTTGCAAGGCACGCATCTCCATCTTCTTTCGTCTGTTCGATAATGTTGGTGCCTGATAACATCCACCCACTGGACCATATTCAGGACGTATCATGTGGATCTCTTGACTTTCCCGACCTCTACCCACAGTAAGAGGCCCTCTTTTGGGTAATTCAGACCTCTTACGTGATTCTTCGGGATCACTATCAGATGTTTGTTCGGCTTTACGCTTACCCCTTCAATCTTCTATTTTTTTTGTTCGGGAGTCTCTGCTCGCCGGCTTTTTTAGGAACTGGGTAAGACGATTATCTTCGTATAGCTTCCAAAGTTGTCGAAGTAAATCGCGGCAATCTTCTGTATTGTGCACAATGTACTCGTGATAATTACAATATTTGGAAGCATTAAGCCGATGCTTGTCCATTATGATTCTTCGAGGTCTATCTAACATGTCCCGATCTTTGATCTGGTTAAAAATTGTTTTCGCTGAAACGCCCAGAAGACTTCGTAGGACGTTTGCTTCTACTCTTTCTTCGAATGGTTTGAAAGAGCCTGGGGTTTGTACCCCCCTTCACTCATCACTTTCTTCCCAAAAACTTTCTTAATTGATGTTTCCTGACCCAAACGTGACTGGGCAAGCAGATCCTGCATGGCTATGATCTTAGCTGCTCATTCTCGGAACTCTGAATATGTGTTCGGCCAATCTTGATGCATGGCTTTCCACATGTCAGTATTCAAGGTCAGGCCTCCAACCACCGCGAGGATTTTGGCATCCTCTTCAACTGGGGCCCCATCATACAAACATTTATCAAATCTTTCGATGTATGTTCGATTAGACTCACCTCTTAGTTGGGAAAAATACGTCAACCTTTGTTTTGGCGCTGGGCGAGCACACATGGATGAGAAATGGGACAGGAATTGCTGCCTCAACTGAGCGAAAGATGTGATAGACGCGGCGGGCAAAGTAGAGAACCATCTATGTGCCCGATCTCCCAAAGTCATGGGGAATGATCGGCATTGCGTCGTTTCTGTGGCTCCCATGGCGATCATAAAGTCTGAGTATTTGCTGAGATGGACATGTGGTCCGACTCAAAGATCGAACATGGGGATTGGTGGTCGGTGTTCGCCACTTTCTCTTGTATTTCAGCCGCCATGATCGCCCGGTGATAGAGTAGGGTATTGTGCTTTCGCCCCGGGGTGTCGCTTTGGTCACGGCGGTCGACTGTAAACCCTCGATGGCTTTTTTGCATTTTCGCAAATTTGGTGGGGCCCGACAGACTTGGATCGGGGGTTGTTTCCCATCATGAGGACCCGATGGGTCATGCTGCGTGATGGGGATCCCCCCTTTCAAGCTTGTGCTTGACTACCCAATCGATGATGGATAGACAATTTTGTTCCCGCCGATTTTTGTTCGGCATGCGGATGATCATGAGGATCTGCATGTGCGGGCATGTTCATCGGCTGTTCTTTTCCTGGATCATGTCACCTATTATTGCCGATTCGGTCTTTGGCGGAGAGCCTCAAACGTCCAAACGCTGAAGGTTTGGACCCTTGAGGTTGTTCGTCATCAGACGTATCATCAGCTTTTTTGTTGGCCCGCTTCGCAGCTTTCTTTTTAACTTGCTCGCTATCAGGTGTATGCGAGCGTCGTTCTTCATCATCTTGAGGTTTTAACTTGGCTAACTCTTTTTCAGCCCTCTCTTTCTGTGCTCGTAGCAAGAAAGTGATGGCTTTTGTTGTGGCCGCCAGATCATTGGCTATATCCTCAAGATTAATAGTCTCCACTGTCTGATCTTTGTGAGGCTGGCGCTGAGCCTCTTTCTGGTAGTGAGGTCGACTTTGTCCCGACCTCTCTGTTTGTGTGTTCCTAGATTGAGGCATTATATTTCTTTTTTCTGCCTCGGCTAACTACGGGATTGTGTATAGGTTGGTTTTTTGGTACCACCCTCCTTCTAGCGCCAATTTGTTGCGAGTCGTTTTATATGGAGAATATTATGTGGCTAATTCTGTGACAACTCACAAACAAAATATGCACGTGTAAAATAAACTGTAAATAAGAGGGATTTGTTGACCCAGTTCGTCAAGAAATGACTACTCTGGGGGCATACCAAGCCAGGGATGTGGTATTGCGAGTTTTACACGTACAATATGTGATACATCTCATGAAGATGAATCGTTAAGGATGAAGATGATTTGGAAAGTTGGTATTTGTGTGCTAGGGTTTTTGCATGCATGGATGATCTCTCGAATTTTTGTGAACCTTCCACCTCTGGGAAATTTCTGAACCTGTCTCTCTCTCTGGGAATATTTTTTTTCGTAACCTGGCGCTTGTTGTTTTTTCTTCCATTTATAGTACCTTGACAAGCATGAGTTGGTTTGGCAAGCATGAGCTGGAGACTTTGGGCCATGCAAGAATTCATGTAATGTTGCCACGTTTCCAACTTCGTCTTCCTGATTGATCTTTGCACTTGCTTGTCTATAAGACACTCTTTTGGTCGTCCAAATCAATCTTTTGCTCGGCTGACCGCTTTGTTCGCCCCATAAATCCATACCAATTTTATGTCGGAATATCATCGAGCATACTGACCCTTCAGGATGTCTGAGCTCTCAGGATATCTGAGCATCGAGCATACTGACCACTTAGGTTTGTCTGAACCCTCAGGATGTCTGAGCCTTCAGGATATCGAAAATCGAGCATCTTGACCCCTCGGTTTATGCGAACCCTCGGGATGTACGAGCCTTCGGGATATTCGAGTCCGAAAGCATCTTGACCCCTCAGGTTTGTCTGAGCCTTCAGGATGTCTGAGTGTCGAGCATACTTATTTGCTCGGTCAGTTTGTTTGAACAGTCAGTTGGTAAATGGTAGGCTGGCGAACAAATCTTACTTCATTGGCGAGTATGCTCGCTTGGTTGACAAGTGGCGAGCTGGTCGAACAAACTTGTTTGGTCGGCAAACGGCGAGCACACTTGTCCATCGGGCATAATTATTTTAATAAATATTACACGTGTCGCTCTTACGTGTTCGATTAATGCTGAATAATTATATCGAACACAACAATGAGCAGGTGTTGTACAAAGACAGATTGGGGATATTCAAAGAAGGTGGTTATGAGACTCAGGTTGTGGAGTTAGACATTTCGAACTCAGGTGGGAGCAAGGAGGTTCTAGATGATCAGGAGATTATCGAGGGAGAACCAAGTACACCACCACCAACAATTCCGCTGCGGAGATCCACGAGAGAACGGAGATCTTCTGATAGGTATTCACATTCTCTTCATTATTTACTGTTGACTTTGGTGGTGAACCTGAATGTTATGCAGAGGCTATACGTAGTGAACAAGTGGGCAAGTGGAAACTTGCGATGGATGATGAGATGAATTCGTTGATGACCAACGGAACTTGGGAACTAGTTGAGCTCCCTAAGGGCAAGAAAGCACTGCATAATAAGTGGGTTTACAGAATCAAAGAGGAGGCCGATGGAAGCAAACGCTACAAGGCAAGATCGGTTGTGAAGGGTTTCAAAGCAGTAAAACATGGTATTGATTATCTTGATGTTTTTACTCCGGTTGTGAAGCTAACTACCATTCGGTTAGTTTCGAGTTTGGTGTTTGCAGAGAACCCGGTGTTAGAACGGATGGGTGGAAAAGCAGTCTTTTCTTCATGGTGACTTAGATGAGGACATCTACATGAAGCAACGAAGGATACTTGTCAAAGGGAATAGTGAGCTTGTTTGCAAATTAAAAAAATAGCTTGTATGGTTTGAAACAAGCTCCATTCTGATGGTACAAGAAGTTTGATGGGTTCATACGAGATTGAGATCAATAGGTGTGAAAGGCGACCATTCTTTGTTACTTCAAGAGGTATGATGGTGGTTATATCATTTTGCTATTATACGTTGATGACATGTTGATAGCAGGCTCTAGTGCTCGGGAAGTGAGCAAGTTGAAGAAGAAGTTGTCTGATAGGTTTGCTATAAAGGACCTTGGAGAGGCCAAGCAAATCTTAGGTATGCGAATCGATCGTGATAAGGTGGTAGGAAAGTTGTATCTTTCACAGGCTGAATACAAAAAGAAGGTCTTGGAGAAATTTAGTATGGAAGATGCAAAGTCAGTTCGGGTCCCGTTGGGAAGTCAGTTCAAACTATCCAACAAGGACTCATCTAGTAGCGAAGAGGAGTGGACCTACATGCAAAATACTTCGTACGATTCAACAATTGGCAGTTTGATGTATGCCATGGTGTGTACAAGACCAGATATTGCACAGGCAGTGGGAGTTGTTAGCCGGTTTATGGGTAATCCGGGTAAGCAACATTGGGAGGCAGTGAAGTGGATCCTTAAGTACTTGAGAGGTACTACTGAACAAGCTTTGTGCTTTGAGGGCAAAAGCGTTGAGTTGGCAGGATATGTTGATGCAGACTTGGCATCCAGTGATCTCGACAAAAGGAGGAGTACAACCGGGTATGTGTTTACTTTTGGTGGTACAACAATTTCTTGGGCTTCTAAGTTGCAGAAGATCGTAGCTTCGATTAATCGCGAAGCATAATCGTTTGCGATTCTTGAAATTTAGTAAGGAGATGGTTTGGTTGCAGAATCTTTCGTGTGAGTTGGGGAAGGAGCAAAATGATAGTATTTTGTATAGTGACAGTCAGAGTGTTATTCACTTGGCAAAGAATCCGGCCTTTCACTCGAGGACGAAACATATTGAGTTAAGGTATCATTACATACGTTACCTCATCGAGAACAAGATCTTCTACGGTAATGAAGATCAGGAAGTGAGAATCTGTTGACATGTTGACTAAGGTTGTGACCTTAGAAAAGTTGAAGTTATGCACGACTTCAACTGGCCTTGGAAACTGAGATGAAGGCTTGGCACTACTACCAGTGAGAGAGACCGTTGAAATGGAGGAGACAAGTTACAGATTGAGTTAGTCTCCAGGTGGGAGATTGTTGGGATTGTTGAAGCATGAGTGAAAGCAGGGGATCTGCGAAGCGGGGATTTCGACCCGGTCTTAGGGTCGAGCACTTGTGCTTCGGTCGAGCACCCCATTTCTGTGGGGTGACCGGTATTTCGACCCGGTGGGAGCTCGGCGAACGCCTTTCGACCAAAGCCCGAGGTCGGCGGAGGCTCAATATATCTTGGTTAGGGTTTTTGGTGATCTCATACTTAAATACTTTTGACTCATTGTATCATTGTATCACCAAAATAACACTCGAAAAATTAGTAGATCTTTTGGCTTGGTAGTGCCCCCAGACGTAGTCATTCCTGACAAACTGAGTAACCAAATTTGTGTTCCTTAATTCTTGTTTCTATTATTTTTCCATAATTGCTGCTTGAAATCCTTACATGTATCAGCCTATCAGGGCCTTCAGGCTCACGCCCATGTCCTGGGTTCAATTATCGCTGAAAGCAACTCCACCCATATTAAATTGTTCACTCGTTTACCGCTGAAAGTAATTCCATTCATATTAAATTGTCCACTCGATGAGCCTCTTCCCAATGATGGAGTAAGAAAATTTCATCCACGAGTGAGGGGGAGTGTTAGGGAAAATAATAAAAGAATTAATTCTGCATCTCTCTATAAGTTTGGACTTTTAGATGAGACGAAATTCTTTCACAAGAAAAAAATTAGATTTAAATTGGCAGGCCTATTGTGTTAGTGTTAGTGTCCTAGAGACAATCCTATTGTAAGGACATAATACTAAAATAATATTCAGTATTGATTTAATATTATTGTTTATTTAATATTAAACGTATGACATTACACTTGTTAGAATATTATGTTTGATTGTTTACATTTATTCTTATTTGTGCTCCCATGAGTCATTGTTGTCATTGAGATTGTGAGAACTCGGATGACTTAAACATGACTCTCAAAAGGCCCTGATCAAGAATCATCAAGAATGGGATATTGATGATGCAATTGAGATTGATGTGTGGTCTGCATCATACTCTTAGAGAGTGTAGTAAGATCTCACTTACTACGAGATACTAGATATCTCATGATGGATGCACAAATACCTTAGAGGGTATTGGTATACCCATTCGAGAAATCGTTTGATGTAATTCCACAATATGTATCTACGAGTGTCTCGGTTAGTGGGAACGATGCGATACTCCTTTGACTTGAGGCCAATACGCACGACATGTGTGGAGTGATGAACTTTGATCATGACCGACGCTTGCATCCTTCCATGGGTAGATATGGTTTGGATTGAATTCATCACGAAATGCATGTGCGTGGTAGTTGAGCCAAGAATATGATTCATTCCTTAATGTGGATTTAGAGAGAATACTCATCTTCTCATCATAATTGGATCTAAGTCATCGACCGATGCACGTCAACTTGGACTTTGTGGCCAAGTGTGACATAAGTGATCAATTAGTGATTGGAGATAAAATGATTAAGTTATTTGAATAGACACTTCATCATGTTCAAGATTTAATCGAGTATTCGTGACTGAAAGGAAGTTATCGTAATAGCCCATGTTTTAGTTACAGGTAGTTGCACATTTCCTCGCAACGTACCTCATATATTGAGAATGTCTGATTTATTGTCTAGGGTTCAATTAAGACCGTTAGTTTGATTAATCGCTCGATATATGAGGGCCTATGAGACACACAACAAGTAACAATTGTTACTAATTATAGTTGGTTGATTAAATATGTATTGGATATTAATATTTAATTTATGGAGAATCTAATAATAATTATATTTAGAATTAATTATTATTACTATTTAATTAAATTAGATTTAATTAAATAGGATTCCCAATAATAATATATGAAATATTATTATGAAATTTGATATATATGGAATCAAATCCGTAGAGATTTGATATACATGGAAATTAAATCCGTAGAGATTTATGTATATGTGAATTAAATCTATGAGATTTAATTTATAAGATTAGGGATTTTATTTCATAATCAGGTTAGCTTAAGATTTAAGCTGGGTCTCCCCTATATATATGAGCTCTTGGGATTCATAAATACAAGACTTCATTTTCTCCATAAAATCTCTAGTTAGAATTTTTTTAGCAAATTCATCTCGGGATTCAACACTAGCGAATCGGTGCGAATTGGTAAACGACTGTTACGTGGATACCGTAGTAGAGGGATTCATGTACGAATCATTGTAAGGATTCTGTTTACATTTACCGTAATTTGATTATGTAATTATTTATTCGTTGTTGGTGAACTATTTAATTACGATGCGCATGTATTACGTGTTTACGTGCCTCTATATTCCAACATATTGAGTCAATAAGGGAATGTTTGTTTTGAGCTTGAGGTGGATGAGACAAATTCGGATGGAAAAGAAAAGTGGATGGGGAAAATCCAGTGAATAATAATTCATTGTTTGTTTTGGGTTTGATGTAATAGAGATGGTTGAAGTTTTATGTCAAATAAATACTTTTTAATGATGATAATATATTATTTTATTATTATTATTTATTAAGAAGGTAATGGTTGAATGATTGTGTTGATGGTAATATATAAAAGTTAATATTATTATATATAATTATATGATAAATTATATAATTATTTAGTGATGATAAGGTATTCCCTTAAAAAGAAAATATATATCTATATTCGTATTTAATCTATTTTTAGTGTATTTTATTAATTTACAAAACGGTGAATTTATATTCATGCATATTGATTTAATGATATTATTGGTGATGGTGCACATGTACTGTACACTTATTTAAAATAATTTTATATCAATTTGGAATAATTTTTATGTATTTAAAATAAATATATTATACTAATTTGATGGTGTATTATAAAATAAAAGAGAGAGTAAATATAATATATATTTAATATGAAAACATAGAGTTGATATGATTGATATTGGGTTATGTGAAAATAAGGGTGTAGATTTATAATAGGGATGAATGTGTATTTAGATGGAGGATGAGATATGAAAATTCAAAAAGTGGACGGGACGGGGGAAGCCCATCCCCCATCCGGACCTCCCGGCTGAAAACAAACACCCCCTAAGGGTATGTTCATTTTGGGCTTATGGTGGCGTGGGAAATTCCGGACTTTGAAGTCCTAGAATTTTAAAATCTTAGATTAATAGTTAAGATATATGTTTGTTATGAGATTTTATAAGGTAGGATGGTGGAAAAGATGATTGATGTAATATTATTAATTTTAAGTGTATTGAGATAATAAAAAAAATGATGTGAGTGCATATAGAAAATAAAATGTAGAATAGTAGTAGATGACTAGGTAGAATATGATTAATATAATTTCAAAATTTTTAATTTAAATCTCAAAATAAATAGGAATTTAAAATTGTAAATTTCAAAGTCCATCGGGATAATTACAAAAGAACGTACCCTAATTAGCGTTAAGTATGTATAATTGGACGGCCATAATCAAATCCCATCAACTTTTTTTATAAATATTTGAAAAAATAAAACAAATATAGGGCATCAAAAATTTTGTCCCTATTATGATTAGTTACTAGAAGTTGAGAAGTGTACTATTGTAGTATGGGTGGCATGAAAAGGAAAAGGAAAAGGGCAATGCATCTGACAAGTGACAGGTTGGATGTTTCCAATCTTTAGCCGCCAACCTCTATTAAACACGCCTGCACACATATCCATATCTCTATATATACTAGTACTACATACACGAGAATATGTTGATAAAATAGAACTACCAATTTTTATATTTGAACACGTTTTGCCAAAAGTGGAAATATTTATTTTCACCCAGAATTCGAAGCAATATTTTTCTAGTTTCAAGGATTTGTATGTTGATGCCCAGCTGCCACTTGATATGCATATTGAATATATGAATATGAAATTTTAAATCCAAAATATGGATTTATTTTAATCGTGATGGTTTTTTTTCAAATTTTAAATAGTTTTAGTTACGGTTTCTCTTAACAAAATATACTCCCTCCGTTCCAATCTTTAAAGTTTTCTTTCCATTTTTTTTGTCTCAATCTTTAAGGTTTCTTTCCTAAAATAGACATACTCTATTTAACTAACACTCTTTTCATATCATTTTATTTACACAACTGCCACTCAATTAACCCAACCCAATACTCCCTAAAACTCATTTAATTAGCCCATTAATCGGCCCACCTCACCAAAACCTAATCCCATATCACTAATTAATCGGCCCATCTCACTCATATACTCACATCACTCTGCACTCTCTCTCTCTTTATTTTTTGTAACTCTCTCACTCTCTACTTTCTTCATGATTCATCTTCACGATTCATCTTCAATGGCTCTCTAATCTTTAGATCTTCATCGTTCATACTGGAAATCTCTGTAATTTGCTCTCTTTTCCACTCTCTCATCACCACCTGCAAAAAACCCTAAATTTCCATGGCCGATGATTCTTTAAATTCTGAAAATTGGCCATGCACCAAAGATTATAAGGAGTATGAGGCGGATCCAGTGGAGGACTTTTGGTGGGAGGAATCGAGAGCTTTAGATTCTCAAAATCCTTTATATAAAAGGTGGGATGAAGAGAGGAAGAAGGAGATGGAGCCGGTGGCGGTGGATGCGGAGAAATCGAAGGGTTGCGATGCAGATTTGAGCGATGTGGGTCGGGTTTCTCCCGATTATTCATCCATGGTTGTGCAAGACTCTCTCTCACCGGAATTGCCCTATGATGAACTTGTTTAAAAGCGAGGTTACTTGATGGCGAACCATTTATTCGTGTAAGTGATCCACGTTGCTGTTTTTTGTTCAAAGTGTGTTCCAAATTTGATTTTTTGTTCATTTCAGTTTTGGAGGGTAGTAACATTTCTGTTGTTTGCCAAATCTCAGGTTCCCAATTCTCTATATCTCGATTTAGGCGAGAGAAATGAGTTGGGGTTCATGTTGTACACGCCCAAGTCCGAAATTATCATCCCTGATAAGTACCCTCTACCTCAATTCAGTGATAAAGTCTATTGGCTTGATGAAAAACGAAAGGGCCATGTTGAGATGCTAAGCATTTTGATTCCTGAGATATTGCCTCTGATTTACAGGTGCACGTACTCTGTTGATGTTTCTGGTTGCATATGTGGGTAAATGTGGTCTATTGGCTTGATGTATTATAGCAACCAACCATGTGTTTGTGATTTAGGATGCTAATTTACATTATTGGGCTTCTCCCAATGATGAAATTGATCTGAGGGTTGAAATTGTGTTTCAAACTTGATGTTTCTGTTTGAAAACTGAGAAAATTGACCTGACTCCCTAAAATGATGAATAAAATTGGTGTTTACGTTTGCATATGTGGGTAAATGTGGTCCGATTGTTCCGGTGGTTTTGCATATGTTGATGTATTATAGCAACCAATCATGTGTTTGTGATTTAGGATCTTAATTTTCATCATTGGGCTTATCCCAATGATGAAATTGTTATGAGGGTTGAAATTGTGTTTCAAACTTGTTGTTTTCGTTTGAAAACCGAGAAAATTGACTGACTCCCTAAAATGATGAATAAAATTGTGTGTTTCGGTTGCATATGTGGGTAAATGTGGTTTGATTGTTCGGTAGTTTTGCATATGTTGATGTATTATAGCAACCAATTATGTGTTTGTGATTTAGGATCTTTAATTTACATCATTGGGCTTCTCCCAATGATGAAATTGTTTCGAGGGTTGAAATTGTGTTTCAAACTTTTTCTTTTTCATTTGAAAAATGAGAAAATTGACATGACTCCCTAAAATGATGAATAAAATTGGTGTTTCTGATTGCATATGTGGGTAAATGTGGTCTGATTGTGTCTTTTTTTTGTTCAAAGTGTGTTCCAAATCTGTTTTTTAGGTTCATTTGTTGGCATTTGTTTTTTTTTGTTCAAAATGTATGTATTTTTTGTTCAAAGTGTGTTCAAATGATTTTTAGGTTCATTTTTGGCATGTGTCTATTTTTTGGCATTTATGCATTTTTTGTTCAAAATGTGTTCCAAATATGATTTTTAGGTTCATTTTAATGGCATGTGTCTGTTTTTTGTTCATTTCAGTGGCATGTGTCTGTTTTTAGGTTCAAAATGTGTTCCAAATCTAATTTTTAGGTTCATTTTAGTGGCATGTGTCTGTTTTTTGTTCAAAGTGTGTTCCAAATCTGATTTTTAGGTTCATTTCAGTGGCATGTTGCTGTTTTTTGTTCATTTTAGTGGCATGTGTATCGGGTTTTTTTGTTCAAAGTGTGTTCCAACTCTGATTTTTAGGTTCATTTTAGTAAAGTAGCGTGTGCATTTTTTGTTGAAAATGTGTTCTAAATCTGATTTATGATCCATTAATGTCACCAATTAGGGGTAATCTTCTAAGTTAGGAGACTTAATGTGATTCTTATGATGAAACTACTCTATGATTATCAAACAATTCAATAGTAATCTGCAACCTCTAGGATGAGTTTCCTAGATCAGGATGCTAAAACCATAACCCAATGATGTGATTATAATCTGAGGGCCTTATGAATTCAATAAACAGATTAGATTCAATAAAGCCACATCTTGATTGCCAAAATACAAACCAAAAAGAAACCTTAATGTTTACTGCTTAAACAATGATAGCCCTAGAAGTTTATTTACTTCTATGTTTATGCAATAAACATTCACCAAAATGTACAAAAAGTTTGCCTATTACACCACTGCATTCTACACCCCTAATACCCTAAATCCCTCATAAGTTTGGCCATAGAACTGTTTACTCCCACTCCATTATCAAGCTGCATTAAATATTCTATGCATTCTCTTACCAAACTCTCATCAACCTCAAGATTATCAGGTAGTAATCATTGATAACTCAGTGAGTCTTTGCCCATGTGTGGTATCTTAAATATGTTGTCTCCTTTTTCCTTCAGCATCTCTATGCAACAACTCTGCAAACTAAAAAACACTTTGTTAAGAGTAATTGCATCTAGTTGTTCAAATGATCTAGCTACATTTGCACATAGTTAGAACCTGTTTTTGGCCTTCTTCTTCTGTTTGTAATGCTTGAATTGATGCAAAGTATCCTAAATCATTAATGTTAGAATCTGGAGAGTTGGGTGGTTAGCAAATCAGTTTAATGTTGTAGCCATCATATTGAGCTATAACTCTTAAATCTGGATCATTGTCTAAAATGTGTGGTTTGGCATTGTCTTGCTGGATGAAAATTTGTTTGCTTGCATTTTCAGGCCACTTCTCTTTAAGTGCTGGTATAATCTGTTAAAAAATAGAGTAACCAACATGTATGTTTAGGATACTTGCTCTATTTAGAACATTTTAATTGCAAGTAACCAACTATGTTGATGATACTCATTTAGAGACTAAATGATGAAATATAATCGATAGTCTATGGTGTACACGATTGATAATCTTGATCCTTCATGATTTGCTTGGTTATGGATTCAATATTCTTTGTCTCCATAGTGTCTTTTCACCGTTCTTCATTGTTTCTCATGGCTTTAACTTCTTCAGTGAATGGAAACATTTCTATCTTTCCATCAAACATAAGTGTACAATCATTTGCATATAGGGGTCTCCCAATAGCACAAATGAACATAATCTTTGTGATAAATCTCTTGCTCTTGCAACTCCTATGTGCGTGAGGTTTACATTGGCGGTTTGTACCATCCGTGAGTTATTTTTGTGATATAAAACAACTTTTCATCTATGTGGATGACATTGTGCTTGTTGTTAAACTTGATGATGTTGCTTTCTCTGTCTACATAGAGTTGATTAAGGTTGTATTGCATCCTTGCAATCTTATTTTGATTTGTTAGTGATAACTTGATGGCATTTGTATGTGCTTTGATTTGGCCTTCCTTAATCCATCTTCCAACTGTGTTTTTGCTAACTTCCAAGCCTTCAGCAAGGTCTCTAATGGTAGACCTTTCTATCCAGTGTATGGCTTTGATCTTCTCTTCATCCAATACAACTGTTTTCCTTATCTTCTTTCCAGTTCTAGATGAAATAATATGAGGTGTCTTACCTTGATCCAATTGTGTTTTTTGCAGTGATCCACACAGCCTACTGACAGTTTGTGGAGGAGCCCCAAATAACTTGCTAGCTTTTACGATCATTTCATACTTAGTTACTCCATTTTCCAAATCCCCAAGTAGATATTGTATAATCTTGTTTTTTTCTTCATAACTTAAATGGATTCTAGTTTGAGCCATGATCAATAAATCTGCATTTATGTGTTGTGGCAGGTTTGAAGATGGGATGTATTTATGACATATAAAGACTGAGGTGGTTGGAAGATTTGAAGTTGTAGGAGGGGGTATTTATTGTTAATGATGGCGTAATAGGTTAGAAATCTGTAATTGGGGAAAACTTTGGTGTAATAGGAGGAATTACGTTTTGGGGGAAATTTTCCTTGTTTTTGTGGGAATTCTCAGATATTTTGGGGAAATTTTTAAATTGGTGTAATAGGTGGAAAATTTTGGTGTAATAGGGTGCCATTTATGTCTGCTTGAATTTTTGAACTTTTTCTTGTTCATTGAGCAGTTAAATGAGGTTTTTTTTATTTTTAATGTTGTCGATTTTGTGCGAGTAAATTTGCAGAGTAATTAGCAGTTTTAGAGGGTTTAATTAACCCTCTAATAAAGTGAATTTTATTTTTTCATAAAGTTGATTTATTCATTCTACCCCAACATTTTATCACTATTCCACTATTCCAATAAATCTTATGAGCGATTGTAAAACCCTAAAAGAATCGGGACGGAGGAGTATATAATATGACAAAAAAATTGTGTATGGACGGCGCCTCAAACGATAAAAAGCAGTATAACTTAAAGACAATTAACATCCATCTCTCTTAAAGTGTTAAAGCGATAATGCTTAAATTACACTCCGTCATACTATGAGAGAGTATCTCACGCAATAGTGTCTCATATAATATTTTATTTTCTTCTATTTTTTTTCATAAATGTCTTGTATTTTAATGGTGTCAGAACTATATGATATGATCACCTAAAATGTTTACTTTAGCTAAATACTTTCATATTTATATCTTACACATAAAACTCTATACTAACATTAGAAGCATTTTGTACTGATCATATAATTTTATACTATTCGCTAATGTCTAATTATATTTAATTGAACATTTAATTAATTTTATGTATGACATACTAGTGTGGACAGTGTGTGGTAGTGTTCACGGATAAAAGTACATTAACTATGACCATTCAAAATTTATTGGTGAGATGGATATATGATGTTGAATGAGAGAATACATTAGAAAATGGCGACAATATACAAAGAAAGTGATGTGAGTGAATATTAACAAATCTGAGAAGCTAAAACAAAAGACTTAATCTCAGCTTTTCAGTACATGGTACAAATGTGGATAGAGATAAATTTGGAATTTAAAAGCACTTAAAAATTTCTTAAGTTTTTTTTTCTATAAAAAAATGAGAATTTTGTATTTTGTGTGCGTTTGATTATTAAAATGTCATGTGAGATAATAAGTGGTAATTGAATTATTATGTTATAAAAAATTAAAATAATATATTATTTTATTAAAAGATAAGTATTAATTAGTCTGTATTAAAAGATAATAAGTGGTAGTATTTTTTTCTGAATTAGTTATTTAATTTTATTAAACTGTATACACTAAAGTGTTACTATATATATATATATAAAGACAAAAACAGAGACTCTAAAGTCTAAAACAAACAATTTTTTAAGTTGTGGAATGTATTAAAACAGTACTAAGGTATGACCCACATAGGTGGAAATGGAATCCATGATTTGGACTATACCAATGAAAGGCAACACACAAAATGTCACGAAATAAGTAATCAGTTAAAATTTTCAAAATTATGGGTTCATTGTATATTTGTAATATATAAGTTAGATAATTATCATAAAGTCGGTATTTCAGTTTTTTTTTTTTTTTCTCCCATTGGAGGTGTCCAAGTTGATGGAGAATTGAATGCAACAATTTAAAATCACAAAATTCAGTCCTGTCCCGGTATTTATGTGTTTTCAGTCGAGCTCGCTGCGCATAATCTGTCTAGTATACATTATTTTACCTTTTCCGAGCAATTTACAAGTTATTTCACAAAGACAAAGTTTATCCAATATTAGTATACATTGTTCTATAACAGTCTCATTACAATTATGTTGATGAAAAATATAATTTTGTGATAAAATAAACAACTCAAATACTTATATGTAATATTGCACCATGTAATATTCTTTAAATATAGAAATAAAAATTATGATCAAAATCAGGTGGAATCGAGTCACGTATACATACAATATGACTTGTTTACTTTGATAGAATGATAGTATTTCATATTTCTCTATATATTATTATTATATTAAATTAACAATGACACATAATTTTAGACATACAATATTACATTATTGTTCGTTAATTTTACTACAGTAGAAACTCCATACAGTCATATTGTAGGGACCGGAAAAAAGTATTACTATAGGGAGGTTATTCTTAAATAAAGTTTTACATAGAAAAATTTTTTTTTTTGGAAAAAAAATACTACATTCAATATAATACATACTATACTACATGTAAATAAATTTATTAACAAATTCATTTATCTAATTAATACTATGAATTTGACTAAAATAAATACATACACTTTAAGCATACAAAAAGGTGTTTATGGGGACGAATTATTACGTACACGCAAGTTGAAGGATGTAGTGACAAACCATAAAATTAAGATGTCGTCACAATAAATCATAGATAAATATTTTAGGTCATCTTAATTGTAATGATATATAAATTTTTATATATAATGCAATTTATTCTTATATGGAGGTATAAATCCTTAAAATGGGACCGGAAAAAAAATATGTTTTATTACAATGTGGAGTTTATTCTTAAATATAACTGGTCCCGAGTTGGAACCGTGATTTTTTATTATTATAGAGAATTTATTCTTATATAGAGTATTCCTACAGGGTTTCTATTGTACATGAGCGAACAAGTAAAAATGTCTCTATGGTCGATTTTTGACCAGCAACTTTTTTTTTTAAAGTGTATTTCTTAGACTCGTCGCGACATTTTTTATTACTAAATTTAGTAAGCATATTCTAATTAAATTTAAATCTTATCAAATGAATTATAAGATATTATAAATCTAGCTAAACGAATCTTAAGCGTGTATGGAATTATCATTGATCTTTTTGGATACATTCATTATGGGTAATTATGATTAAATCATACATTTATCATTCCTAAATCGGAGTTAAGTAGGTTGCACCCCACCGACCGGGGAGTATTAGTCGTGCAAAATAATATTTGACAAAATGACACCAACATGGCAACACATACCAAAAGTCCATATATACGTGCTAATAATAATTAGCACTGATTAATCACTATATATTATTGCCATTAATGGTGATTAATTTTTTTTTTTAAAGACAATCAATTACAATAGTTTCCTAACATAATAAATTACAATAATTCCTTCTATCATCGGGCACATGACAATATCATTTCATCTTGTCAGAAACCAAATCGTCTTAATCACCACAAAGAGGGGACCACCCAAAACCGGAACTCGAAACCGCAAAATCAAGAAACCCAACAATGAGAGGATCACCACCCCACAAGAGAAGAATAAATATTCCCTCTCCGTATCTCGAACACGGGACCTCAAGGTCTCAGGTGGTGGAGCTCTAACCACTTGAGCTATCCACACTTGACTTTGACCAGCAATAGTCTTGATTCTTGAATCTTTTGATTGTATGAAATATTTTGAGATGAAACACTACAATAAAATATAAATTGTCTACGAAATTTTTTTATTAAAAAAAATAGATCTTTAAAAAGTGAGTATTTTCTAAGATTTGTCTACTAATTTTTAGAATAATTTTTAAAAAATTACCTACAAAAAATAATTTATTAGGCAAACAAATTACCTACACATTTGTAAGTTCTGTAGGTAAACAAATTAACTACAAAAGATAATTTTCTAGACAATTTATATTTCCGTTGACAATTGTATTTGTAGTTTAGAAATGACTTACAAATAAACTTACGTACGAATAACATTTCGTAGGCAAATTTACCTATGAATAAATATGTCTATATCACTAGGAAATTTTGTAAGTTAATTGTAGGTAATTTTTAGTATTTAAAGACGAAACTATTTTCGCTGAGAATCCCGTAAGTATATTGAAATATTCCGTAGGCAACCATTTATTTTATTATAGTGTAATAATTATTATTTTGGTAAATCCGAAGGTGATTCTAGTTACTATGTCATTTTGTGTGGACATTTACTTTACTACACCACATTTAAAAAAAAAAAAAATGTAAATTGGTTCAAACTGTAGTGGCTTTCTATTAATATTATACTCCCCCATCCCAAAGGTATAAACCCCTTTGTTTTTTGTCAGAAGTTTTAATGTGTGAATTGTTTAAGAGTGACACCCCTGTGAATCAGGTTCACGGTGTGAACTCTAATTTAATATGACCCATTTTGAGGTATTGGTTTGACCCGAATTTCATCTTTTTTTGTCATCTTTCTTCACGTTTTGCCATCTTTCTTCACGTCTTTGGTTGTCTTTCTTCACGTTTCACCATCTTTCTTCACGTCTTTCGCTCAATTGTTTCTCTCGCATCGCTCTTCGCGCGCTCAATCATCTCATCTTTCACTGTTATTCTAGATATAAAACTTTCACTTTTATTCAGAAAAACTCTCACTATCATGTTATTAAACTATCATTGTTATTCTATAAAACTCTCACTATTATTCAGAAAAACTATCACTGTTATTCTATAAAACTCTCACTGTTACGCTATAAAACTATCACTCTATAAAACTCTCACTATCATATTATTAAATTATCACTGTTATTCAATAAAACTATCATTGTTATTCAGAAAAACTCTCATTGTTGTTTAAAAAAACTCTCCTGTATTGCCGCTCGAAGGTGATCTTAATGGAGCCAGAATTGGCGACGGCGCGATGATTTGAAAAAGAGTGTGGATGAGTTTGCCGATGGGAGGCCATGATAGCGGAGGGCGTAAGTAGGGTTGGGGTTGGTGGAGGCAAGAGGTAGGCGTTTGGGATGGCGAGGAGGGTGAGGGAGGAGCAAGCGGGAGAGATTAACCATTTACAGCGCAGAAGTGGTGGCGGAGGAGGAGGTGAAGTCGGAGAGATTGGAGTAGGCGGAGAGGAGATCGGTGTTCAGGGGAAAATGAGAAGGGGAAGAGGGAGAAAAAAAAAAGATCTTAGAGGATATATATCTGACCCATTTTGTGTGGATAGATCAAGTTTGACCCGGGTTCATGGTATGAACCAGGTTTACACAAGTTTTTGTCATTGTTTTCTTAGTATTTAAAGTGATATTTAATTGAGGGTATTATGGTTCTTTTTATTTTATTATTAAAATAGATGATTTTTTGTGAATAAAAGTAATGACATGAAATGTAAATTTAAAATGTTGGAAGAGAATAATAGTTGAAAAGGATATAATTATTTTATTATCTTTTATGGAAATGGGTAAATAAATTTGGGACGGACCTTTTTGGAAAAAAATGGTATATAACTTTGGGACGGAAGTAGTAGTACACATTGGATTAGTTATATAATTTAAAGTGAGTCTCATGTGCACCAGGTGCACCGTGCACTCCATAATACATTTTAAAATTATACAACTTGTTACACTAAAATATGCAATTTGTTAACATTGAACTATGCAATTATTAATATGCAATTTGTTTACATTGAATCATACAACTTGTTTATATTTGTACGGTTAAGTAAAAAAAATTTACATATTTCAATGCAACAAATTACAAGATTCTAAAATACACAATAAAGTGTACGATGCACCTGACGCATACACGACTTAACCTATAATTTAATTTGCATATAACGTGTAAAATTTAATATGTAGCAATGACCAAAAACAAAATTGTGAGACTATTGATACAGTCGTAATTCATTAATTAAAAAACTAAATTAGTAAGTAATTATTTAAAAAGTAGCCAAAAAAAAAAACTACCCCACCTTCTAAATTAAAGGACAAGTCTTCCCACCCCCCAACCCCCACCTAACTACTGATTTCCCTTTCACCATTTTTGTTTTGTTTACAATATATCACGAGATACAATATTACACCCACTGCACCGTGTGTGTGTGAGAGAGAGATATATATCAATTATCAAGCAGAGTTGCAGAAGAAGGAGATTGGCTGGATGAATTTGTGCCATATTTTTTGTTAATACTTCACCTCAATCGTGTTCAAAGGTTGACTCAGAATTGTTAAAACCAGGAAAAAGTTGTAGAAGCTAATGCTGAAATCATAGGTGAGCATTTATTTTCATTGAATTCACGGGTGATCCGTACATTCTCACACACACATTATGAATTTATGATACATACATACACACACAAATACTCCATTATTGCGCAAAAGACAGTGCCTCTGATTTCTCAGAGCTGAACAGGTTTTTATTCGTTTCTTCATTTGTGCTTATACTCATAATTTCTCTTCTTCTTGGGGGTTCAAGTTCCCCAATTTATGAAATCTAGGTTTTCTATTTGCTGTTCTAGGTGTAATCGCCTTTTCCTGCAAAATCTCGTAATTTATTGATTTATGTTTTGATTAATTAGGCAGGATTGTTAATTGCTGCGATGGAGTTGTGAAATTGAATCTCGAAGGCTTTAATTTCGTTGAACTGAAGATAATGAAGTGTTTCTACCATTTCAAGGATAAAAGTAGAAGTAGGGCACAGAAATCGGCACCAATTTTGAAAAATCAGAGCAAATCTGACATACCAGAAGCTGGGCGGGTTACGAAGTCGTTATCTTCTTCCCTGGTGCGCACAATTCCTGAAATATATGAAGAAAGAGCTCAGAATTTGAGAGTTTTTAGGTTTTCCGAGTTGAGGAAAGCCACAAATGACTTCAATAGATTACTGAAGATTGGAGAAGGTGGTTTTGGATGTGTATACAAGGGAACGATTAATCCCGTTGAAGGAAATGGTGATCCGTTGGTGGTTGCTATCAAGAAACTCAATAAAGATGGAAGTCAGGTATATATTAATGTTGGTTTACTTTATATTTGTCCATTAATGTTGGGAGTTTGATTTAATGGAGATGTATATGGAACACTATCAGGGCCACAAAGAATGGGTAGCAGAAGTGCAGCTGCTAGGCGTGGTGGATCACCAGAATGTCGTCAAACTTATAGGATACTGTGCGCTAGACGGAGAGAGAGGTATACAAAGGCTACTTGTGTATGAATACATGCCCAACAAAAGCATGGAAGATCATATTTTCAATAGGGCTCATCCACCACTATCATGGGAAAAAAGATTGCAGATAATGCTGGGTGCAGCCCAAGGATTGGCTTACTGCACGAAGAATTAGAAATCCAGGTTTCGCCTTTCATTCCTTGAACCAATCTTATATCAATGTCCAAGCTTTTCTTTTCCTTGTTGATTTCACATTTGAATTTGGTGTCCTATCATTGATGCTAAATGTTGAGTTATGATTATGTATAGGTTATATATCGAGATTTCAAGTCATCAAATGTTTTGTTGGATGAAGACTTCAAGCCGAAGCGTTCGGATTTTGGGCTTGCCAGGGAGGGTCCGACTGCTGGTCATACACATGTTTCCACCGCGGTATGGTCAGTTATAAGCATGACATATGCATATGCATGTTAATATGTTAGATTTATGCAGGCTCAAATTGTCACCCATTCATTAGTCTAAAAAAATGTCGCCCCTTAAATCCTTCATATGTAATCCTCTGCTGTTAGCAGTTAGAGATGTTGATCACGATGAACTTAATAGGAGCTAATCGTCATTAAACAAAAAATAACTACACGTGTATATCATTAGAAACTGAGTTGAGCTTTATGCTACAGGTTGTTGGAACATATGGGTATGCAGCTCCAGATTACATTGAGACAGGGCATCTTACCTCAAAGAGCGACGTCTGGAGCTTCGGTGTTGTATTATACGAGATGTTGACCGGCAGACGATCTCTAGAAAGGCATCGCCCCAAACCCGAGGAGAAACTGTTGGAGTGGGTGAAGCAGTATCCTGCTGATAGTAGAAAATTTGGCATGATAATGGATTCAAGGCTCGATAATCAATACTCACTCAGCGCAGCTCGTGAAATTGCTAAATTAGCAGATAGTTGCTTAGTGAAAAGTGCAAAAGATCGGCCCATGATGAGCAAGGTGGTGGAAGCTTTAAAGCACATTGTTCAGACATCACCAATGGACAGCCCTCCGACAATCATTTAGACGATGATGAAGATCATGAAGTGGAGGAGAAACCTGCAAAACAGACAGGGATATCGGAATCAGCCAAAAGACGTATGGCCCACTTGGCTAAAATTAGTGAAAATGTGGATGGGGTAAATACAAGGTTTCTGATTATGCAAAGGGCCAAAGTAACATAATTACAGGATTACAATTTCCACTTTATTGTCAAGATGAACAACAAATGTAATGTAACTAGTTTCTGTATTCTATTATCTTATTGGAAATTAGATTTTTTATTGGTCCGATCAGCTTAAGAAGCAACCCTGCTTTATAACTATTGTAGAAATTGTCTTCTCAATTTTCTAGTTATCAAGAATAGAAGACCTGCTGATAAAAAAATATGTATAAATCTGCTAATCAGATGTCCTAATTATCTTCCCTTCAAAAATCCATTCTTTTCAACATAAATAGACTAACCAAGGTTGGGCACCTTTCTCCAACACTACATAAATATCACATATTGCAAAATTTTAAATGGATTCACATCCAGATCTATAAACCCAACTTCCATGCTCCAACAATTTGTGGAAGTGCCAACATCAGATTCACGTTCACAAGATATGAAGCAAATAAGGATAAAAAAGTAAGTGATTACAAAATTGTTCTGTTTGCATACCTATTAAGAAGATTAAATCTTCATGGGCAGTTCTTACAATCAAGCAATATCCCTCACGGTCAACATGTTCAGGTCATATGGATGCTGGGACCGTATTGCTTCCTCAGTCAACGTGATAATGCTTTTTCTGGTGAACAACATTACCTAAAATAGACATGAAAAATGTGCCATCACAATTTGTAATCTCAAACAAAAAAAAGACTTGTAACCTTGAGTCAAGAAAACTACAAAGACAAGAAAGTAAGATGGTATAGGGCATGTGATTTGGGAGGCTCTCTTCTCATTCATCAAATTAAAGAAAATGTAAATGTCCAGCAGGATGGTGAATGAGTAAAGATCAGCGACAACCTAACTAATGGAATGCTAAATTTTATCAAACTCAAAAGTCACATTCATAAAATCTATCCCCAGACAACCAAAATTTTCCAAGACGTAGTCAAGAGATAAATAAAGCATATAAAGTATCAGGACATTGATGCATTATGAAAAAAGGTCTTGAAAATAGCTTGACTCTTTTCTTCCCTCAACTTCTTTACCTGTTTAAATCCAAGGCATTTGGACAACAATGATAATTACTCAAGTCTTTTACCTAGGTAACAAAATCCAAAAACAGATAGCTACGTTCTAAAACTCAAAAAATAAGACATCAATAATAAATTCATACCTCAAGATTCTGATCCAGGTGCAAATTCTGGCAGGTCCTCAGAAAATTTCTTCTGTTTGGCCTAACAAAAACTGAGCAATCATTCCATGGACCTACCCGTTGACTGCTTCTACATTCATGCTACCCCGATTATCAATAGATTCAAAAGGGCCAAAACTTGTTTTCTGATAAATCCTATTCCTATGTATTAAGTCATATGTTAAGTACATTAGGAAGTCTAGAAAGAGACTCTTCCCTGTTATTTCTTTTCTTCCAACACCGTCCTCTATATCATGATATGCTTTGTCCAGTATCTTATACGTTATCTCATCAAACTCGAAAGAAATTTCACTCAACTTCTGCGCCCACAGTGCTGTCCTGTGTGGTAACCCGTGCTTGCGCAGATTAGACAACATTAAGTTGGCTGTAACTAAATCTGGCACAAAACCCATCTTAAGCAATTTTCCTGTCAAAATCATTGCACGATCCAGTATATCATGACATACACCATTCATCAGAGTATTGTAAGTGAAAATGTCTGGAGACATTCCAGAAGAAATAAGTTCATTAAACACCATTATAGCTTTATTCATCCCCTGGCTTCTGCAGTAACTCTGAATTTGTATGTTATATGTTGTAACATCAGGTCCCCAACCGCTAATCTGCATTGTGTTTGCCATATTCTCTGCATTTAACATGTCAAATTGCTTACAATATCCACTGATCAAAGTATTATAAGTGATATTATCAGCAGTACAGCCATGTCTGTGCATATCAATGTAGGTACCCATGGCTGACTTCATCCTTCCTTCTTTACAGAACCCTTTAATAATGATATTGAAGGTGATAACATCTGGGAGCAAACCCCTCTCCCTCATTCCCCTTTCCAACTTCAATCCCTCATCTGTGTGGCCATACTTACAAAACCCAGAAATTAAGGAATTGTAAGTAAAGTTGTCAGGCACCATTCCCACACTTATCATCCTTAAGAACATATTATATGCCTCATCAACAAAGCCCGCCTTAGAAAGTCCATTAATGAAGGCAGAAAAGGCCACAGCATCAGGAGCCACTCCCAGCATCTCCATTTCTTTCCACAGACCCTGAGCTCCCATCATATCTCCTACCCTAAAATATCCATCTAGAACCACAGTAAACGCCACTTTACTGATGGGATAGCCCTTATCTATCATCTCATGTATAAGGGTGTTGGCTTCTTGCAGCCTTCCAGTTTTAGATAAACCAAAAAGAATTGAAGTATATGTGGAAGCTGAAGGACTGAGGCCATACTCCATCATGATCTCCTACACTTCAAAAGCCTTGTGTTCTAATTCTTCTTTTCCATAGGCAAGAATTAACGAGTTAAACGCAATTACACTAAAAGAAACTCCCTTTTCAAGCATGTTCTCCAGTAACTTCAAAGCTTCGTCCAATCTACCTGCCCAACATAGTCCTCCAATAGATACATCACCCAATGGAGAATCTTGGGCCAAATCCATTACTGATAAGTTCTGTAGCAACCAGTTTCCATCCTCTTCCTTACGATACTTACGGTGACCTGCAGCTAAAATGTTATAAGTCACAGCATCAGGAGCCACACCCTTGCTCCTCATTTCTTCATAAAGCATATCTGCAATACCAATTTCTCTCGCCTTCACATAGCCATCCATCAAAGCATTATACAATACAGTGTTTGGCAACACACCCTTTTCTGGCATCCAGTCAAAGATTTTCCTTGCTTCCACAACATTGCCCTCTTTGCAAAAAGCATTGATGAGTGTGCTAAATGTTGCGGAGTTTGGAGTGCAACCACTATCAACCATCAAATGCACCCATCTAAATGCATCCCGAGTCCAACCCCTAACACAATACGCCTTGATCAAAATATTATATGCATATACATCAGGTTCACACCCATACTTCCTCATAACATACACCAAACTTTCTGCAATCCAAATGCATCTTCTCCTACAAAACCCAAGAATCAGCACATTGTAGATATAAATCGAGGGAATGGGTCCTAAACGAAGCATATCTCTGAACAACTTCCAAACACTGCCATAATCACCAAGCCTGAGCAACAATTTAAATAAAATACAAATTGCTGATTTACTCGGCCAACCACCAACTTCTCTCATCCTATCCAAAACCTCAAGGGCGCAAGATGCCATCTCTGCATTCGTAAAACGCATTAAGAATAAAGAAGTCTACTGCACTCTTATAATTGTCTCTCCATACAACTATGTAACTCCTTTCCTCTCCTATTTCTCGAATCACCCATGTTAGCACATCTTGTGCTAGAAGCCTATCTTTTTCAGCCATTAATAAATGCACGACAACACAACAATGTCGCACTATGCCATCTGAATAATCACGAAATACGTACTTGAAAAATGCAAACGCGGCCTCCTGGTTTTCCAGCGATTTCATGATCTTTACAAGGGTAAATGGACAGGAATTTCTGGAAAATCTACGTAAAAGGTATTCCTTCTCGAGTTTAATAGTCTTCGAAATTCCTAGTGCAAGCTTACGCCTCTCATTTGAATTAATCGCAGCGTTAACAGAGTAAGTGCAGCTGCTATTAAACGGTGAAAATTGTTCCAGAAAATCGAACTTTGAAGCAACAGGAGATGATTTTGAGGTAGTGAAGTAAGCGAAGTGGATCAATTGGGGAGAAATTCTTAGACTTTTGGGGATAGAAGAGAGGAAATGGACTAGGCTTAATTGGAGAAAGAGAGGGCCAGAACGGCAGACCTTAAGACTCCGGTGAAGACACATCGGAGTCGAAAGAGGGTTTTATTTAACAGTCACCGCCGCATTTTGCAATCGAACGTTATACAAATGTTTTCGTTGGATAAACTCTTAACAGTTGGGCCAAATATTGGTAGTCTGGGCCGACATATGAGCCCATCAATCGAATTGTTGACAAACCCATGTTTTAAGGCTCAAGTTATTTGCACCGCCACAATTAGGAAATACACCTCCAAAAAAATGTGGACAAAAAAAATTACACATAAGAAGACTATCTTACCCTTTTATCTATCTAAAACACATTCAAATCCCAAGTTACAACCCACTATAAACTGCCACCGCAATCGAGTCTGCCACGGCCACCGAGTCAGCCATACCAAATATTTTGCCCTGTTTTTTCACCAAAATTAACATATGAATGTCGAAAGTTATCTAAAATGAACAGTAGAGCCCCTTTTACTTAAACCTTAAAAAATTCATTAAAAAATCAGTAAAAAATGAAGGAAAGAGAAGTACAACATGCAATTCTAGTGTTTATTTATACAGATTTCAGTCAAAATGTCAAAAAGTATTACAAAGTTAAAAAAAAAAAAAAAAAAAAAAAACAATGAAAGAACAAATTCTAGATCTGGAATATCGAAAATAATGGAAAAAAGAATAAAGAGAAAAAAAAGAGGCGGTGGAGTGCGATGAGAAGAGAGGAAGGAGGCACGGATTTGGAAAAGTAATCGAAGTAAGAAGAAAAAAAGAAAAAACCTGAAGGAAGACGACGGAGACGAAGGCGGTGGGAGAATAAAAGATCGGCAGAGAGAAGAGAGGAACGAAAGATGGAGGGCGATATAGGAAAGAGAAGGGGAGGAGGGAGAAATTGGGGTGAGGGGGGTTGGGCACGTGGGGTGCGGACGCAAATTGGGGGAAGGGGGGCGTGGGAGGGGAAAAAATTATCTCCTATACAAAGAAAGAGACAGAGAGAATGGCCGAGTGAGTTGGGGAGGGGGGGTTCCCCTTGTTTCTAATTCATTTTCTTCTATTGGAGGAAAGTATTTATCATTTGTAATGCATATCAAACACTATTTGTCATTATAAAATTCAGACTAAAATTCAATTGATTGTTGTTGGGTTTGTGAGCAACAACAATCAATTGAATTTTACTAAGGCAACGGTTATTGCCACCGCCATTTTTAGTAAGTACACCCCTTAGATTAGTACACCATCTTTAATAAGATTAATATATCTCCTACTCAATTTCCTAAAATGCCCTTTTATATTTTTCACTTACCTCTCTTCTCCCTCACTATGCCCCCTTTTCTCTCTTCTTCCTCAATTCACGTACCAGCCTCGATGTCGCCCCTCCCCACTTCTAATGCCCCGCCACTTCTTTCCAATGGTGGCACACAAGTTTGCTTTACCTCCTCCTCCTCCTCCTCCTTATTCTTCTAATTTGGATGGGATTATTGGTTATTTTCCATAGATCTGGAATTGATACCAATCTTTTAGATTTTCGGATCTAGTTTTTATGAGAAAGTGTTGGATTTTCAAAAAAAAAAAACTTCCAAAAAAATTATCTTCTTTCGATTTTTTTTTGCCGAAATATTTATTTATTCTCGAATTTATTTAGATCTGCATCTTTTCATTTTCTTTTGACTAATTTTTTGATTTTTTTCGAAAAAAAGTTTCCGAAATATTTGGGGGTTTTCAAAATTTTAATAAGATATTTAGTTATTTTTTTGATAAAAAAAAAAAAACTCACAGATCCGATTAAATCTTTATGAACCCAATTCCATATATCTTCTGTTAATTCGATATAAATCATTTGAGCCATTTTTTCTTTATGCGACACACTCTTCTCTTTGATTCTCGTCCTCTTTTCTACTTCCTTCCATATTCCTCAATTTTATTGATTCTTTCTCAATTGAGAGAAACGTGAATGCAAATTTGCACAAATTGAAGCTGATTTGAAATTGTCCATGGGATTTGAATACATATTTCAATAGTTTCCCTAATTTGTACCAGGAATTGCATTTTTCATCGTCGTCTCACTCTGACGGACCTCAGAGGAACTGCCGCGTTCATCCCCTCGTCGATTGATTCCAGCCGTTTGTATTTCAAATCGACCAAGAAATGAAATTGCGGTACTGGAGGTAGAAATATGCAGTGGATAATGCGATTTTCAGGCTTTTTCTTCGCGGCTATGGTCATGATTGCCCTCTCCCCTTCGCTCCAATCCTCCCCGCAGTCGGTGGCAATTAGGTCTAAGTGATAATTTTTTTGAATAACATTGAAAGTTTTATAGCATAACGGTGAGAGTTTTTTTGAATACCGGTGAGAGTTTTATAGAAGTTTTATAGTTTAATAACATGATAGTTTAATAGTTTGATAGAGTGATAGTTTTATAGAGTGAGAGTTTTATAGAATAACAGTGATAGTTTTTTTGAATAACGGTGAGAGTTTTTATAGAATAACAGTGATAGTTTAATAACATGATAATGAGAGTTTTATAGAGTGATAGTTTTATATCGTAACAGTGAGAGTTTTTCTGAATACCAGTAAGAGTTTTATATAATAACAGTAATAGTTTAATAATATGATAGTGAGAGTTTAATAATATGATAGTGAGAGTTTAATAAAGTGATAGTTTTATAGCGTAACAGTTATAGTTTTATAGCATAATAGTGATAGTTTTATAGCGTAACAGTGAGAGTTTTCTGAAAAACAGTGAAAATTTTATAGAATAACAGTAATAGTTCATTAACATGATAGTGAGAGTTTTATAGAGTGATAGTTTTATAGCGTAATAGTGATAGTTTTATAGAATGATAATTATAGTTTTATAACGTAGTAATGAGAGTTTTATAGCGTAGCAGTGAGAGTTTTATAACGTAGCAGAGGTGACGCGAGAACAACTGAAATATGATGGCGTAGAGCAAATAAATGAAAGTGAGGCTTAAAATTTGGGTCAACCCATCCTCAAAATGAATCATATTGAATTAGAGTTCATAGAGTGAACTTGGTTCACGAGAGATTCAATTCCGAAATATTTGATCTTTTAAGAATAGATCATAAACAAATCTGCAATGACAAATTGGAGCTCGGTGGTGACTCGCCGGCGATTTGGCGGCGACACAGACATTAAACTCAAGAGAAATTGGGTTGTTTAGATTAAGATAATTTGTTAAAATTGAAAAAGGGTAATATTGTATTTTCATTTGTCTATTTAAGAAAAAATAAGGATAGGGGGGACTTACCAATTTGGTGATGTCAATAACCGCGGTCAAAGAGTAATTGTCATCCATACATCCAAATAGGCCTACTAAGAATAAAGTATTCAGGTAGCCCAAACTGAGCAAAGGGCTACCTATGAGGCCACTATTTAATATGATAGTATCACTTAAGCCCAGGGGAGTATCACTAATATTACACTTCAAATAAATTTACCTCTTATCAATACTGATTATACTCACTTCATCCATCAAAACTGTACTCATTTAATTTTAACATGTTGTACAAAAAGGTAAACTAAATACGTTTATGGACACAATTTTTTTTATCTTCATCGTCCAACAATCTCTTAATTACTCAAGTTATCATTATATTTTACTCACAATCAATTATGTTATTCATAAATAAACTTAATTTACCTTTCTATACAACATGTCAAAACGAAATGAGCAAAGTTTTGTGGATGGAGGGAGAATTACTTTTTGAGAACCAATATTAGTGATATTACATAAACGAGCATAAAAAATGTAATTGGACACTAAATTATTTAATCTTAAAATCAGATTCAAGATTGTATTGCAGGCCATGCTCGTGGGTCGCGGTCTAATTCTCTAATATTATAAAAGGTGGGAGAGAAGAATGATCGATGCATTCGAGATCAACAAAAATTGAAAATTAAGATACTGTAAAAATATAATAAATTAAGTATACCTCGAACAGAAGATGGACAAGTGTGTGTATATTTTATCGGTAGGAAATCGAAATAAAATCCAATATTCTAATGAGACCTTCACCATATAATTTGATTTATTGAGAACTTAATTTAATTTTCTTATCGAACAAATATGGAGCCTCTTGATAAGAAAAATAAGGAAGCTGATTTGTGTTGCCCCATTTTAAACCTTCGTATAATCATTTTGAAATCATACTAGAAAAAAAAAATTACTCTATATAAATTACTAGTTTAGTGCCGCGTGTTACGCGGTTTCTAATTAAAAATTACAGTATTTTTCAATAAATATTATATTTAATAATTAAAAATATAAATATGTGTATAAATACAATAAATATGAATTAATAATTATTTAAGGTGTATATTAGTAAATTTCCTTAAACCTTGTAATAAGATTATTGTGTCAAATATTATTTATCCATTTTAATATGAAATTGAAACGTACAAATTAAAACAAAATAAATCGATTAAGAAAAGACTAATAAATAAATTAATTAATACTCCATCCGTCCCACTATATTTGTCTCATTTTCCTTTTATGGACGTCCCACTATATTTGTCCTAGTCCATAAAAGGAAAAAGTAACACTCCATTAACTATTATTTTAATATTATTCCCCCACTTTTCATCTCAACTACCTCAAATACCTTCACTTTTCATCCCAACTACCCCACTATCTATTATTTTAATATTATTCCTAAACAATTCAACAAAAAGAAGTGGGACAAATATACTGAGACGGATGGAGTATGTAATAAAAAAAAAAATTAAAAGTGAATGAATTATAATATAAAATGTTTTTGCCACATAAAATATGTTAAGATCTACATAAGAGCAATTATAAAATAAAATTATTTATTAAAAAATTAATAATTGAATATAATTCACACTAAGATAAAATACATTTAGAGTGAATATTTTATCTATCTTAGATTAAGTCAAACAAAAATTATCGAAAGAAAAATAAATAAATAATATTATATAGTTAAATAAAACATAAAGTAATAAATATGAATTACACATTTTATAACATTCGCACATATTTTAAATACCTAAATAATTAAAAATTAATTATACACAAAAACTTTAAGCTTCATAACACATATGATTCTTTTATAAACAGAATCAAATAAAAAAATGATATGTGTATTCAAATTTCTCATTGAATGACACATATGTTAAATTAACATGGAGTTGACAAATCATGGAAAAAAAAAAATTCCTATTAGTGCATAGAGGGATGTGTAGTGTTCTGAATAAAAAAAAAAAAAAAATTGCTCACTTTTAGAATCTGTTCAAATGGTTGCTGCAATTGCCGCTATTACAATGAATTCGGTTTCTCATTTCTGATACATAATTATGCCTTAAAATATTGAGGCAAAATAGAACTTTATAAGTTTATATTATAATTGAGTTACAATTTGGACATCGATCTTTTACTGCAAAAATAATCGTATTCTTGAATTCAACAACTCTCCCAGATTCCTTGTTCCAACTGCCCAGATTTGCTGCTCAAAAGTATAGTTTGGAAATATTTCCTTTTACTTATTTGGGAATATTAGAAATGAGGGAAATTTAAGTTGATTCTTGCACATAAGCTAAAAGCCCAGATCAAACTCTTACTTCACCAGTATCTATATTTTAATAGAAATTTATTTTTATCATCTCAACATATATTGTATGTACCAAACAATTGTTGTATCATGTATGAAGATAAGATGACAAATACATATTGGACGCTTTATCATTTATTTATCTCAAATTTTCAATAACTTGGTATTTAAATTGATATAAATTTTCGATAAATGAATAGCAAGTAAAAATAGAAGTTGAAGATTTGCATGTAACGATTAACGACATCCCCAAAGAGGATTATTTTTCATCCCACCATATGAACATGATACAGATGCCATTTACAAGATAATAGAAATTATATAATAGCAAAAATCAAAATCAAAATTGCGGCCCATCTTTTTGCCTGATCAAACTCAAGTTATCGGAATTAATCTGGGAACTGATCCCAGTTTTCCTTTTTTGTATTTTCTTTTGGCCTTTTATATATATTTTTATCAGGACACAGCTACTGTGCCTGTTCTTACAGCTTTGTTGGCATCCGATTCTTGAATAGAGTCCGAAATTTGTCTGGATTTATTAGATCTCTTAGATGCATTAATTTTCCATCTTTTCTCTGATGCTTCATCCATTTCAATTTGTTCCTGTCTGCACTCTTGGCTACAAAAGGGCGTATTCCCTCTGCAAATTCACCAAAATAAAATTTAATTAACCCCATATATGAAACCAAATTAAAATTTTAAAATTGAATATAATAAAGGTGTCACATATAAATAAATAAAACTAACCTGTACATGAATATGTCGCTATTGTGGCAGAGGGATCTGCCACAAAGTGAGCAAGAATCAAGAAAATGGGGTTGGTAGTCTTCGTATTCACAGCCGGTGTAGTACGCAGTTGAGGCCATCTTTTTACGGCGGAAGAGTGGTGGCGCCGGCGGTGGTGGTGGGGAGTTTTGTAGTTGAGAAAGTTGTGATTGTAGAGGGAGGGAATATGATGTGGGGATGTGGGTTTATATAGAGAAAAAGCAGAGCAGGAGCTGGGATCAGGTGCTGCATGGACCACCTACGCCACTGACATTAGCCAATCAATTTTGTGATGACGTTGGAAACGGGGTGTGGTTGAGAGGAATTGGGGCCACCGTAAAATGATGTAACACTAGTAAGTAGTATGTTAAAGAGCGCACCATTGTTATATCCACAAAAAGTATTCTATCGGCGCGATGGAGCCGGCGGTGGCGTCGAGACGTCGATGACGGACTAGAGGCGGTCACGTCGACGATCGCGACGGATCGCTTGCGATCGCATGATCCATGCGACCGAAAAAGGCGACGTCGCATGGTCAATGCGACGCGGAATTTTTATTTTTTAATTTTGATTTTTTTATTTTATTTTATTAATTTATTAAACTCATTTAATTAAATTATTAAATTTAACTAATTTTTAGATTTTATACTCATTTAACTAATTTTTTATTTTAATTCGAATTTTGAATTTTTCAATTTATGTAACACATTTTAATTGAATTATTTAATTTAAATAATATAAAAGTACAGATTTATTTTAACTACTGATTTAATTTATTTAAATAATTAATTGATATTATTTGAATAAATAAAAAGTAATAATTATTTTTTATCCACAATATTGGTTCATTAATTGATTAGTATTTGTTAATTTATTGAAAAGTATTAGTTAGTTGGTTATAAAGTAATTATTTGTTATTCACAATATTAGTTCACCAATCGATAAGTATTGGTTAATATATTGAAAAGTATAAGTTCTTTAGTTATAAAGTATTAGTTCATTCATTGAAAAGTATTAGTTCAATTATCAATTTAAACATGAGAAAAAAATCACATTATATGGAAAAAATATATACACATTACATAATTTTCATCCGAAAATAAATCACTACGACGTGCTGCTAGAAAAAAAATCTAATAATTATTAAAAAAATTTATAATATTTGGGTTTATTATTCTTTCTAGCCCAATAATTAACCGCACGTCGCGGCGCATCCAAGTTGTGTAATGTACGGAATAGCTCTATCATGTCTAGAAATTGAAAAAAATTATTATAATAGTAAAAAAATCAAAGTATGCTTTTACTTTGTATAATCAGACTGAATTTCGGACTTATTTACTGAAATAAATTGTTTATCACTGATGCTTTAAATATCATCGAATGTTACATATAATTACTGCATAACTGTTCAATAAATAGTACGTGTTACATTGTAGTTAATTTAGTGATACCAGATCACAGAAGATTAAATTAACAGTCCCTTGTAACTAAAAGTACACCATTCATGACCTAAATGGAAATGAACAATCCATCGTGAAAGGTTGAAGTGTAAGGCTCAGATTGATTTGTCTTGACCAAGAGATTACACTAGTGCACTGAAGAGGACCTACAGGAGGACAAATTCTTCAGAACTGAACTAGGAAGAATTAGACCTCAGTGGTTAGTTATTTCTTAATCTTCATCCCTTAAATAGGATTGTGTGTGGTTAATAACTATTGTTTTGACTTATTACGGGTAGAGAATCAACGAGATTCAATACTTTATATCTTGGGCAATATTATTGGTCACATGCGATTGCTAAGATTTAATACGAAGAATCGTGTGCAAAGACGCTTTGTTCGATTTTCTTGGGAGGTTCATAAGTTTTATCATACCAAATCTTGCAAGTGGAACTAGTTTAGGTATGGATAATAATGTTGAATCGTTTCCTTACTAAGGATAAAAGATATTAATTAATGGAAAGCTATTTGGTGGCTTGAATTAATTAATGGACTAGATAATCTTAAACACGCGGGAAATAATAACTTAGGGAGCCATATTAAGCGTAATATGGGTTAAGATGGATAGTCTGCAATATTAATTATGTAGTGGGATTAATTAATATTTATGGGCTTGAATAATATTGTGGCTCAATATTGATAATTCAAGATCCATTGGAAGGTCCAATCATAATTCTCCTAAAGGCCCCTCAAGTAGCCCAACATAAAGTCCAATAACCGAAAAAAGGTGTTTAAAAATAAAATAAATATTTGTTCTTTATTTTTTTCCTCATTTTTCGAAAATCATAAATAAAAGAGGAGAAAGATTTTCTTTGAATTTTGTTATGGAATGAAGATATATATTCTTGGAATACAAGATTATCTCATTAAATTCAAGAAATCTCTCACTTGGTTATTTATGGTGAGATTTTCGAAAGTTTTGAAAGAATAAGGGAAAGAAAGATTTTCTTGATTTTCTTGAAAAAATATTATGGAAGATATGTATTTCTTGGAATACAAGAATATCTCATAAATTCAAGAAGATCCAAATCTTGGAATCTTGATCCTTAATTTTTCGAAAATTCCCACAAGAGAGGAGTTGATTTTTATGGAATATTTTAATTATGGAGAAAAGAATATATGAGATATATTCAAAATTTCTTGGAGATCAAGAAAAGATTTTTTCCTCCCTATTCCATATGGAAAATCGACCAACACCCTCTATAAATAGGGGATGAATGTTTCATTCCCAAGAAAAAAAAATCCATGTGCTGGAAAAATTAGTAAATCCACAAAGGTGGTGCAACAAATTTTTATTTTCCCTTTTGTTAATTGTTCATGAAGACTTCCTTCCACCGGATTGACGAAAGGACTAGGAATACTTGGGAAGGCTTTTTGGTGTGTTTAATCGACGAGACCATTGCCACTCAAAGAGGTTAGTTCACGTAACCCAGAGTAATTCCGTCGTAGGATTTATGTGAACTGTTTATATGCATGATTTGTTGTTGAATTATTATTTGAATTAATATAGGATTAATTCATGCTAGTAATAATTGTTAGAATTAAATTTGTATTTAAATATTCATCCCGAATAGATCCGGGCAATTAATTCCCCAACAGTATAGGGGTCGCGTGCGATTATGCGGCAATTTCGCCCAAACCGACACGTGGCGTCTTGGCGTGTTCTGAATTTTTATTTTATTTTTTTCGGTTTTTGACGAGTGTTTTTGTCACATATATATATATATATATATATATATATATATATATATATACACACCATGCACACACATATAATCACCACTTTCACAACTCATTTTCAAAATAAAATTCGAGAGTTATATCATTTTCACTACTCAATCCTCTCATTTTCACTACTCAATTCTCTCATTTTCACAAGTTGTTTTGACGTCGTCGCCTCTGCTGCCGGAATTGGTTTTGTTTTTAATTTTTATTCGTTAGTTTTAATATATCTTGATGTATGCTTTTTCTTGTTCAATTTTTAAGACAAATACTAATGAAAAATTTATTCAATAACGCAGTTCACTTGCCACCGTCAACCATTAAAGGTGTGGTTTTCTTGTTTATATTTGTGTACATATTATATGCTTTAAACTTTTAGTTGAATATCCTTTTAAAGTGTTGTTTGTAATGCTTTAAAGTATTAGTTGGTTATAAAGTATTAGTTGTAATTCTTTAAGGTATTAGTTTGTGTAAATATGATACTATTATAAATTTAAAATATACTAGCACTTATTTGTTAATTAATATAAACTAGCTAGACAACTAACTGCTAAATTAATAAATTATTTCTAAAGCACTCAAATGCTTACAATTAGTATATATTATATATCAATTGAAAATGAGGAAAGCAACATAAGTAGCAATCACAATGTAAATTAATTAATTAAGCTTACAGTTAGTATATATTATATATCAATTTGACCCTTAGTTTAATAATAAATATTTAGTACTAAAAAGTTAGTAGGAGAATGACAAATAAAAACACTTACATTTTAAGTAACTAAATATAATTATAATATTTAAAAAATTTAAGTTCATATCAATTCAATTTTATAATAAAATTATCTATATTTTTTTAAAAGAAAATATTTATATTTATATTTATTATATACCTAAAAAAATCTATAGTTTATACTTTTTATTTTAAAAAAAAAGTAAAGAAAAAACGTAAAAAAAAAAAACGAATAAAACATAATAACTATAATTACTGTCCAATATATTAAAAATGAATGGACTAGCCTAGTTGGTAAATGCTTTGCCATAAATGCTTGAGGTCCACTGTTCAAACCCTAGTAAACACTTTTTCCACTTTTTTAAATAATTAATTTTCTTATAGACAGTGTTAAAATTCATATAGTAACATTTTTCAAACTGATACATAAACTATTAAAAGTGTTACTTAATGTAATATATATTGTAGTGATTATATAAGTTTATATAAATATATATATATATAATATAAATATTTATATATTTATTTATTTTTTTTCATGTAGATTATATACGTGTATTATATACCTTAATAGAAATTCTTAATAATATATACGCGTATTATATACCTTAATAATATATAATATATATTTTCTAATAAAAATTATATTACATAATAGAATTCTTAAAAATAAATCACTACTTAAACACAAAAGGATTAAGATAAGGTATTTAGGTTGTTTACATTGTTAAATTAAGAAAAAATACCTAAAAAACAGTCAAACAACATTATTAATTGTATTGCTGTAAAGTATTAGTTTTATTGATGTAAAATATTAGTTGTATTGTTGTAAAGTATTAGTTATATTTCTGTAAAGTATTAGTTGTATTGCTGTAAACTATTAGTTTTATAAAAAAAAATAGTAGTTTTACTGTTGTAAAGTATTAGTTTTATTTATTCTAAGGTATTAGTTGAATAACTTCGTAATTTATTCCTTAGTTCACAATGTAAAGCTACAACTACAACTGCGCCAAATGCACCTATCTGTGTAGACTATGTAACCGATGTGTTACAGCTTCACAGCGAATGCAACAACAACTGCAACAAGAAACGCAACAACAACCGCAACAAGATTCACAATTCAATTGGAGTACAATGTTAGGTTCAAATTTAGGATTCGATCTGAACACCCCTCCAATAGAACCTAATTTCCAGCAGTCTGTTCCGGTGCAGTTTGCTTCAAATCCAGCACATAATGATATCATGACCCCTCCCTTTGTGAATATCACCCCAGTACAGTTCCCTGAGTTATTCTCACCTTCTTTCGATCTGTTCACCCCAACCTTGAATCAGGCGTCCTCGTTATGAATCAATCCGGGGCGTCCACATCTCATCACTCCACTCCCCATGGTCCCTCAATATCTCATCACTCAAGTCAACATGAGTATGAGAATGAATGCCAATTTGATACGCAGGCAACACAAGCCTCATCGTCGCAAAATACTGAATGGATGACGACGACGCCAATGCTTGGAGGACCCAATGATCCAAGTGTGTTGTTTGCTTTCAAATGTCACAAAGCCAAAAAAATATGGAAAGATCCAGTAAGTGAAATACACAATTTTTTTAATTATTATTTCAAATGGTTAAAATATGTAAATTAACGTGTTCATTTTATTCTTTTTTTAAATATGTAGCATTTTCAAAAGATCCTTGGTTCCCAGACCCGAAAGAGATCAATTGCCGCCTGGTCGTCGAATCCATTATTTGAAGGCCATGAATATTATGAAATAATTCAACAATCTGGATTGGAGGGTATCGGGAGTTTGATGTTTGAATCAAACAACATGCCCCTCATTACAGCATCCGTTGAACGGTGGCACCCCGAAACAAACACGTTTCATATGCCTTTTGGGGAGATGACAATCACACTTCACGACGTTCACGTTATTCTTGGTAAACTGAAAATAAACTTAATATTTTAAAAATTAAAATTTGTACATGCTCATTAATTAATTTCACTTTTAACAAAAATGACTTTTTTCCAATGTATGCTTGAAAATAAATGGCCTCCCCGTCGTTGGCAGCGGACCATGTCCTGACAATGAATTGATTACCAGGTGTGGATCTAGGGGAGGCAATTCCAAAAGCACCCTCAGCGATGCCTCTATTGCTCGAGGTTACCTGTGGTACTTGATGGGGAGTACACTCTTCGTGGATAAAACACGTGATGTTGTCCCCAAAAATTATGTAAATGTTTTGGGTAATCTCGAGTATGTCCCTCAATATGCATGGGGAGCCGCGACATTAGCTTATTTATATAAGCAACTTGGCAAGGCATCCATAATTGAGACGGCACAGATGTCGGGCTGCTTAACATTAATTGAGGTAAAAAATCAATTTCAATAATATTTCCAATTATATTTAATTAGTACACTATTATCAACATATATTACTAATAACTAAAAAACACATTTTGAATTTTCAGTGTTGGATATTGTTGTGTTCGATATAATAATTCAGCATTAATCGAACACGTAAAGCGACACGTGTAATATTTATTAAAATAATCATGCCCGATGGACAAGTGTGTTCGCCGACCGTCGGCCAAACAAGTTTGTTCGACGAGCTCGCCACTTGTCAACCAAAAATGCATATACCGCCACTCGGGGATCGAAAGAAGGAATCAAATGAGCTAAGTCAAGAGGACTCAGACCAACCTGAGGGCTCAGACAAGTCTGAGTCCACGAACAAATCTGAGGACTCAGACAGCCAAAATGCTCAGACTATCCCACGAGGGGTCAAGATATCTTCAAGAACTCGAGATATCCCAAGACTCAGATAATCGAGGGTCAAGATGCTCGGTGCTCAGACATCCTGAGGGTTCAGATATCCTGAAGACTCAGATCACCTGAAGGGTCAGTATGCTCGGTGCTCAGACATCCTGAGGGTTCAGATATCCTCAAGACTCAGATCACCTGAACGGTCAATATGTTCGGTACTCAGACATCCTGAGGTCTCAAAACATCCCCGAAAACTCAGACATCCGGAAGGGTCGAGTGCTCGACACTCGGATATCCCAAGACCCAAACATCCCGAAGACGGACATCCCGAGGGCTCAGTATGCTTTCGAGAAGGACTAGTATTCCAAAATAAACAGACATGGTTAAAGGGGCGAACAAAGCATGCAGCCGAGCAAAAGATTGATTTGGACGACCAAAAGAGTGCCATATAGACAAGCAAAAGCAAAGATCAATCTAGAATACGGAGTTGTAAATGTGGCAGATCTCAAGAGTTCTTGCATGGCTCGAGTCTCGGCTCTCCTTACGCCACAACCCATTTCACGCTTTTCTGAGTGCTATAAATAGAAGAAAAATAATAAGAGAAAGGTTGAGAAATTTCCCCGAGGCGTCGGGGTTAAAAAAATTTCCCGAGAAAAGAGTTACACACGCACAAAAAATCCCGAGAGAGGTGAGGTCTGAGAAAAAATTCGGTGATCATCCACACATCACAGGAACCCTAGCACTCATATGCTAACTCTCTAAATCATCTTCATCTGTAACGATTCATCTTCATAAGGTGTATCAAATATTGTACGTGTAAAGCTCGCAATATCACATCCTGGCTTGGTATGCCCCCAGAGTAGTCATTTCACGATTTTGGGTCAACAAATTCATCTTATTTCGGTTTATTTTACACGTGCATGTTTTGTTTGTGAGTCGTTTTCTAAATTAGCCACATCATATTCCCCAAATAAAATGATTTCGCGACAATTTGGCGCTAGAAGGAGGGGTGGCGTCTGCTAAAAAAAACCAACCCATACACAAACCCATAGTAGTAAGTTCGAAAAAAAAAAAGAAATATAATGCCTCAATCTAGGAATACACAAACAGAGAGGTCGGGGCAAAGTCGACCTCATGACAGGAAAGAGGCTCAGCGCCAGCCTCACAAAGATCAGATAGTGGAGACCATCAATCTTGAGGATATTGCTAATGATCCGGCGGCCACAACAAAGGCCATCACTTTCTTGCTGCGAGCACAGAAAGAGAGGGCCGAAAAAGAGTTGACCAAGTTAAAAACTCAAGAAGATGAAGATCGATTTCGCGATACACACGATGGCGAGCAAGTTAAAAAGAAAACTGCGAAGCGGGCGAATAAAAAAGTCGATGATACGTCTGATGACGAATAGCCTCAGGGGTCTAGACCATCAGCGTTTGGATGTTTGAGGCTCTCCGCCAAAGACCGAATCGGCAATAATAGGCGACAGGATCCAAGGAAGGAACAACCAATAAACATGCCCGCACATTCAGATCTTCATGATCATCCGCATGCCGAACAAAAATCGGTGGGAACAAAATTGTCTATCCATCATCGATTGGGTAGTCAAGAACGAGCTTGGAAAGGGGGACTGCCCCATCAAGAGCATGACCCACTGGGTCCTCATGATGGGAAACAGCCCCGATCTAAGTCTGTCAGTTCCACAAAATTTGCGGAAATGCAGAAAGCCATCGAGGGTTTACAGGCCGACCTGGCCGCGACCAAAGGCCACCCTCTAGCGAGCATAATACCCTGCTCGCCACTATCACCGGCGATTATGGCGGCCGAAATACAAGAGAAAGTAGCGAAGACCCGACCACCAGTCCCCGTGTTCGATGCTGAGTCTAACCCACATGTCCATCTCAGCAAATATTCAGACTTTATGATCGCAATGGGTGCCACAGACGCAACGCAGTGCCGATAATTTCCCATAACTTTGGGTGATCGGGCACATAGATGGTTCTCTAATATGCCCGCTGCGTCCATCACATCTTTCGCTCAATTGGGACAACAATTTATGTCCCACTTTTCATCCATGTGTGCTCGCCCAGCGTCAAAACAAAGATTGGCGCATTTTTCCCAACTAAGAGGTGAGTCAGATCGAGCATACATCGAAAGATTTGACAAATGTTTGTATGATGGGGCCCCAGTTGAAGAGGATGCCAAGATCCTCGCGGTGGTCGGGGGCCTGACCCTGAATACTGACATGTGGAAAGCCATGCATCAAGACTGGCCGAACACATATTCAGAATTCCGAGAGCGAGCGGCCAAAATCATAGCCATGCAAGATTTGCTCGCTCAATCACGATTGGGTCAGGAACCTACAACTAAGAAAGTTTTTGGGAAGAAAGTAATGAATGGAGGGGGGTACAAACCCCCAGGCTCTTTCAAACCATTCGAAGAAAGAGCAGAAGCAAACGCCCTACGAAGTCTTCTGGGCGTTTCAGCATAAACAATTTTCAACCAAATCAGAGATCGGGATATGTTGGATAGGCCGAGAAGAATTATAATGGACAAGTATCGGCTTAATGCTTCCAAATATTGTAATTATCACGAGTACATCGGGCACAACACAGAAGATTGTCTCGATTTACTTCGCCAACTTTGGAAGCTATACGAAGATAATCGTCTTACCCAATTTCTAAAAAAGTCGGCGAGCAGAGACTCCCAAACAGAAAGAACAGAAGATCGAAGGGGTAAACGTAAAGCCGAACAAACATCTGACAGTGATCCCGAAGAATCATGTAAGAGGTCTGCATTACCTAAAAGAGGGCCTCCTACTGTGGGAAGAGGTCGAGAAAGTTAAGAGATCCACATGATACGTCCTGAATATGGTCCAGTGGGTGGATGTTACCAGGCACCAATATTATCGAACAGAGGTAAGAAGATGGAGATGCGTGCCATGCAAAGCATTCATCAGGTGAAGGTGGCGAGCACATCAGCTAGCACGCCACCCTCTCACCAAATCATGTTTTCAGAGGACGATCTCGACGGTATAATTACTCCCCACAATGGCTACTTAACCATCAGTGCTCGTCTCCTTGGGTTGAAGGTGTAGGTCTCGAACGTGTTTCGTGAGGGCAGAAGTCTAGAGGGGAGGGGTGAATAGACTTCTGAAAACATTTTTGTGCAGATCAGGTGTGATTGCAGTTAGCCTGATCAGAGTGCAAGTGAATCAGTTTGGACTGATATCCAACTTACTAATCGCCTGAAGGCAGATCAGTTCGGTATCTATCAGTTTAACTGATTGTGCGGAAGCTAATTTACACCCGTGTGAAAAACTAATTTAACAAATCAGATTCCAAAGCTGTTTTCAATCAGATGACTATGGAGTCAAACTGATCAGATCAGAAGCTTGGTGCTAGCCGATCTTAACTCAGAATATGTATGCAACTTTAAATAAGTTGAGTGCAATGGTGTAAAACAGTTAATCAAAACAGGTAAATGCACACAAGATTTATAGTGGTTTGGACAACCAGTCCTACGTCCACTCTTCCCTATCACAAGGGGCACCAACTAAACCGACTGGACTTAGATTATTGTATTAGTCCAACACATTACACCAACAGATATTTATAGAGTTCTCACTCAACCGATCCCAGAAATCAGAACTAGAAACCCTAGTCTGAAATCTTGCTAAACAAACTTAACCTAACTTTGGGTTTTGGGTAAGATTGTTGTTTGTTCCAACTTTGAAATCTTTCCTAGTATTTAAGTAGCCTAACAGCTAGAGGAAAAGATTTATGTGCTAAGAACTATGGGATGAACACTTAGAATGTAATCTTCAAGGTTGTGTTCTTCGTGCGGAAATTTGATTATAGTTTGAGCTTCTTGATAGTTTTCCGTATCTTCACTCTGAAGAGTAATCCCATATTTATAGACCTCGAAATCAAAAGAGCCGTTGGATAGCAATTTGAATTTAGGCTATATTTGGTAGACTTGAGGATTGATGTGGCGTCTTGAGAAGCAGGATGGCGAAAAGCGTGAATAGTGTCTTTTATAGCCGTTTGACCAGCGGCACCAAATCCGTAATTACGGCTCCGTTCATCGTGTCTTGTTCTTATTGGTTATGAAGCACGCACCGGTGTTTTGTTCTACCAACTAAGGTTGACATTCTTCTTGTTGAGATCAACAACGTATGATTTGGTGAAACATCGATTTCCACGGTGTGGTGACTTTGATCGATCCTGGCGATCGATCTACTGATAAGTCTTACGGTGCCGATTGTCTTAGCTCAACTAGCAAACTTCGGTGATGTAGGTCTTCGGTAGTCATCCGATCTTGGTCTTACGAATTTGAATTTCATGACTTGGTGATCATCCGACTTGATCGGATCGTTCGATCTTCTATTCTTCCCTTTTCCCGGCGCATCGGATATCGGTGATCTTTTGATCTTCTGATCTGACCTATACATATTGAGGTTCCCCCTCAAGATGTGACCTATCTTATACATCAGTTGTTCTATACAATAATTATCAATGGTAATCTTATAAGCGGTAATAAAAACATCGATCGACTAACAGTGTGTCCATTGGTCCTATTGCGTGTGTTTTAGAACTTTCATCAAAACTCTAAATTTCCCAATAATTTTTTTGATGAAACCAAAACACTTGAGAAACCAGCACAGTTGATAAATATAGAACAATAAAGAGCATATAATCAGAAGACAATGAGATTTTGTCTTAGGATCAGAAAATAACTTTTCATTCATCAGATTTATCGATTACATATTACATCAGAAAAGTTTGAGTTTAAATTCAGTTGATCCTAAGTAGTCTTCTGATTCTTCAATCTCTTGGCCTGTATCCTTCCGGCATTTTCGTTGATCCCGAGGAATGTTGAAAACCGTATAGCTTCCATTTAACATCATTGATCTGCTGAGGATCAGTTATGCGAGCTTTGTTCAGGATGTTAAAATAGAACCTTTGAAATGCCAGTCTGTCAAATGAGTCATCTGCCTTCTTCGAGTAATCCATCACGTCATACTCTTGGCGAGATATTTTTACATTGATTACTTTGGCCTCATTTTCCGGATATTTGAAAAAATCTGGTACTTGTTCTCCAACCCGGTTGACAAATTAAAGATCTGGTGATTCTTCTTGTGGAACAAGATCTAGAACAAAAGCATCCGAAGCCATTCACTTCGATCTTATTCCATTCCTCAAACCTATCAAAGATGCGGCGGTTTTTCGGAATGATCTCATCAATTCTTCTTTGGCGGTAGAGGTTACGATCCGGATTTTCCAACTTTGCCTTTTTTGCCCTCGATCCGTATTTCTTTTCGGATCTTACGCCTCCTTAATTTTTTACGCCTTCTTTCTTCTTCAACTTCACTTAGAACTTCTTGAAATAACTCGCTCCTTAGAGCGGTTTCTCGGCCATTTTTCTTATCCAGATTCGGCATTTTGTGTTTCTTGTGACTTTTTCTTAGTCCGAGTGGTAGTACAAGTTTCGATGTCCCAAAGACATTCTTAACTTTCTTGCCTTTTGACTTTTCCATCTTCCCGTAAATTTCATTAAAAAAAGATCCGGATGGTCCAATCTCGCCGTAGGATTATTTGTCTGAATTAGTTCTTCTGTTGTTCTGATATGATCAGTTGGTTTCTCAATCTGTCCTTCCCCCTTTTTGGTTTGATCAAAAAGAGTATTGAGGTGGGAAGTCAGAGATCCAAAGCTGACTGATATGGCCTTGTTAAGATCTTCAACAGATAAACCTTGAGCTTGAGTAGATAGATTTTGAATCTTTGAAATCAGCTCAGTCTTGACAGATTCAATGACAGTAGAGAGGGTAAGAATGAGTTTATCAAGTTTTTTTTCAGTCATTTCAAGCTTTTCAGTGACCATTAGAAGAGAAACTTGTTGTTGTTCAACCTGGACTAGCTTGTCGTCAACTGTCTTCTTAAATTCAGCAGTCAGGTTGGTCACGGTTTGAGAGAACTGATCTTTGATTGCCTCAATCTGGGAAATAGCCAATTCCCGTTGATCCGTTATTTCTTTGAGGCCAATCTGCCTCTGATCAGCTATTGTGTTGCTAAGTTGATTAGCCAACACTCCCTCAACTTCTTCTTTCAGAAGATCTTTAAAACACGATCTGATCTCCTGAAGTTGATCAGTGGTGATGTGTGTTGCAGGAATATTTTGCGTCACCTGATCATTTCCAGTTGTTTGCGCATCCAGTGGCTGGTCATGAACTGCAGCACCAATTCCACTATCATTGGCAACTCCGGCTTCCCCGTGGATCGAGCTTTTGATCGATTCAAAGATCATCGGTTCATTTGGTGATCCCACTGTCTGATTTCTTCATGTCGAAATCAAAATGCGTGAATGCATCATCGGCCTCCCATCTGTTTCAATAATGATCATGAAATGAGAAGCTCTTTTCAAAGCGGAGATCTTTCGGTGAGGATCTCCATTACTTCCTCTCGAATAACGCAGGATGGGCTACCAACTCTGGATCTGACTCATCAATATCGGCGTTCAATTCTCATTCTTACCATTTTCCCGATGATGGTCTTGGATGATCTGGACTCGGGAATCATCTGTTGGATCGACCGGTTAGGTTGATGAGATGTAGAGGGTTCTGGTGGTGTGCGAGTAGGTTTGGATGTTGGTGATTGGGTGAACTGCGAGAGGTTACTGTTGTAGCAAAACAGAAGCACGTCGGGTTCTGCGGCGAATTGATCTTCCCGGTTATGAACTCGATGAGCTTTTAGGTTCACGGCGGTGAAGGAGAAGGAGAAATATGCTTTCAGCCTAGAAGTCGAGTGGTGAATCATTTCGAGATTGAGGTGAAGGAGATCGTTAAATCTCTTTGCTCTTCCCGGAGAATGTTAAAGTGAGCTCTCAACTTGAAAGCTTTGCTGTACGATTTTTCATCGATCTCGTGGCGCGATCGAGGTTGATCTGGCACTTTTTTTCATCGACTCCTCTTCGGAAAAAGAGTCATGGTGGCTGTTTTTTTCTTTGACCCTCTTCTCACGAGCCTTTACGGTTTTCTCTTCTTCTTTTGAGGAGCATCCACATTTGTAGGCGTAAACTGCCTCCTTGTTCTTCCTTTCTTAACCTTTGGAGAGTGGGCGCATATCATCATCGATGGCCCATATATGGCGAATGTGGTTGAGAGAAAAGCCTTGTGGGACTTGATCAGATTCGATCCCATTCGGCATTTGGCATCTTGTCCTTGAGAATATTTCGCAACCTTGTTGAGATTGGCGATTCTTTTCTTGAGATAGACTTGTCTATGATCACTAACTCAAACTTGTCATGTTCTTGGGGCGAGAATAGCCTTGGGAACCATGCAATTAATATTTTTTGCTTCATCGATGATAGCAGCCATGTTATACATTTTAGCGGTTGTTAATGCATAAATTTGAATGAGATACCCATGATTGTTTTTTGTGAGAATGTCAAATAACAAAGCGGTATTTCCTTTTCAACATAGGCGACGACAAAACCTACGATGCGGGTGTTTATCGGCCTCTACGAAGAGTTCATTCCCGATCGGTTCATCTTCATTCTCCTGTAGTGGCGGGAGAGATTTTTCCTTTGGGCAGGTTGAACAGTCGTGTTATATCAGCATTTGAAAGTCTAATCTCCTCTCCATTTACTGAAGAAATCAATTCTTCTCCAGGATTACCCGTGTCCACCTTCAAATTCCTCAAGAATTCGGTGCCTCATCTTTGCATTCTTTGGATTGCGGTGAAGCAAAGACAAGATATTTTCGAGACCACTCTTCCTCGAATTTGTTCGACCTCCATTGATTTAGGATCCGTGTAACACCAAACTTTACAAATTTGTCATCGACAAATTTTGGTTGCCAAATCGCATAGTTTACATAATTTTGCCCATTCCGTGAGTGGCCATCTACAATAAGATAGACTCGATTAAAAATTGTGCATAATCATAAAGATATCATATATTGATTATCAGACCTATTCTCAGGCCTAGTAACCGATGAATACATACGGATACCAAAAAAAAATGATAAGGCATATCACAGGATAACATAAATTGACGTTATCTATATGTTAAATGGATTTTAGAAAAGAAATTCATCAAATAACCAGAAATTACCAGATTCTGCTTTTCGGAAAATAAGTTTGAATCACAAGAAACACTTTGAATCGCAGAAAGGTAATTGTGAGTTTTCAGAGAATAAAACACAAGGTTAAACGATCCAGATTGAGCGGTTTTGATCGTGTGGTCAGGAAATGCACGCACGATTGCCTTTTGGATGTAAAAACACATTTAGTGGTATTTAATACATATACCCCACGTCCGCATTAAATACTTTGCAGGATATACGTTACAAAAGTAGTGTGTACAGTAAAGACAAATATTATCAGATAATTTGGATAAGTAAGCGATAAACAAAAGCAATCGTGATTGGTTGGTCGATATTATGTCGATCAATACCACTTGTTGATCTTGATTCCACTTGTTGGTCTTAGTTTTTACTTTAATCCTTATAATTTCCCATTTGTCGTTTTTCAAGCGATCCGGCTTACACACTGCGTCGATTTTTCCTTTTCCGATCCTCTTGATCGGTTGAAGTCCCCCCTTCAATTTGTTATTTCGATTTCTTATTGGTGATTTTACGATTTGTTGAGGTATCATACTCAACTTATCTTCCTCATCGATCGATCTCTTATCTAATCGATTTCGATTGACTAATCTGATTCTACTTTCGGACCAAGTCGATTCTTGGGATAGGTGTTCGCCAAAACTTAGTCTTGAATAGTCGTCTCGATTCCCTAAATTCGACGCGATTTGACATTTGTAATAATAGTGCGGATATTTTGGGATGTCAAATCGCCGTAAGCTTATCGATTATCGATTCGCGTGTTTCCTACATCCGTCGCTAATGGTGCTAATTTCTCTAAAAGGCTTTGAGAAATCAAATTTGCATTGCACCCTTGCTTGACCTCTATAAATTGGACCAATGATTTACACAACATAACCCATTCACCATACTCATCTTCTTTTGGAAATCATGTATTCGGTGAACCCTTATTTCGAATTGAAACTTCCCAAGAAAAACCTTTACCCCTTTTCAAGTGATTCGAACTTCTCAAATCAACCTGTGTGTCCCTTTATTATTGCTTTAAATGTCGTCATCAAAGATTACACATACAATTATTGCCAATCTTCTCTACCACCGAGGATGGATGGATCGCTATCGCAAATGAGAAGACACTTCTCCTAACCGTATGCACCTTGTGTGCCCATCGAGATGACGGAATTAGCATCAACAGACTCAGTCTGATACAAAACATGAGTTTGGTATACGATCTTGATCAGACAACAACTGATCTTCGTATATCAACTCAATATTTGCATGTGACACTTGTGGCCATATGGTCTTTGGACCACATCTTTGGCACTTGTGTCCCATTTAACAGCTGGAGAGCATATTAAAATTAGGGCTAGGGGCTCCTGGCTTAGAAATCCTTCAACGCTGCTCTCGCTCCTAACTCCGAAGCTCTGAGGGTGGCTTTAGGATTATTTCAAAGCATTTCACACCCCTGTTAAGTGGGGGAAAATGGGAGCATCAGGCTTTAAAATCTCTCTCTCTCCCCCCTTCTAGGGTTAGGCTTAGGGTTTTCGGTTTATGGCTTATGTATTGACCTCCGGGTCCTTTTGTATTTGTAACTTGTAATGTAAATTTGACCTTCAGGTCTTTAGCAATGAAAATTTCTATTATTCCATTGTTGTGTAAATTTTCTGTATGAAATAACCAAACTGATTTAATCAGATAATCCTTCAATCTGATCAGTTCCTTTAATCTGATAATCCTTTAATCGATAATTAATTAAATCGATCGCTTTTCTCATATCGGTTCCTTGGTCGATCTTACGATCGATTGAGATACCAAACTCAATTGATTCCTCTTAACTGGTTAGTCTCTTAACGGTGGTTCGGAGATCGGTCGTCAAACATTTTTGGTGCTTTTTCTCCAAGATCCGAAGCCCTAGCTCGTTCATAATTCACGAATCGATCTCATTTAGTGGCTTGGTTAGAATATCGACTTTACGTATATCAATATGAATCTTTTCCATTACGATATTCTTCTTTTCAACATGATCTCTTATAAAATGGTGTCGACATCCACATGCTTGCATCTTGTATGTAGAAACGGATTTTTGAGTTATTGCAATAACACTATTATTGCGTCACGAGAATATAGGTACATTCTTAGCTACAATGTTATAATCCCTCATTTCTTGACTAAAGGCGAGGCGGTTGGGAAGCAACGACTTCCTGCGACCCATATATTACGCTTGATTAGTAGATGTGCATAGCCCGATGTCCTTTTTTGAAAACCACGAGATCGGTTTTCTTCCTAAAAAGCGATATGTTCCCGAGGTTGACTTCTGTTAATTACGCAACCTCCATAATCGAGAATCGAATACCCACTAAGCTCTAGATTATCATCGATGGGTAAAATAAACCAAGGTTTCTTGTCCCTTCAGATACTTAAAATCCGCTTAGTTCTTCCGGTGACTTTGCATTGGATTTGCCTGAAATCTGGCACATACACCTACTGCAAAAGTGATATCTGGTCTGCTGGCAGTCAGGTATAGTAAAGATCCAATGAGAGCCCTATATTCTTTCTGATTGGTTTTCTGACCATCCTCATCTGGATCCATCTTGAATCCAGTCATCATAGGAATTTTGGCTTCCTTACAGTTTTGAACTCCAAACTTAGCCAATAAACTCCTAGTGTACTTTGCTTGGCAGATGAATATCCCTTCTGTACTTTGCTTAACTTGTAGACCCAGAAAGTAACTCATCTGACCCATCATGGACATCTCGAACTTCCCTTGCATCAGCTTGCTGAATCTTTCACATAGACTCTTGTTGGGAGATCCGAAGATGATGTCGTCCACATAAATCTGAACCATCAGAATATCTTCTCCATCTTCTATTCTGAATAAGGTTCTATCCACTATTCCTTTAGTGAAACCACTGTCTATCAAGAACTGAGAGAGTGTATCATACCAAGCTCGAGGAGCTTGTTTTGAACCATAAAGAGCTTTTCTTAAAGCGGTACACACAGTCGCTTTTTTCAAAGCACGGAGGTTGTTCAACATAAACTTCCTCGGCTAGTACCCGTTTAAGAATGCACTCTTTACATCCATCGATACACAATAAACCCTCTGTGGGCAGCATATGCCAAAAACAGCCGAATGGCTTCCAGGCGGCGGCGGTGCAAAGGTCTCATCATAATCAATTCCTTCGATTGTGAATACCCCTTAGCAACAAGTCTTGCCTTATTTCAGTTATGACATTATTCTCATCTCTCTTGTTCTTGAATACCCACTTTGTGTCAATCACATCTTGATGGGTTGAATGCATCCACCCGGTTTCGGACACGGGTTCCTTTCAAAGCTGTTCGATTCTTCTTGCATGGCTAGAATCCGGTTTGCATCACGTAAAGCTTCTTCACTGCCGGTTGGTTCCTTCAAAGATAGATAACAACAATACATGGCACTTTCATTAATCGATGTCTAGTTTTAACTCTATCGGATGGGTCTCCGATGATCGGATCGGTTGGATATTTGGTTATCCGAGGTTCTTCTTTTACGATCTGATCGTTTTGGAGAACATCATCCATTTTCGATAGTAGTTCATTACTAGAGATTGGGAGTGTTGCGATTTATGATCCACTTGATAAGAACATGTCTCGGTGATGTTAGACTCATCATGTGCTGATGTCTGTTCATGGGGAACTTCGGTGTTCCCCGAACCGGATGGTTCGATTGATCTTTATCTCTCGGTATGCCGAACTTCTTCATTGCAGTTGTTCGTACCTTAGGGTCCGATTGACTGGTGAATCACCGAACTGGAATATATCTTTATTTGAGTTCGATTCCTTTTCCTTGATCCTTGGTGATCCATTTTACGTGAATCGTGCAGGTTGATCTGGTGCTTCTTGTTCGGAGGCTGATTTCTCTTGTTGTAAGATGTTTCATCAAAAGACTACATGGGGTGTTTCTTCCACAACTAGGGTTACTTTGTTGTAAACCACGAAAAGCACTTCTTAGATGAGGAATATCTAAGAATATACCCTCATCGACTTGGCCTCAAAAGTCTTCAATGACTCTTCCCATTGTTAGATAAAAAACTTACACCCAAAAACATGGAAGTAAGAAACACGAGGTTTTACGCCCTTTCACGGTTCATAGGGTGTTTTGTAGTGAGCCTTAGTTAGAAGACATCTGTTACGAGTGTGGCATGCAGTATTGATGGCTACGCCCTTAAAACTTGACTTGGTATTGCATGTTAAACTAACATAGTGCGAGCAAACTTCTTTGAGTGTTCGTTTCTCCGTTCGCTACACCATTCGTTGTGGCGTTCTTGCGGTGATGTCTCATGTTGTATACCAAACTTAGTGCAAAAATCGGTAATAAAAGAGTTCGTAAATTCGTACTTTATCCGTCGATTTTCACTCTGACACACCCTTTTCATTTTGTAGTTTCTTGAAGCAAATTTCGTATCTTTGTTGTTGTCTCATTCTTCTTATATAAGAATACAACCTGTAAACTTGTAATAATCATCCACGATTACTGAGAGTATATTTGCGTCCCCACGAGACCCGATAAGGTGGTCGGGTCCAAATAAGTAGGGTGAAAAACGGATCGAATACGGACGGATAAGGCTTATACCGTATCCTAAACCATATTTTTTTTTCGAATTGAGTCGGATACGGAAAAGCCGAATTCGGATACGAATTCGGAATATTCGGTATACGGATACGGGACGGATATCGGACGAATCCGGGCCGAATTCGAATAACTATAATCGGATAATATGAAAACTAAAAGCTATATCATTCCTAACCATCACCACTCAAAGACAACATAACGCCTAAGAAGACATATATAATATTATACCCAAGCATGAATAAAGCAATCAACAAACTACTCCTAAGCCAAAAAGAATTATCCACTCATGAAAATATTAAACCATACGCAACATACATACGTTTCTTTTAACTAATGCTAATGAAGAATAAAGCACACCATCAAACACAAGTTTAAAACATAATTCCTTAATAAAAAACAAAGCAGGGAACATAAATTGGTTGAATGAAAACTTAAGAGGGACAGGGGGGAAACATAGTTATTGAACATCCATGGAGGCCTCAACTCTCGGATCCTCATCAATCCTCATCCTTTGTCAATTTCTTCTTCAACCTACATTTTTTTTTTGTATAAGCGATTAGTATTTCAAGTTTGCAACTAACTTGGAAACCAATTATAATTTAAGAAGTAATAATGATAAACCTCATCTCCCATATTTGCAACAAGTGTTTCCAAAACTTCAAGATCAGCAACAATGGATGCAATATTGTTTTGAGAACCTGAAATTTATATAAGAAAATGCATAAAGAGAATTATAGATACATAATTATAATATAAAATGACAAGAAGTTAAAAAAATAACCTTGTTTGGACGCATTTATCCAATCCTTAGTACAAACTAATGCTTTGCTTACCCATATCGGGATCCAAACGACTACGAAATGGATCTATAACACGACCACCCAACCTTTGAATGCGATTCGGAAGCAACGGATGACACTTGTATGGTTAACACATCACGAAAGCAAGTCGTGAGAGAAATAGGGTATTCTTGTTGATGACCCTTCCACCAAGACAAAATATCAAAAAATTGATTTAGGCACCTTTTGCGGAGGTTCTACCATGTATTTCTCAAGTCATTAGTTGTTGCACCAGCCCCTCCTTTGTCGTATAAGTAACTCTCAAGTTCATCGTTGTCTTTTTTCCATAAATATAGAACTTGCTTCACAAGTTTCACCATGACTAGAACAACAACAGAGCTCTTTTGTGACATCCGATGCATCACAAGCATCTTTGTTGATATACTTGTCTCACAATCTTCATTATCTTTTCCGTTTTGACTTGATATCGAGCTCACCATGGAACTTCCTCATGAAATATTCTATGATCTTTTTCTTGAATCTAGGATCAAGAAAAACTAGCCCGCAACAAAAGCAACATTTGACTTCTTCCAATACTTATCAAACTTGATGGACATGGGCATTGCCATTGTCTTAATGATATCATCTCTAACAAGCCACTCTCCTAACAAAAGCTTAATCTCACAAAAGTTCCGAGAAAAAAGCATTTGCGGTTGGATACAACGTGCTGCATAACAAAAGCTTCGATAATATCATTGAATTTCTTCAAGCATTTGCAAAAGAGATAAAGCTTTATCCCATTCTTCATTTGATGGTGCAATCTTTTCATACTGTGGCGCTCCAAGACAAAAGCCTATGAAAAGCATTCTTGTAATATAAAGCATCCATCAACATGAGATAGGTGGAGTTCCACCTTGTAGCTACATCTAGTCAACACCTTTCTTTGTATCCAATTGACATTCGGTTGCACACTTCATAAACTCCTCCCATTTTGTGATGGAGAGCTCTTTATAGCTACAACAAAAGCACGGATATTCTTGATTGCACTTGCAAATTACAAAGAAGACCATCTCTAGCAACAAGATTGAGTATGTGATTAGACATCTCACATGAAAGAACATACCATCACAAATGAGGGGCATATTTTTCCAAGCCCGAAATAACATCTTTAACACAAACGTCATTTTGCGGATCGTTATCAAGAGTTAGAAAACAACTTCTTCTCAATAAACCATCTCACAACACTAGCAAGCGAATGCTTCCGAGCAACTTAAGCACCTTTTGTATGTCGTCCTCTACATGCATGAATTTGATGATTCTCTTACGAATGTGCCAATCTTCATCAATCCAGTGTACAGTGACACACATATAGCCTTTGTTTTGATTTGATGTCCACATGTCCATAGTTGTGCTAAAGCGACATTTCACGGTTTTGAAATATTCATAGAGCTTTTCCTTTTCTTGTGTAAAGATCTCCATTAGTTCTTTCCTAACGGTGATGCGGCTCTTCATTGGAAAACTTGGACGCAAAGACTTGATGAACTCAACAAAGTATTCATGTTCAACTATATTGAAAGGATACTCATGCATGATTATTGCTATATAAAATTTTCTCAAGCTAGCTTCTTGATCGTACCTATAAGGTTCAACAGTTGTGACACTGTCTTTCTTTTCCACTTTCAGCAGTTGTTGACCAGACAAAATATTGTGTTTGTTCTTCAAGTGGTTCCATAATGCTGTTGTTCCATTTGTACTCTCACCTCTAGCTTTGTGTTTGCATCTAGTGCAGTGTGCCCAAACTATCTCAGTCTTCTTGCCATCCTCCTCTTTGATTTCCTTGGACCTAGCAAAGTGCTTCCAAACCTCCGATGTAGTCTTCTTTTGTTTCTTTGCTTGAGGCTCGTCATGCATTTCTTTATCACATGCATCAACGTCAATAGGATTTTCTGATGTAGATGATACATCCACACTTTTTGCGCTTTCCCTACATAAACAATTTTCAAAGAATATTCTTGAATTAATGGTAAATAATATGAAACAAAGTAGAAAAATTAATGAGTTCTTGAATTAATTCAGATTAAATTAAAGTGGAGATCTAACCTAATTTCTTGGATGGATGTGCTAGGTTTGGGAAGGACATTCAGAGGCTTTGAAGAGGCGGCGTCGGACATCTCGCCGACTGCAAGGTTGATCAACGGTGGTGGATCTCCTTCCATTTGTCCACAGTTTTTATTTTTCCTACATTAAGAAAAAAATTATACGTCTTTAAATATATCACATTTGCAAGTAAAATATATCACATGATTTCATATGCTTTTTTGATCTCATGTCACTAAATATATCTTACTATAAAGCTATTGTGTGAATCAATTGAACCTTAAAATTGCTTTGCATAAAATCAATTCATGTAATGACAAATAAGTAACTAGGGATATCCGTTTTGCAATGGGTGTTTTTTTTTTAAATTTAAATTTCGTTCATAACTATTTATTTTGCTTGGTTCATACGTAGCACATGGAAGGCTCACAAGGTAATCATCACCGTGAATCCAAAATATATCCCCCGTCAATTGTTCATCCATTTCTTCGACTACACGCACTTAATTGAAAACAAAATAACAACTCATATAAATACAACCCATATAGATACAAATCTTATAGATACGCACTTACGCAGATAGGCCCAAACTGATTGATTCAATATAGATACAACTCATCCAATTTGAGGAAATAGTTCGCATATTAAGATACCCATACACCCAAATTAAGGATTTAAAAACCCTAATTAAGAAATTAAAAATAGTAATTTAGATACACAAATACACCTAAATTAAGATTTTAAAAACCCTAATTTAGATACACAGAGCATGACCAAATTAAGTAATAATCTGATAAATTGTTACTTGTAATGGGTTTATCTGAATGTTCATTAAAAACCCACAACGAAAATAGGCAAATGTCATATATAGAAGAAGGGGAACTTGTACCCGGTGCCGTAGGAGTGGCCGTCGGGCTTGATGCATGGCGGAGAGATATCAAGCAGGACGTCGCGGATCGGAGGAGGCGATTGAAAAATAATCTGAAAAGGAGAAAAAGTGGCGGCCGGTGACGGGCTAGCCCATTTGGGGTGCAATGGCGGCCCGGTGAAAAGTAATACGAAAGGGAGAAAGGGAGTGGCGGCCGATTGACGACGTATAAATTTTTATTTGGGGGCAGCGATGGTACGCGGTGAAAAGTGAGAAGGAGAGTGGCGGCGTTACCGGCGTAGGAGAGTGGAAGGAAAGGAAGGGTTTCGGAAATTATCAATTCAAATCATCAAATGTGAAATCTGAAATGTGAATGTCTAATAATTAATGTTTTAATAAAATTAATATTAAAAAATAATAATAAAAAAATCCGGATATCCGATAATATATCCGGATAATATCCGATAAAATATGGTAAAACTTCGAATACGGTGGATATTATGTATTCGAATCCGAATCCGAATCGAAGTCAACTATCCAGATCCGAATCCGTATCGCCGGGATACGTTTTTTTTATACGAATTCGTCATCTGACCGGATTGGCTCGGATCGATGGGAAATATCCGATCCGTTTTCACCCCTACAAATAAGTCCATATGAAGCGATTCTGAATACTCTTTTTGGATCTTTGGTGCAAGGATTTTCTTGAATGAGGCTTTAACTTTGTTTTTTTCCGACACGCGACACATGTCTGATCCTTAGAGAATACCTCATTCGGAAGTCCCTCCACCAAAGACATCCTTGCTATCTTGTTAAGTGTTTTAAAGTTCAGATGACTCATTCGTTTGTGCCAGAGCCAACTGCTACTTTTGGAACTCTTAACAATCAGGCATGCATTTCTTGGACAACTTTCAATCTGCCAGATAAATCGTCCCCTTTCCTAGAACCGGTTAACAAGATCTGCTTGAGTAGCTCGATTTTTGATAGTACACTTATCGGTCGAGAACTCAACACTGAATCTGTTATCGCAGAATTGTGAAACTGATAACAGGTTATGCTTTAAACCTTCGACATACGAGACTCCAGTAACTTGTACATCATCATTCTCTAAGGTTCCGAATCCTCTGGTAAAACCAAAGTTATCATCACCCAGAAGAGTACACGGGCCTTTTTTTTTACGTAAAGAGCTAAGGAGATGTTTGCTTACAATCATGTGCCTTGAGCATCCACTATCGATGTACCGGATAGTTGCTTGTACACCTCGCTTTGTTGGCGGACCAACGCGAACTGCAACGAATCGGGCTTTAGGTACCCTTTTTGGATTGGGTCTGAGGGTTAGGGTTGGTTTTAGGGATCCATACAAAGCAGGGCACTTCTATTGTAATCGGATAGATCGAAGGCCCGATTTGTCTCACATACATATCAACATAATCATACGTCTCTTTATATCTTTTACGATTAGTATGATTATTCGTGTGAGCCTTGGGTGACTTAGAAGACTTGGGATTTTTTTCTTTATATTTTGTCTTCTTTTTTAACCCGGTGGGGGCTCGGTCTGCGGCGACCCAGGTTTACGATTGTAAGGGTAGGTACATTTGCTACCATCAAAAGATTCATATCTTTTTGGCATAGGTGGTTTTTGCGGTTTACCTATAGCTTGCTTATTAGGCGGTGACCTTGATTGGGTTTGATTAGATTTCCCTTTGTGAGTTGTCTTTTTCGATACCTAATCTGGCGATCGAGTTGAGTCTTTTCGGTAAAACCGGGTTCCGATTGATTCGGTGATGCTTTACCGATTTGGGGTCCATTTATGTTCCCTTTACGATTAGGCACCGCCTTACTTGCTCAATGAGGTCTTTTTCCCTTATCGGATACAAGTTTAGCTTTTAGTGTATCTTTGTCGAAAACTTCGTTCGATTACACCTTTTGAAGTGAATCAAGCGGGGGTTTTGAGGATGTAGAAGGGTTCTCATACCCAATTCCTTCTTGTTAGTCGATTGTTGAAAATAGGTGTTCATATCTTGAGCGGTTTTAGATGACTTCGTGAAAACCTCTATTTTCTTTTGCATAAACTATCCTCGGAAGATTTTAGACTCTCATGTAGTCGGAATAGCTCATCAAATTTAGCTTGAAGGATTTTGAAATCATCGAACTTCTTCGTTTTTGTTGATTCTTGGCGATCTTTCATCCGCTTCTCCCGATCGGAAGATTTAACTTTCGAGAATGTTAAGTTCCTCGGTTACCTTGGCGGTTTAGTGAGTTCGATTCGGTAGCTTTCTTGAGAGCGTTTTCTTTAACAAAGTGATTATTTATGATCCTTAGCTTATCATTCTCGGCTTCCACTATTGTATAAGTGTTGTTTTGCATTAGAGATCATCAAGCAATTGCTCGAGTAAATTTGCCAAGTCAATCTCTCCGGCGGGTGTCTAATAATAGCGGTGTGGAAAGAAAAAAGCGAAGGTTTGGAGGTTACCTCAGTTGGTCCTCCTTGGCCACCGGTGATTTCATCGTCATCCCAAAGAATATCGAGATCTTCATTCTCGTGAAGTCAACGTATTGCTTATCGGACGAAGTCTTCTCTGAGATAGTACCGAGAATCCTCGGAGGCGGATAGAGTCATCAATTCGGATGTGTCGTGACCGGGGCTTTCATGTCTCTATAACGTTGTTATCTTACATTTCGCTTCTCTTCTCTTTCTTTTGGTGTCAGTCCAGGCAATCGCTTGTTTGTAATGACACTGGTTTCTCCTGATTGAAACGCCAGCTTATCCGATCCGGAACCTTACGCGGGTGAGTCATTCCGTCTGTAGAATCTGTCGGTGACTTCCTTTACGATAGTAATGAACTCCTTTTGTCGGATCTGTTATCTCTTCTCTCGTTTGTCAGGATCATCTCTTTTCTTTTCTTCTGCGTGATCTCTTCCGATCATCGGATCTGGTTAGTTCTTCTGGAGATCTGTAAATTTGGTCTCCTATCTCTTCCTCTATTTGTTTTGATAATCCTGTAAAATCTGCGATACTTACCAAGTTGAATGTTAGATTTTTCAAGTTTCTGCAAGCGAGCGAGCGTCTGTTACCTTGACTCATTATGTTTCTAACGGGTTCGGTGGCCTTCGATCTGCTTTTTGGGTTGCTTTAAACGCATGAATGATTTGAGGCGTTGAGGCTTAGCGTCTCGTCTTCATCTGCTTGTCCTCTTTCGATTAAGTCGAACTCGTGAGCTTTAAGGCTTAGGAATAAGCTACTCGGCTTCATCTTTGAAATGTCTTGGCAATCCTTGATTACCGTGACTTTCATGTCCCATTTCTTGGTGAGAGATCTTAAGATCTTGTAGTTGATATATTTGTCTGACATCTCTCTACCAAGTTCTCGTAGCTTATTTACTGACATAGTGATCCTTCCATCGAGCTCGTTGATGGTCTCGTTGGGCAACATCTTTAGTTTTTGAACTTCACCCGATTAAACATGTAGTCATTTATCTTTGATCTGATCATTTCCTTCGCATATCTCAGCAAGAGTATCCCACATTACTTTCGTGGTTTTGAGATATTTTATCTTCTCCTTGGTGACTTTATCCATCGTCTTCATGATTATATGCCTGGCGATTGTATCTAGAGTATACAACTTTCTTTGCTCTGCATCCATCAAGGCTGGGCTTTTTTGCACAAGACTTCCCGTGGCAAAGTCTGGATCTCCTCCAACTGCTGGGTTGTCGTGATATATGATGATGGGTCCTCGTTCAATGACTTCCATCATTCTGCCGCTTATCGATCCTAGATGGTTGCACATATATATGGCCCAATCTGCATACTCATCAATTGAAAACTTAGACAAATCATGATACATACCAGAGGTATTATCCATGCTGAGTGATTTTGAAAAACGAATGAGTTTTAAAACGGTTTTTCAAGATCTGTTCAAATGACCACAAAGGTACTTCCTCAAGAACCGATGATACTCAAAAGCCGATGGTCCGTAGAACCACCGCTCTGATACCAACATAGGCCTTTAAGCGGGTTTCGTGAGGGCGAAGTCTAGAGGGAGGGTGAATAGACTTACGAAACTTTTTTCATGCGGATCGGTGTGATTGCGGTTAGCCTCGATCAAAGTGCAAGTGAATCGATTTGATCGATATCCAACTTACTAATCGCCTGAAGGCAGATCAGTTCGGTATCTATCAGTTTAACTGATTGTGAGGAAGCTAATTTACACCTGTGTGAAAAACCAATTTAACAAATCAGATTCCAAAGTTGTTTTCAATCAGATGACTATGGAGTCAAACTGATCGGATCGAAGCTTGGTCTTTAGTTGATCTTAACTCAGAATATGTATGCAACTTTAAATAAGTTGAGTGCAATGGTGTAAAACAGTTAATCAAAACAGGTAAATGCACACAAGATTTATAGTGGTTCGGACAACCGATCCCTACGTCCACTCTTCCCTATCTGAGGGCACCAACTAAACCATTTGGACTTAGATTATTGTGTTAGTCCAACACATTACACCAATGAGATATTTATAGAGTTCTCACTCAACCGATCCGTAAATCGAACTAGAAACCCTGATGCGAAATATTCTTAAACAAACTTAACCTAACTTTGGGTTTTGGGTAAGATTGTTGTTTGTTCCAACTTTGAAATCTTTCCTAGTATTTAAGTAGCCTAACAGCTAGAGGAAAAGATTTATGTGCTAAGAACTATGGGATGAACACTTAGAATGTAATCTTCAAGGTTGTGTTCTTCGTGCGGAAATTTGATTATAGTTTGAGCTTCTTGATAGTTTTCCGTATCTTCACTCTGAAGAGTAATCCCATATTTATAGACCTCGAAATCAAAGAGTCGTTGGATAGCAATTTGAATTTCCTGCTATATTTGGTAGACTAGCAGGATTGATGTGACGTGCTTCAGGAACGGCATGGCCGAAAGCGTGAATAGTGCCTTTTATAGCCGTTTGACCAAGCAGCACCAAATCCCGTAATTGTCGGCTCCGTTCATACGTGTCTTGTTCTTATTGGTTAACAGAAGCACTTTTCAGTGTTTTGTTCTACCAACTAAGGTTGACATTCTTCTTGTTCAGATCAACAATGTATGATTTGGTGAAACATCAGTTTCCACGGTGTGGTATTTGACCGATCGATCCTCGATCGGTCGACGATACTGATAAGTCTTACGGTGCGGTTATGTCTTAGCTCAACTAGCGGACTTTACCGATGTAGGTCTTACGAGTGCGATCTTACGGTAGTCATCGATCTTGGTCTTACGAATTTGAATTTCATGACTTGATGATCATCGACTTGATCGGATCGTCGATCTTCTATTCTTCCTTGCTTTACGGCACTGTCCGGATATCGGTGATCTTTTGATCTTCCGGTCGACCTATACATATTGAGGTTCCCCCAATATGTGACCTATCTTATACATCGGTTGTTACATACAATAATTATCAATGGTAATCTTATAAGCGGTAATAAAAACATCGATCAATTATGATGGATTTGGTCCTATTGCATGTGTTTTAGAACTTTCATCAAAACTCTAAATTTCCCAACATAAGGTACACCGCCTCCTGGTTGATACCGGAGCTTACGCGAACATTTTGTTCGTCAACACTCTTCACCAAATGGAAAAGCAAGTTGGGGACTTGGCGATTATATTGAACCGTGTGATCATACCATTATGGGTTTTGGGGAATCAGAATGGCGGGCCTATGGTATGATTAGGTTAGAGTCGAGTTAGAATCAACTCTAAATCAGGAGATCAAGCCGAACTAGAATGCTAGATTTTGTAATAAATCGATGCTCAAAATCTACTTATAATGGGTTCCTAGGTCGCCCGTTTATTCGAGAATTTAAAGCGGCACCATTCTACTTACTATTCTTGTGTCAAATTCCCAACACAAGATGGAACAAGTGGCGTAAAAGGTGATCGAGAAAGCTTCGAGATTGTTTGCTATCATGTGCACCGGAAAAACAAAATCATTAACATGATGGAGCAAACATGGGAGATGTTGGGGAATGAGTTGCCTGAGATCTATTCGGGGTGAATATTTAAATACAAATTTAATTCATTAATTATTACTAGAATGAATTAATCTATATTAATTCAAATAATAATTGCAACAACATATCATGCATATAAAAGCCACGTAAAACCTACATGTCGCGGAATCTACGGGTTTACGTGAGCGTACCTCTCGGGATGGCGGTGGCTTTGGTCGGACGGACTAACCAAAAGGACTTCCCAAGTATTCCCTTAGCCCTTGCTCGACAATCCGGTGGCGGGATACTTTCATGAACAATTAACAAAAGGAAAAAATAAACTTTGTTGCACCAACATGTGGATTTGCTAATATTTCAAAGACATGGAATTGTCTTGGGAATGAACTAATCATCCCCTATTTATAGGGGAGAGGAGGGGCCGCGAAATTTATGTGAATTTTCAATGTGGGAAAAGACTTTTCTTGGTCACCAAGAAATCTTGAATATATCTCATATATCTTTTTCCCATAATTAAAATATTCACAAAAAATCCACCTCCTCTTTCTTTATGGAATTTTGAAAAAATGAGTGTGCAAGAATCCAAGATTTGGATCTTCTTGAATTTATGAGATATTCTTGTATTTCAAAAATACATATCTTCCATAATATCTTTTCAAGAAAATCAAGAAAATCTTTCTTGCCCTCTATTTTCAAAAATTTGAAAATACTTAATGAATAACCAAGTGGGAGATTTCTTGAATTTAATGAGATAATCTTGTATTCCAAGAATACATATCTTCATTCCATAACAAAATTCAAAAGAAAATCTTTCTCCTCTTTTATCCATAATTTTTTGAAAATAATGAGGAAATATAAGCAACAATATTTATTTTATTTTAATCACCTTTTTAGGTTATTGGACTATATGTTGGGCTACTCGGGGGCCTTTAGGAGAATTAAGATTGGACCTTCTAATGGATCTTGAATATCTAATATTGAGCCCAATATAATTCAAGCCCATAAATATTAATTAATCCCACTACATAATTAATATTGTCTTATCCATCTTAACCCATATTACGGTCAATATGGCTCCGGTCATTATTTCCGTGTTTAAGATTATCTAGCCCATTAATTAATTCAAGCCCTTTGAAATAGCTTTCCGTTAATTAATATCTTTTGTCCTTGGTCGAGAAAGCGGTTCAACATTATTATCCATCCGGAAACTAATTCCCTTTGCAAGATTTGGTATGATAAAACTTATGAACCTCCCAGGGGCAAATCAAGCAAGCGTACTTTGCAAACGATTCTTCGTATTAAATCTTAGCAATCACATGTGACCAATAATATTGCCCAAGATAAAAAGTATTGAATCTCTCTCCGATTTCGCTACCCATGATAAGTCAAAGCAATAGTTACCGATCCCACGTGATCCTATTTAAGGGGCGAAGGTTAAGAAACAACGAACCACCGAGGTCTAATTCTTCCTTGTTCGATTCTGAAGAATTTATCCTCCATGTAGGTCCTATTAAGACATCGGTCATGCACCTTAGTGTAATCTCTTGGTCAAGACAAACCAATCGAGCCTTACACCTCAACCTTTCGCGATGGTTGTTCATTTCCATCTAGGTAAGTGAATGGCGTACTTTATAGTTACAATGGGGAACATTAATTTAATCTTACGTGATCGGGTATCACTAAATTAACTACTGATGTAACACGCATGCAATTATTGAGCAGTTATGCGGTAAATATATATAACATTCAATCATATTTAAAGCATCGATGATAAACAATTTATTTCAATAAATAAGTGCGGAAATTCGGTTTTGATTATACAAAAGTAAAAAGCATACTTTTCAATTATAATCCCCAACGAGAGATCGGTGAGTCAAGCCAAGCGAGTAAATATGTCGCCAAAATATCTTTTGGCGAACACAAGTTTGATGAAACACGGCTCCCGCCAGCGAACACGAAAAAAACACGAACCACGTAATCCGGGATGGCAACTCATGTCCCGGATCTCCTAGATCTAATGAATATTGATCCGTCGAATGAGAAAAGCGGACCTAGAACCTCGCGATAGGTTTGAACCTATGGAGGTTGATATTTAACACCGGGGTCGGTCCAAGATCCTCGGTGGAAACAAAAAAAAAGCGAAAGCAACACCGTCGAACATTTGGAGTCTATCAACATCGACCGAGCGGACTGAGTTAGAAGTGTTCATTGGTTGAATTTACGAACCAATCCGAACAAAAATGATTGCTTATCTTCAAGCAAACTTGGATGTGTTCGCATGGTGCATGCGAGGACATGGTTGGCATTGATCCAAAACATGCATGCCGTTCCCTCAACCTTGATCAATACAAACTCCGGTTATCCGTAAGCGAAAGTTTAGTCAGGAAAAGTATGTGGCAATGAATAGTGAAATCAAAAAGTTTACCGACAACAAACCGATTCGAGAGGTGAAATGCCCAAGATGGCTTGCGAACCTGTGGCTTGTCCCTTAAGTCTAATGGATCTTGGAGACTATGTATTGATTTTCTTGATTTAAACAAGGCATGCGAAAGATAACTTCCGATGCAGCATATCAATTATTTGGTCGATATCTGTTGAGGCCATGAGCTCATGACTTTCATGGATGCATTTGTTGGTTATCACCAAATACCCATGCATTCGGACGACCAAAAGAATACGGCATTGCGATTGAAAAGAATATGTCTTGTTAGCAACGCATGCCATTCGGATTAAAGAATGCGAGCAACATATCAGCGTTTGGTGAACAAAATGTTCGGCGAACACATCGGCCGAATAATTGAGGTATATATTGATGATATTGTGGTAAAAAGAAGCGAACATAAGGAAGACCCATCAGCCACCGCCTTTTGTCGTTTGATATCTTTCGAAAGTACAACATGAAGCTAAATCCAGAAGAAATGCAACTTTGGGGTTCACTCGGGAAAATTCCTCGGACATATGGTTGATCGGCGGGGGATCAAAGCGAACCCATCAAAGATTCAAGCCATGCTCGATATGCAGGCCCCGAGAGTGTGAAAGAGGTCAAAAGTTAACAGGACGTTTAGCTTCCGTAAAAGCGGTTTATATCTTAAGGCGGGGACAAATGCAAACCTTTCTTTGATGCATTAAGGGAAATTCGATGGACGAGCATTGCCAAAATGCATTGAATCATTGAAGCGATTACCTTGCGGATCTTTCGGAACCTTTGTCTAGCTTTGTCGTCGGCGAACAACTCTATCTGTACCTTGTTGCATCAGAACATGCAATCGTTGATGTGCTCGTCTGAGCAAAAGGGACGTTTTCACTTGCACTGTTTACTATGTAAGCGAAGTCTTAAAAAGCCAGAGCTCGGTACCCTCCCTTTGGAAAAATTAGCATATCTTTCTTGTAATGAATGTTCAAAATTGCGACCATACTTTTTTCGATCACTCGGTCGAGTCTTGACCACATTCCCATTGCGCCAAGTCCTCCACCGACCAGATACTGCAGGCATATTACTCAAGTGGGCGGTGGAGTTAGGACAATTTGGTATTACGTTAAGCTCATGAACTTGGCGATGAAAACCAAGCTATGGCGATTTTATGGTTGAGTTGACATATCCACAAATGCCGAAAAAAAGCCGACCAACCATGGCATATGTATGTTGATGGCTCATCAACAAGTTGGCCGGGGCGGTAGTTCTCATCGGCCGTGAGCAAACATTCTATGACCATCCGTTTTGATTTCCCAGCCACAAATAATGAAGTCGAGTACGAAGCTTTGATCGCTGGATTACAGATGGTTATGACAATGGGAATTCAAAGGTTGGTGATCTACAACAATTCTCAGATAATCATTTATCAAGTAACAGGCGAGTACGAGGCCCGAGGCGAACAGATGGCACAGTATCAACAACTAGCAAAAGAGTTGCTCGAGCATTTCGAACAAGTTTTCATAGAACAATTACCACGATTGGGTAATTCGATTCGGCTGATGCTTTGCACGCGACAAGCAATGAGAAGGAGTGGCGAACACAAGCGACATTGTGGTCGTCACAACTTGTTCGCCATCAGTTCCCAGAGTTATGATCGCCCAAGTAACAGGCGAACAGGAAACTTGGATGACTCCAATCCTGAGTTACTTACAAAAGGGACTTCTCCCTGAAAATAAGGTACAAGCTACTCGCCTCATATTACAATCTGCTCGTTACACTATTTTAAACGAGTATTTGTACAAAAGAAGCTTCTCACTTCCACTATTGAAATGTATCACTCACGAAGAAAGGTCATTGTACTTACGGAGCAAATCCCATGATGGAGTATCACGGAAATCATCTGGTGGGCTTGTCTGGCGCACAAAATAATCGAACAAGGTTATTATTGGCCAACCCTCAAAAAAGGATTAATTTCGCTTATGCTCATGGCGTGCAAGTGCAGTACATGCCCCACTTATTCATAGCCCACCTGAAGAATTAGTGTCAGTTTATAGCCCATGGTCATTTGCTAAATGGGGGATCGATTTGGTCGGCCCATTTCCTCTTGCACGCGTCGGGGAGTAAAATTTGTTGTGGTTCTTGGTTGATTACTATACTAAATGGGCGAGAAGGAAGCCATTGTCAAAATCCGCAGAACAAAGAATGTGGAACTTTGTTTGGAAAAATATCATTTATCGTTTTGGGCTTCCCCAATCATTAGTAACTGATAACGGCAAACAGTTCGATGGAAGTGAATTCAGACATAATTGTGCTCGCTGGGGTATAAAAAAGCATTACTCAACTCTGTATTATCCCCAATCAAACGGACAAGTTGAAGTCGTTAATAAAATTATCAAGCATACCCTCAAGGCCAGACTTGATAATTCCAAGGGGGGAGGATGGGCTGAAGAGTTGCCTGAAATATTATGGGCCTATCGAACAACTTTAAGAACATCAACTGCGGAGACCCGTTTGCCTTGGCATTTGGTGCGGAAGCTGTTATACCCGCAGAAATCAAGATTCCAAGTCATCGAACAATGACTTTTGGAGAACACATCAATGACCGGTATTTCGCCTTTAGTGCGGGGTTTGTTAGAAGAAAAAGAAGGGCCGGAGGGTGATTTCAAGAATGCCATGTACAAAAAGAGATCAGAGAAGTTCTACAACTCTAAAGTCCGAACACGCAGGTTCAATGTGGGCGAGCTGGTTTTAAGACGAGCAATGGGGGTATCAAGTGGTGTGTTCGGCCGAGCATGGGAAGGTCCGTTCAGAGTTACAGAACGTTTGCTAAACGGGGCATATGATTTGGAAGACACGAATGAGTCTCGTTGTCTGCTGCGTGGAATCGTCAAATTTGAAAAAATATTATCAATAATGACAAGTATAACCGGCCGAACAAAAGTGACCCTGCTTATTTAAAAGCGAACACGATCGGCCGAACAAAATCGACCCAAATTTAAGCGAAAGACCGGTCGGTAGAACAAAGTCGACCCACCACGGTTAAGCGAAACGCAGTTGGACAAACATAATCGTCCCACAATTTGAAGCGAGCCGCAGTCGGCGAACAAAGTCGACCACCGTGGAAAGCGAAACGCAGTTGGATGAACATAATCGTCCACACAGCTGAAGCGAGCATAGTTGGCCGAACATAATTGCCGATGTAGCTGAAATGAACACAAATGGCCGAATATAGTCAGCCATTCAGCTAAGACGAGTAGGACAATCCTGAAAGAAGAACATATTATGTTCGACACATATCTTCAGGAAAGAAATCTTTGATAAAGACTATCGAAAAGACGAAGATCGTGTCGAGAATGAGTTGTCAAGCGGAAGATCGCGTGTCGAGCGAGTTGACGACTTAAGATACGTGTCATAACGAGTTGATAAGTGGTGGCAACCAAGAAAGGGACGAGTTAATCTTTGAACAAGAGCTGGCAAAAAGCCGAACAGATGTCAAAAGGGGGAGCAAAAGTAAGAGGGCAAAGACCAAACTAACTATGTAAAGACTAGCTTGGGATAGTTCTATAAATATAGGCATATTGATAAATTTGAAAAAAAGCAGAGAAAAACAGATGAAGAAAAAAAAAAAATACTACGGTTCTCGGAAGAAAGTTGGTTCAGTATGCCTCCAGACGAAGAATCCAACACTCGATTCAGCTATCATTCTGCTGAATCGAGCATCTGGCCTGGTACAAGATTTATACCCCATATGACACTCCGATCACAGGTTGAAGCTCATTGCGGACTCAAGATGCTCGGCAGAGTCATGGTTGCCCTCCACGTTACTCACCGCTAATGCATTAGTAAATCACTACCCCTATGCATCCCCAAAATCTCTCCAGAAGGAGGGATGTCATAGTGTCCAAAAGCAATATGTGGATCTTGATGCTCGGCATCTTGAAGAGACGAGAATGGTGCGAGCTAAAAATTTTGCTCGCACCTGCTATAGGCGAGCAGGTATGTGCGCCACATGCTCATGTCCGCAGCTGCCCATCATAATCACGGCTTGTCCAGGAGGGACAAAAGCTTATGTTGCTGCTGCTTGAGCATGTTACTAAAGAAGGGTAAGCAGAATGATGTGCCACATGCTTGTCAACATCAATTCCGTGGACAAGGTGAGGCGGTTAGTGTCTACTCAAGACAAAGTTTAAATTCAAAACCCTAGTCTGATGTCTATAGTACTGTAATAGATAGTCTTCTTCGAATGTAAAGGTTGTAATAGAATACAAAGTGTTGCAAAAGAAAACAAATATATATGTATTTTTGTTCGCTAAGATTTTCTAGTTAAAGCCTATTTGAGGTCGACCTAAGCGGACGGCCCAAAAACAAAGACTTAACGAGCTCAAGTCTATTTCACCGATTTAACGAGTTCAGACTCGATTCCCGCAAAGAAAAGCGAGTAATGGGTACATAGTAATAAAAAGACGACTCAGACTTACAGATACCAGAATAAGAAGCAAGTGATGAGTCTTGGGTCGCAACTAAATAAGACGGCCCTAAGACGAAGTGATCGCGACCTAAATAAGACGATTGCGAACCAAGAAAGGGGGGTTCATAAAGTAACCCATCCGTCGCACCTAAATAAGACGATCAACCGAGGTGCAACGTCAATAAGATAATCAAAAATGAAAAAAAGTCGAGCGGGCATAGTAAACCCAATGTTCGAATTCATTCGGAAGAAAAGGGCAAAACTAGAAAGCAACAAAGCATTAGCAGTAAAGCAACAAAGCAAACATCAAGCAACACAAGTATCAATCATTCATCAGCAACCACATTCATCCTCAACGATCAGGTTAGAGGAAACAATTCAATATGCAATTCAACCATTCAGTTTCAAAAGAGTTCGAACAAAAGAGAAGAAATCCAAAAATTATACAAGTTCAGAAGATATTATTCGAGCAAAAAATGAAGAAGGCAAAAAGTACACAACATATGTTCGGCAAAACAAAAATTACACTAAGGATAAATTCATAATTGGGGGTGGAAGGAAGAGAAATGTCGAACAAATCATGCTCACCCCCAAAGATGCGGCTCCTTCAAGACGGCCAGTCCAAAGTATGCTCGCCAGAGGTACATTTTGCTCGATTCTGAGAGGTCCTCTTTTCGCTTCGGCACTTTTGTCGGACCCGGACTCAGTTCGGAGATTTTGGCCAGCAACACCAGCAGGATTCACGTCCGAGCCATCCTCCTCATCCAGGATAGGATCATCAACTTCGATCCCTTTAGGAAGAATGGAGAAATCACACAGATCTTTCAAATCTGACATTGGAAGGTTGCGATCTGGTGGGTTGTCGATCAGGTATTGCTGGAAACTGGATATGAGAGGGGCAATTTGTTCGCCGATGGCGTATGGCGGAAGCAGATTCTGGAGCATCGGCAGAAAGGCACATATGTAGGAGAAGTTGGACATGGAATCAACGTATTCTTCATTATGCGACTTTGAATTTTCGAGACCCAAACGAGTGTTGGTCTCCTCAAGAATGATCGTTGGCCGAGCACGTTTCTCTCACTTTCCATGGCCTCGACGCCAGCTTGGAGTCTACGAAGCTCAACATTCATCTCCTCCTGAGCTCTTCGTATGCTGACCACCACCTCCTGAGAGTGATTCAGTTCATCCTTTTGCTGGCGAAAGCGTCCTCACGAGCTTTGGCGAGCATTTTCTTGAGCTTTGGCGGGCATCCTCCTGAGCTTTGGCGAGCATCGACTGTCTTGGGGATGCCTTTTCTGAGCCAACCTCGTTCATCTGAGTCATGTTCAGCTCAGCCCACCTTTTTTTCGAAATTCCTGATCAGAGCCAAGTAGTTGGCATGAAGGTTGGCGGACTCAGCATAAACTTTTTCAAGGACGACCATAGATTGGCCTGAGTACCAAGCCGAGACACATGTTCTCCAGAGGAGTGGGACCCGTAGTAGACTCTTCGGTAGTCCATGCTCGAGCAGGAGTCGGCATGCTTTACGAACATGCTCGGGAATGCAGGAACCTTGCGAACACTCGTGGCAGAAGTAGTTTTAAAATTGGGCATCAAAGGGCCAACACCGCTCAACCTACATATACACCGCAAATAAATATGACAAAGTGAACATAATTAACCAAAAAAAAAATGCGAACAAAATGTACACATTAAGACGAGCGGATCCCATCCCAAGAATGATTTATCCTCGGGGACCGAAGCTCGGGGTTGGCGGAGTCCATGTCGGGGTTCAGAGGTGGGAAGATATGCCAACCTCCATTTTCAACAATTTGCAGGCGGACCCGACCACGAAGCGGCCATTCTGATCGCTCGGCGATAGGGGTCGGCCTACCCTAACGACATCAGTGCTCGTCCCGAGCACTGTTGGCTCGGCAGCCTTCGTCAGGACTTGTTAAACAGCCGCGCTCCGGTTTCCATCCTCGGTCTCTTGGCGGCGGAGCTTGTTCGCTAGTCCCCTCTTGGCTGAGCGAGTACTCGCTGGGTCGGCTCGATTCCCCAGAAATTTTAGGCCTTGAATGCTCGGGCTCGCCACCGACCCTACCTAAACTTCTCTTTGCTTTGCGTAGGCTTCCTTCCACTTGAATCCTAGCCCTAGCTCTTGGGGTCTTTTTCTTCGAGCCATCTCGGTATTACCGGACGTACTCTAAGAATGGTCATAGCAGAAAGTTTATAAGCAAAACAATTCATTATGCAAAAAGGATAACAAATGAGCAAAATGGCACAAAACATATGCAAATGCAAAAAAGCAATCCTTACCAAAGCGGGATTAAAGCAACAAGATGGTGAGGGGCACGAACAAGCCTCTCATTTCTTCCCCGATCGGCGGTATTCGGGGTTCTCACAGATCGTTCGGCGAGACTCGAGATCAATTTGCCAAATTTGCTAAAATACCGTTGTTGGTCTCCTTGTCCGTCGATTTGGAATCCCCGAAAAAAAGTAAGTTAAAATCAGTTCAAATTGAGGAACAAAAGACACAAAATCACTTACTTTGATACACCAAGTCGATGGGGGATGTCTAAACGAGCATTTGGTTCACTTCGGTTCGGGCTCTTCCAATCGCCCCTAACGAACCAAATTTTTTCCTTCCAGTCATTTGATTTTGTTTGGCACATCCTCAATGATTTTGCACTTGGCATTAGCTTGCATGAACAACCACCCATGTTCACCGCCGGACGGGTCAAGTGCACCAATCGAGCAAGTTAAATTTCTTTGAGGGATAGTATCTCGCTTCATTTTGCGAACAAAGTCGAAACTTATAATCATGTGCCACCCATTCGCTTCATTTGCGTGATGGTAATGTTCCATTCACGAGCAAGCGGGTGATGGCGGATGGAGGGAATCGAAGGCCAGCTTCCATTGTGTCAAGTTCAAATGACACAACCCCGTGGGTCGGTCCGCGCGCATTCATCGGGACCGATGCCCGAGAAAAAAGACATCTATGGGGGTTTCGTAATTTCTATGTAGTGGCGACAGCATATCTACATCAATTATGCTCGCTATCTTGCTCGCTGGGTACTCATTTTCAACCCTAATCCTATGAGGTTGCTCGGGCCAATCAAAACTATAACGAGCATTATACTCGTTATATGTTGGACTATGAGGGACACCAATAGGTATATCAAGTTCAGAATTTTGCTCACCACCTATCCTTATGTTCGATTCGGTTACATTCACAGCCATCAAAATTTCCCCCCTCACAATATCATCATTCCTGTCTACATCAACATTATCAACAGCCCTAGACCTAATTTGAGTTTGGGGCAAAGAATTGTCACTTGAATCATCCGAGAAATCACTACGGACCAAGTCCCTATCTAATTCATTTAGGGCTTCATCGGAATCGGAGGAAAGAACGGCAAACGGTTGCCGAACTTGCCAACGAAATCCTGAATCCGAGATATTCGTTTCCGGAACATTAGCGTCGCTACGGGGGATTCTACCGACAGAGGAGGAAGAAGAACTATGGTGATCCGATTCTAGGGAAACAGAAGAGTTTGAGCAAGAAGCCATAATCGCTATGAGAGAAAGAATGAATCGGTTATTTACACGAGTAAGATCCTTCACGGAATGATGAAGCCCTCATGGGAAATTTTCGGACGAAAAAGATTGAAAAGCGAAGAAAAAGAAGAAGGAAAGAAAAGGGTTTAAGGCGGTGAAATGAGGTATATATAGATGCGGATTCAATTTTGAAAATTTGGCACGTATCAAATAAAACTTGACATCAACTATGGCCCAATAAGATTATAACAGCCGGGCCCCATGGTGAATACAAAGCGACCCGGCTGGGGGGTATTGTTGTGTTCGATATAATAATTCAGCATTAATTGAACACGTAAGAGCGACACGTGTAATATTTATTAAAATAATCATGCCGATGGACAAGTGTGCTTTCCCGAGCCGTCGGCCAAACAAGTTTGTTCGATGAGCTCGCCACTTGTCAACCAAAGCGGACATACCGCCACTCGGATCGGGAAAGAAAGAATCAAATGAGCTAAGTCGAGGACTCGAACTTGACCAAAATGCTCGGGACTATCACGAGTCATTTATGCTTTCATGACTTCGGATATCCGAAGACTTCGAGATAAGACTTCGAAGGTCTCGTATGCTTTCGGTGCTCGGACATCATCGAGGGTTGGATATCCACGAAGACTTAGATCTTTGAAGGTCGGTCAATATGCTCGGTGCTCGGACATCACGGGGTTCGGATATCGAAGACTCGGATCACTGAAGCGGTCGGATATGTTCGGTACTCGGACATCCCGAGGTCTCAAAACATCACGAAGACTCGGACATCTGAAGGGTCGGAGTGCTCGACACTTTCGGATATCCTGAAGACCCAAACATCGAAGACCGGACATCCGAGGGCTCGGTATGCTTTCGAAGGGCCGGTATTCAACATAAAAGCCCGGCATGGTTAAAGGGCGAACAAAGCAGACCGAGCAAAAGATTGATTTGGACGACCAAAAAGTGCCATATAGACAAGCAAAAGCAAAAGATCAATCTAGAAAGACGAGTTGTAAAGGTGGCACCATCTCAAGAGTTCTTGCATGGCTCGAGTCTCGGCTCGCCGCACTTAACCCATTTCGTGCTATAAATAGAAGAAAAAACAAGAAGAGAAAGGTTGAGGAAATTTCCCGGAGGTGTCGAGGTTACAAAAAAATTCCCCGAAAGAGTTACACGCAAAAAAATGAGAGAGAGGGTCTGAGAAAAATTTGGTGATCATCCACACATCGGGGAACCAAAAGCACTCGTATTCTAACTCTCTAAATCATCTTCATCGTAACGATTCATCTTCATAAGGTGTATCAAATATTATACGTGTAAAGCTCGCAATATCACATCCCGGCTTGGTATGCCCCCGGAGTAGTCATTTCACGACGAGGTGGGTCAACAAATTCATCTTATTTTGGTTTATTTTACGTGCATGTTTTTGTTTGTGAGTCATTTCGAATTAGCCACATCATATTCCCCAAATAAAAGCGACCGATGAGATAAGTACTTCACGACTTGTGCAAAGCGTGGAAAGCTACCTCGTTTAACTCAAGCCCAAGAGCATCGTCTTTGGAACAAGACCCAAAATTCCAAAACAACACCACAGGATCTTGTCCATTACAAAATTGTTGGATAATTACCCGCCGTCTAATGTATGTTTATCATTCTCAATACACCTTAATAGTAATAACTTTAGTAATTATTTAAGTGTATATGAATGACATATACAAATATTTTACTTACTTTTTATAAATTGGACTCCATACTCGTCACTAGAACCCCCTCGTTATTTCATGGATGCATTGATTTCTTGACTTCGGCCGGGCGGTATATCCGGGAGGGTTGCAAAATATGGGAGAGTCGACCCACCGCCACCCACCGATCGACTTAGATCATGAGCGTTCTAAATTTGGAGCCAATGCGAGAGGTACAAAAAAGTGTATGGACCAGCGGTGGCATTTTGGAATGAAATGCAAAATCATTATTACCGTCTCGGGGACCTTGGTACCTTCATTTGTAGAAGTGCGACGATTACCACGGATGAGTATCACGAATGGTATGCAAACATTACTCATCAGAGTGCACAACACCGCGCCTACGGTGAGAATAATATTTATGTCGATTGGTCCGAGGTCACTCACCAAATGTTGGGACACGTGAGGCAAGAAACTCACGATTTGATCAATCAAGCTAGTGTGGATCGCAATTGTCCACCCCTATATGATGCCTCATCTTGGCTCGATTGCCCATCATGTCGGTACCGCGACGGTCCCCGATCCTGCATATTGGGGACATCAACACGCGTATCCTCCTGAACAATTCACACAAAATATAGCTCCTGGTTGGTGGTGGAATGGATACGAATGACAACAACAATAGTACTTTTTTTTTTTTTAGAATTATTTATTTGTATTTTATTGTTTTATATGATAAATTAATATTCCAATTATTTATCTCTAGTTTAAATGTTTTAATATTTTTTTATAGAAATTGCTTGCTTATTTAAATCTATAAAAACTAATATGTTTGTATATCTTATTAAAAAGTTAGTGCAAAAAAAAAAATCCGAAAATGTCAACAATTATAAATTATAAATAAATTTTTTATTATAAATCATAAATTATAAATAAATATATATTATAAAAAATTCGAAATTAAAAAAAAAATCGAAAAAAAAAACAAATATGCAAGATGTTCCACTCGAAATTCCAAACAATTCGCATGGATCGCGACATGGACAATTTAAATCGCATAATTGTGATCGACCAAAAAAAAAAAAAAAAAAATTATCGATCGCATATGCCATGCGACAAATAACACGCATAGGCAAATATGATCGATGTCTTGAGATTACATAACATCATGTTGTCACTTTTATGTATATAGCATAACTCGTTAAAGAGTGGTGGCTTTTTCCAAAATCCAAGGGGGTTGAAATGTCAGGACTGCATTTGCAGTGGTTTCTGATTTCATTTTATTTTTTATATTGTTATTTTGTGTGTGTGGCACCCTGTGCAGTAAAAAGAGTACGTTTGAGGTTCCCCCATGTGTTTTGAAGATTTTATTTCATTTAATTTGGATTTGGTGTCTCCAAATTATGTTAAGGTTTAGAGTTACTGGGATTTGGCAATAACATAGTGGTCATGTTGTGTGACACTTGTTAGCAATACCTTTTTTTGTCTATACAAGTACAAAAAAGTACATTAAGACTTGGGTAATTTCATGTTTTATTATATTTAAATTTATGTCAATATAGTGGAATACATGTTGCTTAAATAAACATGGAATTGAAGTTATGAAATTGAATAAAGTGCTTAGATTAGATCTAGGAACAATTACTTGAATGAAAAGGATATAGTCTATAAGCAACGCTGTAAAACCAACCTCTTGAGTTAGGAATATAATAAGTGGAAATTATATATAATTATCTTTTAAAAAATAAATTGATAATATAAATTTCTTCTGCTTGTTTAATATTTAGCATGTCATGATCATTTAAAATTAAGTTTTGTATGCACTGGGTGCACCGTGCATTTATTAATGTAGTATACTTGTTTAATTTTTAAACTAAACTAAATTGATTCAAGAGAATATGTCAACGTATAAATAATGTGGCTTGGAGAGCAATTTTCACATGTTAATTTACGAAAAAATAATTCAGGGGCAAAACAATAATTTCAAAAACTTTTGGTGGGCATAAAGAGAACACAGGAGCCCATTGAATTGCATAAAAGGATAACAAAAAAAGAATCACATTTAAAAATAAAAAAAAAGAAACCACCCACATACATCACCAGTCATGACACATAAAATTGAATAATTGCAAAAACTCCCCAAACTTTGTGTCTTTTTCACATCACACCACCTTGGAGCTGCGGGCAGCTAGTAATATTCCAGAATGCAATCTAGGGGTTAGCCACTTAGCCGTTATACGTGTGGAACTCAGATGCGAACAGCGAAGCAGGGGATAATAACTCTGAGATGATACGTGGCTTTGCAAATGAAAAAGTTTCTAGTTCGAGCCACGTGTCGCTGTAATAGATGGTCAATAAAATGGACGGCTGGGATCGATTGGGCGTAGGATGGAGTGTTACGTGATCGTCTATTATTGGTGCGGAATTTCAGTCCTGCCAATTGCCATAACAAAATTAATAACGCTGTTATTATTATTATTTTTTATGATGCAATAATTTCAAACTACTCAAACAGATTATTGGTCGGTTCATCAGTGCGGCGTTGTCTGTTTGTAAAATACACACAGTGCAATATAACCAAGTTTCAGTATCCCAATGCCCGCATGGACGTAGCTCAGTTGGTTCCTGGGTGGCAGATTGCTATAAGGACGTAGGATCGAGTCCTAGCAGTCGCAGTGTGGGGGTTTTATCCCTCCAATGTGGGGGATAACTCCTTGTGGGCACCAGACACTGGTCCTCCCACCTAATGGGCCGCTGAGTCACCATGATTTACCACCTCCATCATTCCTGTCGGGCCGGGGGGTGGGAGCCCTAGGGGCGAGGGCTTCGCCTTTTTGCTACAAGTTTCAGTATCTCAAATATACATACGAGTAAAAGTTGTGCATTGGAATTTCATCTCAAAATTATTAAATAAAAAATTGACTTTCAGTTCACTAGTCGCACTAATTTGATATAACTCTGAAAAAATAATGGGCGTGTTCAATTTCACCATTTGGATCTTAGAAAAATTGCAAATCTTTGTGTTGGTTCTTTGGTCAAGTCAAATAGCTAAATAGCCAAATACAAAGAATGAAAAGTCATAAAATAAAATTTGAAGGAGCTAATTCAAATAATCTTAATATTCACAACATGTAAAATGGTCTCACAATTTATTTTTTTAAAGAAATTAAAAGTAATTAACTTTTACTTTCCCATATTTTGTTTATAAGTGAATTCATTTTCTGAAAGAATTTTATTTCATCAAAAAGTTTGAACTTATAGAGAGATATAAATTTATTCGTTTATATTTTTTTTTAATATTTCATTTTATATCTAATTCTCACAACTTGTTTTGTATTGACGAAATTTTATTACACGCGACAATAAATTGTGAAATAAGATAGAAAATACAGTCGATCGATATTCCACTTTTCTCATATATAAATGTGTACAATATGAAAGTCATTTATGCCCCCAATTTTTACATAATTTGATAAATTATATGTACAAATTAAACGAATTATTTTTTCGTTCATAAATCGTCTAACATTTTCCGACTTCACACAAAATACACATGTGAAATGGACGGATTTGATCATATGTCTACATGTGGACACAAACTTATATGTCCACCGCTTATGTGGCGCGCCACATATGCAAGGTCTTCACCATCATTTAATTAGTTTATTTAACTAATTCAATCTTCTATATATTTCATATTTTACCCAATTTCATTAATTATATAAATCTAAACCCTAAATCATGAATCATTGGGCCGGGTGAACCATGAATCACTCGGACCGGGTTTGAGTTCGGGTCTATATAAGTTTGTGTCCACATGCGGGCATATGATAAATTCAGTGAAATGGATAGGTGAGAACCGTATTATATACGTGTACTAGTGTAGAACCCGTGTTTTACACGGGATTTTAAATAAAATAATTTTTTTAAGTTATATTATATTTTTCTATGGACTTAGTTAATATAAATTTTAATATTTGTCATTTGTCATTTTGTATGACAAGTTATTATAATAATATTTTAATATAATTTAGTATTATAAGATAAAATATAAATTAATATAGATGTAATTAGTTTGTACAATAATTAATCATTAAATCAAAACAGTATAATGAAAACATTTTTTTTTTAATTCACTTAAGATTCTGAAAAACTTCTTTAAAAAAAACATTAATCGTAGAGCTAGAGGGCTTTCCATCATCATCAAGACAAAGTATTTTCAATCTCTTTTAACTCTTCACCCTAGAAATCTCAATATATAGTTGACCGTGTATAAATACAGGTCTATCAACTGTCTCGAGATTAAAAATTTGAACCACGCATCTAATTATATCTACAAATACAAAAGTATGAATTTAAATTGTGGCTTATCAATTTTATTTGTGCATTACATAATTATGAAATATGTGAATGCATAATATTTTTTACGAAATGTTTACCTCTGAAGATAACATCTTCTTGTCTAGATTGTCTTTGTATTTCATCAATAGAAGTGAAATCATATTCAGACTTTTGAATCATGAATCCCAAGCATCATTGCATGTTGCTGTGATTATGGAATCGCAATATGCATGGATATTTTGTTGTCAACACAGTCCCTCCATTCTGAGCTACACTAATATTGGATACAATGTAGAACAATCCTAGTCGAATAATGGCACCACAATAAGAAGAAACTTATAATTTCAATTTCTACCTATGAAACCATAATATAATATGCATATTTTGAAGTTCCTTTCATCTACAGAATAAGGCAGACCACAAATACTTCATCTTGCATGTGTTGAAGATAATATATAAGCAGGAAAATATGACTACTTCATCTCAGTTAGAAAAACAAAATTCACAATAAATGTTTTTTCTTATAAAATCCAAACAAATTTGTATATTATATTTTTTTTAGCAAATACTATAAATCAAAAATCAACTTACAATATATGTCGCAAACAAAATCAATGTATAAAAGCTTAGAGCATAAAATTGAATCAATATGTCATGCTATACATGTGTATATATCAAAAGAACGATAATAATGACTAAACTTATGGAATTCACCTTTTTTTATTTAGTGGATGAAGCGACGTCTAAATAAATTCGAAAAGGAACATGAAACTTTTACATCCCTAGTGAATATGCTAGCAATGTCTTAGAATCTAAGAATAAAAATAGATGCAAATATTAAACGCGAAATAAAATTCACAAAAAGATAGAAAAAAAAAATAAGAAACAACAATGGTAATTCAATGATTAAGTTCCCTATATACATTTATGTAACAGTTTTTAGCCAATTGCTATTGTATACGATTAGATGACACCCAAAAAATTATGGATCATTAGATCAAATAGTAACACTAAATCCTTTGAAGAGTGATCGACCAATAATTACTTAAGGGAAGTGAATGAATCTCAACGTAAAAAAGATGCAGGATAAAAGTTTAAATCAAGCAAATCAAAGAAATTGAGATGGCGTAATGACGATTCTGAAAAAAAAACTAAGATGCTAGCAATGTCTTAGAATCTAAGAAGCGGCGGCGGAAAAGGAGGAGGAATCGGCGTATACAAAAAATCTAGATTTTTTATTCTTATTCGATATTGAAATAAAAATTAAAAAGGACTAATGATGAAATGATACATAGGACAACACATAAAACAAGAAGAATCCATAGGATTTTTTTTTTTTAGATATAAATTTCTAGATTGACACATAAAAAAGAAATCAAAATAAGAGATAATTAAAAAAAAAAGAATTTAATAGATTTTGGCCCGGGGGAGAAAAAGTGTAAATAGGAAATAGATGTATTTTTTGGAATTTAATAGTTATTTCCCTATCTTAGACGGCCTAAGCAACACGTAGGATTGATTTGGCATTGTCAATAAATAAAATGAAGAAAGGGCGGACCACTGCCAGCCCACCCAATGAACTTGGTGCACAATATGGGAAATAGAACACTTTTTTAATTTATTTTATTCTACTTATTACTTGTATTTTATTTTATTTTTGTTTGGACTTTCTCACAATGTTGGCATTTTCAATAATTGATGTTTCTCATTTCTTAAACATGTGTTAAACAGAAGTCTTGTGCTAAATAAACAGAAAATTCGAGAATCTGAAGTTGTTGAATTGAAGGGAAGATTTTATAATTATAAACCAAGTTTTCATTGAGGGAATCAGTATTTGATTTGGTCAATTAAAAGTTTTCATCGTTAAATATCAAATTATTGATGAAAACTACTCCATTTTGTATTATAAAGAGGATTTTTATTTTTTTAATTAAGATGCAAAGTAGCTGGAACTGAGTCATAATCATGTGGTCATTTGATGGTTGTTAATACCGTTTCTTAAATATGATCATGTCATCATCTTTTTATATTTCCATTTTTTAATGGAGTTTTCTTGGCTGGTGATGCCAATTTTAAGTTCTTATTTTATATTCACGTACATTTCTATCATAAGATCATCGGTGTGTGCTACAAAGGTATAGGAAAATACTTCTAAAGAGCAGCTGTACCGTGTAATTTATATGTATTTTTAAATAATATTAGTTATTTTATTAAATAATATTGATTGATTAAATTAAATATTTTTTATTAAATAATATTGGGAGATTTATTGATATGTACATTTCAAAGTTATAACTTACTAATAGGTACAAAATAATTACATATATGTAAATAATTACTAATAATTGAATTCTATCACTTTTATGTGTAAAAACTATCACTGTTATGCGCAAAAACTTTTACTGTTTAAAAATATAAAACATTTTGTACACAGTGATTGTTTTTTTACATAATAGTGATAGTTTTTATACATAGCGGTGAGAATTTTTGTATATAACAGTGATACTTAAATAATCGAGTTAATAGCATGAATCAGATCTATATAATTTTTTATCATTAAAATTTGTACCTATTAGTAATTTACTCGTAAACAGACTCTTCTTTTGGTTGCGCCAAACTTTTCAGTTTAAGGTAGGTACCAATAGCGAGGGAACTACTTTTAGGCAGCTGGAAAAAGCAAATGCACTACAAAAACAACTAATTCCAGTTCGGCAAATCAACGAGCAATGCCAGTTACTTTCAACTCAATGTTTTAACATGTTCTTTTTCCAGTCATTTTCTGTCGACAGTAGTAGTATTAAAATATTCCATCAAAATACTCGAAATTGTGATTAAGGATTTAATTTGATTGGAGAATTGAAAAGAAAATTCAAACAACTCACTCAAATAAAGTAAATTTTGGATCTAGAAAAATTTCTCAAAAAATTAAAATAGAACTCAAACTTTATTAGCCGTTATTTGCACCCACAAGATTACATAAAAAAATAAAATAAAAATCTTATAAACGGTTTTGTATATTTAAAATGAAAGATGCAACATTTAGATGCATAAGAGCCTTTTTATATAGAATCATTTAACATTCTTATTTAGGAGGGAAAACAGTTTTATTATTCATCTTTTATTCTCAATTAATCATCACAGTACCATATATTCATATTCTCATTTCTATTGAATAATTTTCAACCAAACACCTCCTTAAAATGGAAATTGGAAAATAGATGGTGCAGAAAACAACAACAAAATAAAAGAGAGCGTATGGAGCATCACAGTTTTCTGACTACTGAGAGCAAAGGGCTTAAAGCAATTAGAACATCAACCTGGTCCTCAATCTGGACTCAAGCTTTCTCCATCTCAGTTGAGGCTGTGCTCCGTTTCCAGAGTAAATTCAACGAGACCCGTTTCTACAGAAGCAGGGTGGATTAGCTCAATAGGAACAGCCTCAACAGCAATGATATCTGCAACAGAATTTGAATGCATGAACGTTAATTGATAAATGTTAACAGGTATTATCGCTGTTTAGCTTGCTGTCAAGACAGGGAAAACTTGTCAGTTCTTAGAATTGGAAGAGAAGACATGAGCTCTTAGCCTAGCCCCAAAGAACAGAAACATCCACAAGTGAGATTTTACGATCCACCAACTAAAAAGACGATTTGGAACACAAGTAAACTGTAAATTGCTTCTCCAATTAGAGATAGCACAAATACCAGCAACCAGAGTACATTTCATGTGGAAAATAGTCTCTACCTATTGGCAATAATCAGTGAAACATAGGAAAATGATCAGTAAGTCAAGCAACCATTTCAATTAGCTTGACCAAGAGGCAAACTATCCATAAAAGTGTGGCTTTTCCTTTGTGGAAAGAAAGTCCCATGCCTTTATGCAATTTTTAATATCTGGAGCATTAGTTTCACCATTTTGCTGATGCCCAAATAGATTTCATTAGTTTGCTGATGCCCAAACTATCCATAATAGTTTCACCATTAGTTTCTACCCGCTCTTCAACATTATCATTAGCACAACAGAGCCCCTTAATGTAAAATGATAGTAACTAATCCAAGAAAAGAAAAAACGAAGACACTACTTGCATATTAAAGAATTGGACAGACATGCTGAAATCTATTTTATCATTATTTATTGGATGCTAACCATTGCAATTACAATTGAATTGATAGACAAGGCATAAATTGGGGCTCACAGTCGGTCTAAATTGATCACACACATCAAATGTAACCAGTTTGATAAATAAGAGTAAACTATAAAGGGGACTTCTATGTTTATTTTTGTGAAGTCTTCATTACGGAAGGGTGGCAGGAGTGCCGGATACTGTTGAAGCTATACCTCCGCTCATATTATTGTTGGGAAGACCAGAAGGCAGACCACGGGAGGCGCTCGATCAAGCCAGTGGTCGAGCACCTATGCTCGATCGAGCGCGCCATCTTCCCAGCGCCATCGGGGCGCTCGAGCTAAGGATGTGATCGAGCAGAACCGCTCGACCAAAGCCCCTGGTCGAGCGGTTCCGGAAGCCCAGTGAGCGAATTAGGGTTTTTTGGCCCAAGTCTCATTTAAATACTTTTGACTCATTGTATTTGCATCTGGTACTGTACGAAAATAACACACGAAATAGTAAATCTCCTGGCTTGGTAGTGCCCCCAGACGTAGTCATTCCTGACGAACTGGGTAACCAAATTGTTGTTCCTTAATTCGTTGTTTCTATTATTTTCTCCTATAATTGCTTGCTTTAATTCCTAACAATTATAAGTGTGTGCATGATGGATATTGATATATTACACTACACGTAGGATTTACAATAATAGGATGACAATAGTCGAGTCCAAATTCACAAGTACGTTCCCCTAGGGCAACATCTACAAGGACGGTATGACAGTAGCCAGATGCATGTCAGGTATGTTTGCTGAGGAAAAAAGGGAGTATGCTAGCTATTGGCCAATGGATTTGTGTGATATGGATGATTTGGAAAGGGAGAAATGCACTAATTTTTTAAAGAAAAAGCTTTGATGAGGCGAAGATAACGGAAGAAATTAAGGGTTGATTTTGGAGTTGGTGCTCAACCAAATTTTCAACATTATGTAATTATTCGTTCAATGAGTGGCTGATAAGTCCTAGGAAATTATTAGACTGCTAGATTGCTTGTTTCTTCAGTTCTGACTTTTGTATTGGGTATTCCTTATACCCCCTTTATTTCGTAATAAAAGTTCACCTTTTTCCTTAAAAAAAAAAAAGTAGCCAGACGCAAGATAACACTAACAGTTTAAGAACTTATCTACCAGCCTCTCAGCTGGAAATCAAGCAACATGGCCAATCAAACTAAGAATCCCTTTCAGGACTAGTAAAGGACAATTCACAGTATTCTTAATCTTGCCACAGCATTTACCATCACATACTCTCTTGTCTTGATTATAACAAATTCCCAATAGAAGAGTTTAAAATTCACAATTAATGAGAGTATAACACAAACTACAGATAATAAACAAAGAAAACAAGAAAAAGAGTCATGCAAGTCCAGTCTAAAGAACCAGTATTTTGTGTATAACATGTGTTCATTTGCCAAATCATACAAGGGAAACTGATATCAAACACCATAAAGGACACATAAAGTATCTATATAAAGAAGTTTGCAACAGAGTAGACCTTGTTCAAGCCGGAAAGAACTAGATCAACACCAACAATTGAGCTCAACGTAACACGTCCCACGTTCCACAGCTGTCATTAAGCCAGTTTGCATATATCTTCATACTCAACAGCCTTGAGAACCCTTCCATCATATATCCCCTTCTCAATCTGCACCTTGGCACTGAAACTATCAGTATCAATTGCAAGCAACCTCGCATTCTCACCACGATACGCCCCATTCACTATCTTCACAAGACCGCCTATCTGTGGGAGCACCGTCTCAAGCTCCTCCTGATCAACCCTCAACACATGCTTATTCTCAAGCATCTCAATCTCACCACAGTACTTATCAATCACCTTCCGTACAACGCCCTTCTGCTTATAATACCCCTTATCGACCAAAGCTTTACTCATAACCTTCACAATGATCCCCTGAAACAGCCAATAATCCTTCCTATTTTTCCTCTCCTTCGCCTTCTCTTCCTCCTTCATCAACTCATCCAAAACAGATGCATTCTTACCCGAATTTGAACCTTCCCGTTTTCGCTTCCCATTACTGCTCTCATTCTCCACATCATCAAACATTAACCTCGAACTATCCCGTTTCTCATTCATCTCCACATTTTTCTTCAATTGCCCCAAGCTCAACTTAATTTTTTCACCCTCCCCATCATTCTTTTCCAACATTCTCGATTTAACACCCTCTTCTTCTACATCCTTCTCATTGGTCCCGTTCATCTGCTCAGCTCGCTCAATTTGCCTCTGAATTTCCCTCTCCAACTTCTCTTCATCCGCAATATCCGCCTTAATCCTCTTATTCTTCAGCTTTTCCTTAAGCATCGTCTCCGAATCCAGATCATTGTACGTAATAAACCAACCCTTTGGGGTCTCCTCAACCTTACACTTTCCAGTCCTTCCCAAATACTTGACGAATTCTGTCAGCGTAGCCCACTGGGTGGAATTCATATGCACATGGTGGCGGTAGGAGATGTACTCGTTGTAAACGACGGTGGCGGCGACGCGGCTGAACCGATGGCTATTCTTCATGTGCTCGAGAAAGGTGCTCTCGAATTCCTCGGAGTAACCGTCGACGATTCGGGTTGGGTTCTGGCCGAAGACCTGCATCTGGCGCTGGTGCGACTCGCTCATACAATGGCACTTGAATCCATTCTCGTCGCGGCATTGCTTTTGGCACATCTGGCAGTACCATCGCAGTTTCTGCAAACCCTTTGCTTTGATTCGGTTGGCGATCGCCTTTGGAGTTAAGAATTCGTTCTTCCCCATCGAGAATTTCTGGATGGATCAGCGGAATTAGGGATTGTACAGGGTTAGGGTTTGAGATGTGGATTTGGGGTTATGGCGGAAATCTGACAATGTCGATGAACACACGTTACACCTCCCTTTTTTTTTTTTTTCTTAAAAAAAAAACATATAAATATCAACCCATGAAATGTCAAAAATACCCTTAAAAATGGGCCGCTGGTTGCTACCCAATGGCCTCCTTTTTGCATTCACAAAATTTAAGTATATCGAATACATGAGTTATTGTCATCTTGTTGCCAAAAAAAAAAAAAAAAAAGAGTTATTTTCATCTGTTTTAAGGTTTCTGATTTTTTAGACAAAGTTCGGTTACGGTGCCAAATTTGAAATTGAAATGTGGCTAAGGTTTATATATGAAATATGTGTAATTTGTGTGGAGCTCTGTTCTATCAGAAAACTCAACATTTGACTCATTTTATCACTTCTCTATCATCACTAAGAGTTTGCAAGACTAAGTGTCTGTTTGAAAATTCAAGTGGATGGGGCACAAGTTTTTTTTTTTTTAATTGAATTTAACAACTTTTAAAAAAAATATTTCAAACCAATTTTGTTGAGTTTGCAAACAGATTCTTACTTTTTACTAAATAACATCGGACTAAGATAACTCAAATGCATATAAATACTTATGTTTTTACAGTTTAATATTTTTGTCATAGTAGTAATGATAGTACTTGTGTAGTCCCCTGATTCTTGAATGCAGCTACTGTTGCCTATTGTTCATTTATGTTGCAATAAATTCACTGGAAAATAGACTACCATGGAAAGGAAAACTCGAAGAAATTAGTTAAAGTGAGAGTAAGTGCAGCAGGGTCCACATTTTAAGACAGGATAAATCAGGTGTACAGCCAAATAACTGAATAAGTTATTTCATTTTCATTGAGTCGGGCTGATTTAACCGCTACAGTAAAAATTAATTATATTCGTATTATATTATATATATATATATATATATATATATATATATATATAAATGATGTTGATGTGGATTGAAAAAAACCCAGGTATGGATCAATATTTTAATAAGAAATGAGTTGGTGCTTTGCTCTGGGATAAGCCCAAACATATGTGCTCTGAATTTGGAGTGAGCCCAATTATTTTTGCTGTGACATGGGCTGGTCTGGCCTAATAAAGTCTATTTTGATTAACCCATATGAATATCTGATTTTTTATTTTTTTATATCAGAAAAGGAAGTACTCCCTCTATCCTACTATAAGTTTCTCCATTTACATTTTTATTCATCTCACAATAAGTTTTCTATTTCTATAAATAAAAAAAGTAAACTCACTACCCATAATTTTAATCCTTACTTTTCACATAATATTACAAAGAATGTCACTCACTACTCCACTCATTACTCCAGATACATTTTTCCTCTATCACAATACCCACAACTACCTTTTATTTTTATTATTTTATTATTATTCCTTAAACAAAACAACAAAAAAAACAAGAAACTTATACCGGGACGGAGAGAGTATTATATATCACCTAGGTTGCATTGATACGGGTACGAAGACACAGGTTTTCAAATTTTTTTGGGTAATATACATCAGGAGTACGACTTTAATTTTTTAAATTATTTTATATTATTCCTGTAAATATAAATATTTTTATAATTTTTTTTTAAATACGTATCTTCATACATGTATGCAAATATTTTTAACACCTAAATAAATATAAAATAAAAATAAGAGGAACATTCCAATAAACTATGTAAATGATCACCAACATCACAAAGTCGTAGTCAATATACAAAAAGATAGTTAAACTGCAAATATGCAAAATACTAGATAGAATTTAAAATCACAACTCATTTATAAAGTAATATAATTATCTAGGTTAATGGAGCATCATATTCAAACACAAAGTAAGCAGAAACTATGTTTGTTAAACTTCGACGAATAGTGGTGTGTCGACCGTGATTATTTTATTGCTTGTAGATGTAGGTTAGGGTTAATGTAATATAAGACAAATTTAAAGTAAAAAATATATATTAATATTCCAAATTTAAAAGCGCGTGCGTATCCTATTCTTGTCCGATACGTTGATAAACTGTATCCGACACGGTACCCAAAATTATAATTATTATTTTTAATTGGGATACGTCACATGGCGTATCGGATGCATATTCCACTTGTATCCGCGCACCCAAATACCCACGGTGTATCCGACATTGCATTATTAAAAAATTCCCGTCATCCTAGTATATCACTAAAAGGGAGTGGAGTTGGAATATAAGGTGTATTCCTCATCCATCCCATTCACCATTACAAGGAATGGACATGATACATCAAAAGACCTTAAATTATTAATTTTTATTTTGAAAGATCCTTAAACTATCCATTTTTATTTCAAAAGACCCTTAAAATAACTATTAATTTTTATTTCAAAAGACCTCTAAACTATTTATTTTACTAAGCTAACTTAATGTTTTCCGTTAAAATATGACACATCAACCCAATTTCAATGTTGTTATATTCATATTAAATCCCAACAATAAAAAAATGTCTCTAACGAACTGTCAAAAAATAGCACTATAAAACAAGAATTATATAGTTTAAGGGCCTTTTGAAATAAAAAAATAGTTTAGGAGCATTCCAAAATAAAAATTGATAATTTAAGATTTTTTTTAAACAAAAAATAGTTGAGTAGATCTAGTGTGCAAATTTGTATAGATGAAAATCTATAAAATTGCCCTAAATCAACCAACTACAACCTAAACACTAAATAATTAACCCTAAATTATGACTTATTTGAGCTGGGTGAACCATGAACTAGTCGGGCCGAGTGAACAATGAATCACTCAATTTTGTATTACATTCATCAATTATAGAATTTGGTTGAAAATTAAAGTTTTTGTATCTATACAAATTTGCATACTAGACTTTGTCAAAATAGTTTAGGGGTCTTTCAAAACATAAGTTGATAGTTCAGTAGTCTTTTAATGCATTATGCTATTTATAATGTACTGTAGTGTAATTGAATACGACTATAACAATGTGGATAGAAGATTATGATGCATTTGTTACTCCAATATTGTCTCTCACAAGTGACACCCCCTTATTTCACATATCAATGGAAGGATAAACAAACACTTGCCCTAAAAAATATTGTTACTCCAAAGGGGCTAACCCCTTGTACCAAAATTTAGAAATTAGAAGCAAATACTATCAAATGGAAACTTTGCATTTGTGTTCGCTGACATAATTAGAAGAATCAACAACATCTTTCTAACCATTGACATGATTCCCTACTATTTGATTGGTCATTTATTTGAGTAATTTTCACGTCACTGTTTATATTAAAATGTAAACTATAAGTCCCAGTTAATTTTATAATACTGCAAAGGGGAATTACATCATAGCACGCTTTGAAGTACATCAATTATTTAGAGGCATGTAAATAATATTTATTCTAGGAAAAAGTGAATTAGCTAGTCTGTTTCATATTGTTTGTGTATAGAAGACTGGCATTGCCATTTTCTTGAAACAAAAAACTGTGTAATTTGCAGTTTGAGAGCATGCCAAACTTCATTCAGAAGCAATATCATTACATACCCAGTATGCGTGCTTTTGTTAATTAATTGAATTCATTATTGGGAAAAGATTAACATATAATAGTACCAACACATCTATGTGCGAGCATGTGTGCATATTTAATTTATTTATAAATTGAAATTATAAACTGTGTGAAAAACCAACAAAACCACTTAAAAAAAAACTCTAAAAATTTGAGCCCAAATTGTGCTTGTGGTTCAAGGGTTTATAAAATCCTTTAGCCCAGTTGATCAGCCTAAAAAGCCACAAAATGTGTGTTATCATATATAAAATAGTATGCAATAAGTTTTGAATCATAATCTTCATTATTCAAACAATCTTCCACACATAATCATATCATGATTTATGATATCCCCTCTGCAAATTATGAGTCATTGTTTATACATAATTGAGAAGGTGATGAGAGAGTAAAATATTAGGAGAAGGCCCGCTTGATAATGGTAATGAATATTATTGAGGAATCAATCACTGTAGAATTATTGATCGTATTGTTAGACAAAGTCTAGTGTGAGAATTTTCATGTATGTAAATTTTTTTATTTGAATTGGAGTTAAAATGTTGGAAAATATTACTAACTACTGTACTACTAAATGTTAACATTTTGTTTTATTAAGGCTTTATACATAATTACTTAATAACTTGTTTTAATTAAAAATATGTGAAAACCCATTTAATAAAAACTAAAGGAACTACACAAGTTCACCACTATCAAGAAAAAAAATATTTTTATTAGTATTTCTATTTACAAATTGTAAGTATAGTATATTCATTCCGTCAATTTGTACAAAATTTAATAAGCACTATATAGAATTTTGGAGTCCACTACTCTCATGTTCAATAATTCTGTCATAGTTGGATTAACCCAACTTATATAAAAAGGTTGACTTTATTTAATTTTAAGAAAATCCTTTTAACCTAAATTGTGATAAAACTAATAGAAGGGTAAAATATTAGTTTATAAGATGGATCTCTCTTGAGATCATTGTTGGAATGTATATATTCATGGCCTTTATTCCCAACCGACAATAAGGTTCACATGTCACATAAAATATTATTGCATAAAAACAATGGCTCAAACTTTGGGCAAAGGATCAAGCTATATTTAGATTATTAGGATTTTTTTTTCCTGGTATTTGGATAACTTTTAAGATGATGCAATTCTGCAGCCTTCAATATATTCTCCTTAAGTAATTACTTTCGAAAAGCCAAAGTTGTCCAACCAAGTCAAACGTACTTCACTTTTGCCCTGTATCTAATTTAGCACTTAGCTTCTCGTCTACTTATTCTAAAAAAAGATTTTCACAAAAGATTTTACGAATTTGGACAAACATAAACTTTCTTTTTCAAAACATCAATGTTAGTATATGAAGTCACTATTTAACATGCAAAATGTCACTGTATAATAATTTTGTTAAAAACAATACATAAAATTAAGCATTTTTTAAAAAGAGATAGCTCGTATGTGCTAAACAATGACATTTCATATAATAAACAATAATACTTAAAAGAGTTTACGTGAACCCGAATTTACAAGAGATTTACTAAAAAATTTATGGTCTTTCTAGACTTAAGTAATCCCGATGAATTGTTGATAGAACTTCTTCTCTTTATTGAATGGGGTCCTCCTTCTATCTTTTAGACCGCGAATGTAATCCCAAATTATTTATGAAATAATTATTGATAATTTTGTGGAATTCATGCACTATCTTGTTGCGATAGATGTTGGATCCGATACAGTACAAGATTGTAATAGAGTCACGCGGTTCTATTTTACTTTTTTTAGCTGCATGTCATATTGTCGTAATGCACAATATCTAAATCCATCGCAATAAGATGCATGTTTGTCAAAACAGATCCAACATTGCATATTAGATCTAAAATTTTATTTTAAGTGGATTATTAGTAAAACTATCTTATTATTATTGAAATACGTTGCTATAATTAATCTTCTTATTGGTTAATTAGTTATGTTATTCACATTAGTTTGATTGATTCACTCATTGTCCGACTGCTTCGATTGATTGTCTAATTAACCATGATTCTGCTCCCCAAATGGCTGAGACAATCATTAAAATTTCGTTGAACTTATGGAATCAGTTGGTGATATCCAATTTTAAAGACACTAATTCGATTACTTAGTAAAATATTTATTAGTGAAACAACACGCGATTGACGAAGTGGAATATCTCAAGCGATTAAAGAATCACTATATATACCGTGAGATTATGGATTCAAGTTATTATTTATCCGATAAAAAAAAACATGAGATGCAATATTGCATTTAAGAAAAATCTTAACCTTGTAGTATTAGCGTTTTATTAGGAGACGTATCAACATTAATACAATTGACACACAAATACTCCATCCGCCTCATTTTTATATGGACGTTTATTAAAAAGGGTTGTTTCATATTTAATTTAATATTTTTATAAATAGTAATAAATTATTTTTTCCTTTTTACCTATATTTTTCAAATATTTCATTTATGTCATTACTTTTTTCATATTAAAATCAATTTTATCTCTATTAATTTATACAAATGTCATTACTTTATTATTTAATCTTCATTAAAAATAACTTTATTATTTTTTAATAATAGTAAATAATTTTTACATTAAAATTTATATAAATAGTAAATGTACAAGTAAGAGCGTTACAAAAGAAGAAATGAAGGGGCACTATAGTCATTTGAAGTGTTTGACCAAGCGTATGAGTGCACTTTATCATTCTTTAAAAACTAGGGGCAATAGAGTGTAGAGTATGCTATATTGCTATGCATATCAAAAACGAAATTCATCGCCTATGGTGTTAGTTAATGCAAATTTAATACAACTTTCTGCTAAATGTACTGTACACTTACGCAATCTCTCTCTAAAAAAAATGTACTTTTGAGTTTTGAGCTTAATTTTTAGATTTATTAAGGTGGAGATTTATTGGAAAATCAAAGTATTAATTTAACTTACAAGCCCACGACAAATAAAGGAATCCAAAGGATTTGGGGAAGAAAAATTATGTTACTTGTAGTTGTAATAAAAAAGGTCAACAAACAAATATTAGAAAAGAAGAAAAAGAAAAGAGGAAATGAATTGTTTTAAGAAGATATCGTCTTCAATCACCTATACAATGGTTCTATGTTGATTATCTTGAATTCTTGATGGACCCAAATATTAATGAACATGACAGCTCAAAATATTTTGTTTAGATTTATGTTAATATATTTCAGTTAAGCGACCATTTTTTTTTACTTTTATAGGCTTTATCTAAGCACCTTTACTTCGTTCTTGACTCAAAAGGCTTGACGTAGTTGTGTAGGCTTGTAACTTAAGAGTGTGTGTCTCAGGTTTCAGGTTCGAATCTTTTAAAGTACGATTAATTTTTTAGATGAGTTAGTCCATATTTCATACAAAGGTTAACTCTCACTTTGATCTTTAGGCCGGATATCGAGTTATTAAAAAAAAAAAAAATACCACAACGAGTTGAGATATTAAAAGAAATTTAATTACGATTTATCCAAAAAGATATGTAAGCACATTCGAGTCTTTTCTTAAACTTATTATTAAGGTATATTAATTATTACATGCATAAAACTTGGTTATATTTTATATTATCCAATACATACACATATTTTTTTATAATTATCGTATGGTGTAAAAAAGAAATGAGTGTTGGAAGAAGAAACTGAGAAAAGAGAAATGAGAATGCATAAAATTGGGATTTGAACAAAACCAAAATGGGGAAACCAAACCCAAAAACATGTGAACTGAAGCATTGCTTCCTAAACCGACGCCAACATCCTTTTCCCTAATTTAAAATTGTAAAAAAAAAAAAAAAAACAGACCCCACCAGAATTTTCCATTTCCCCTTTAACCATTAATGACCCCCACTGCCAACTGATCCACCTCTTTCACTCCTTTTTCTCACAAATCCCATTTCCTTCATTAATTCTATTCTTCTACGGTTCTACCCCCTCTTCGAAATCCAATTTCACACACACAATAACTAATTTTACATATACATATTCACATAGTCACTAAACAGTGAATGTATTTTATTTTTCTTTTGTATGGTGACCAAACAAATACAGTATCTTTAATCACCTTTTTTATACATACTTATGCGGGTATATAAAATTATATGTACATAAATAGATTGGTTAGAGCATCATTATTTATGTCATTAGGTCATAAGTTCTAGTCATCTTGGCCAATAAAAAAAAATATATGTACACAAGTAGAGATGAATGCTACGCTGGAAAATTAATGTTCCGTACAGTGGTAACAAAACGCATGATTTGGTTTTAGCATGTAAAACTCCCACACGTGCCGGTCACGTGCTTCAAAAAACACCAAACTCATTGTTGCTTGGCGTCATTTATCGCAACCCCTCCATTCCATAACTACGCCACTGGTGTCACCACCACCTTCATAATAAATACCCTCTCTTCCCCCCTTTCTCTCTCTAAAATGGCATAATCCTAATTCCAAACCCCCTCTTTCTCTCTCTAAAACATTCTCTCCCTAAAATGTCGATTCCATTTGCACCGCCGCCGCCCGCCGCCTTCTACACGCAACAATTCCCGCATCCGCACACGTCATCACCTCCGTCTTCGTCTTCAATTATCATCGTGGTTATAATAATCTCGTCGGCGGTGATCGTGTCCGCCTCTATTTACCTCCTCCTCCGCCTCATCTCGAGGCAGTTCCACCGCTCGTTCCGGACATTCTCCGCCGCGGACGACGTCGTGCTCCGTCAGAACTCAACCAACCACCACCAGTGCCACGTGGCGGCCAACGGTTTGCTGGATTCCCTCCCGCTCTTCACATTCCGTTCCGTCACGGGCACCACCCTCAGCGGCGGCGACTGCGCCGTCTGCCTCTCCAAATTCGAGCCGCACGATCAGCTCCGTCTTCTCCCCATCTGCTGCCACGCGTTCCACGCCGCGTGCATCGACGCGTGGATCGTGACCAATCAGACGTGCCCGCTCTGCAGGTCCACCGTGCTCCCCTCAGACTCCGAAGCACTCGATAAAATCCTCTCCACCAATAATAACGCCAGTTTCCGTAACGGAAACAGCGGCAGTTTTCGAATCGAGATCGGGAGCATCAGCCGCCGCCACGGTGCGGCGGCTGCGCAGCCGGAGTCGGCGGAAGCGCCGCCGCGGTCGTATTCAATCGGCTCGTTCGAATACATTGTCGTCGATAATGGATACGAAGTTCCGATAGGCTCGATCGCTCATCACATGAGGGGAATTTCCGATTGCACTGACAAGGAATCTTCGATCGGGGCTCCGGTGACGGAGCCGCCGGGAGAGGCTGTGGCGGCGGAGGTTTCCGGCGGGAGGAGCTGGCTGCGGGATTACGTGGATAGGCTGGCGTCCGTTTCGATTTCTTCCCGTGCGATGTCGTTTCAGAGCTCCGGGAGATTCTGCTCCGGTAGTAGCCGGTGGAGCGAACCCAATGCCGCCGCCGCCGACGATTTGGAGGCGAATCGCGTGGGAGAGGAAATCAGTGAACTGTTTCGGTGGCTTTCCGGGTTTTGAAATGTAAATTCTTCTAATCCTCAGGGGTAATGTGGTAATTCGATACATGATTAATTTCACGCTTTTTTTTCCCTTCTTATTTTGCTATCCACGATTAGATGGTAGTATATTAATTCCGGTATTTTTTCCTATACTAAAGTGGATTTTTGGCAAAATATGAAAATATAGGGACACTTGCGTGAGACGGTCTTATGGTGAGACAAAGCATACTTGAGCATTGTCGGATGTTGATTTATGTTGATTTGTACTCCGTCTCATGTATGAGACTATCTCATATGAGTTTTTGTCATTTTCATATTTACAAGTCTTTGTAAAGTTATTTATGTAGGATTAAATGAAAAGTTGAGTAGGATTCTAATTTACCAAAGTTATTTATGTAGGATTAAATGAAAAGTTGAGTAGGATTCTAATTTACCTATTAATTACTTGCTTCATTTCAATTCTGTAGTCAATAAAAAATCTGATTGTCACGATTTTGCTGGAAAGTAAGTAGCACGTAATTAAGTTAGTGGAGGATTCGGTAATTAAAAGATTAATCTGGTTTTATAGTATTATTAATATATGTGTATGAAGTTGTTACGAAATTTAGTAGTGGGATTCTATCATTGATTAGTTCTCCAATTTTTGCGATATGGTTTTAATGAGAATTAAGGTCAAAGTTTCCAAAAGCAGGATTTGCATTAATTAGCTAACCAAATCGAACAGCAATTTACACTTGTCTGCTTGAGAGTAGATGTTTGAATATATATACCATAGCAAGATCACATTGACATTGTAGTTGGTTTTATTGTTGAGAAATTCAAACTTGTCCATATATATACTAGTGATATTGTTGTGGCCTCATGTCTCAATTTGAGGGAGGTCTCAAATTTAATTTCTACAATCTATTAAGACAAAGTCTAGTATAAAAATTTACATCTGTATATGATGAAGGTAAGACAAAATCGAGTGGTTCATGGTTCACTCGGCCCGAGTGGTTCATGGTTCACCAGACTCGAATAAGTCATGATTTATAGTTCATTATTTAGTATTTAGGGTGTAGATGATTCACCTTCCTCGAATAGGTCATGATTTAGGGCGATTTTATAATTTTTCATACATGAAAATTTTCACACTAAACCTACTCATTGATAAATTATAAGAATAAAAATGAAATAGAGAATTACATATCCAGATTGGAAGCTGGATAAAATGGCTGAGATTTGTTGTTTACGATTAAACAAACATAATCTGGTTGGTTAAATGGAGAAAAGGGACAAAAAAAGGTTGATGCTATCAAGAATTCGTTTTCGCATTGTTTATAACCTTAACATTCCATTTTCCACCAACTATCTTCCACTCATGTGACATGTTAAACCTCATTTGTTTTTTAGGTTATCTAAAATGTGGTCCAACCCCTAACTTGACTTAATAATTTAGTATTAATCACGTAAGTCCTACAAACATGGATCTAATGTCATGTACTTTGTCTCTTATTCCAAGTAGTGATATTTTCGTGCAAATTTTTTTCCATTTTTTTTCCTTCTCTTTTTTTTTTCATCTTTAAGTTAGAAAATTAGAACAAAACTTTATAATTTATTCAAATATAAACTTTTAGATGAAATAAAATTATTATTTTTTATTACTTTCAATTTATTTTACAATTAAAAGATTTTTTCTCACGAATGCCTACAAAGTAGAGTATTAATTACTCTACTAATGTTGTGGGGATTACATTGAATGCACTCATCAAATACTCATGAGTTGTTTCACTGGTATATGCAAATTCAAACATGTAAAGAGGATATGAATTAATTTGTTTATTTAATTTTTTTAATACTTCCTCTCACTCGTGCGCTCAATTCTATTACTCCATTATTGGAAGGAGCTCCATCGTGAGCCTGAGCTTGAAGGCTCTGATACCATAAAAGAACTTTGTCTCATCTAAAAATTTGAACTTATAGAGATGTGAATAATTAATTAGTTTATTTAATTTCCCTAATAACTGGCAGATGCAAAAATTTTACACATTAATATACTTTGTGTAAAAAATAAAATGAACAACGGATTAAATATTAAACAATTAGATTAATATGGAGTATATGATTAATTAAATTCAGCTTGTTTTTCTTTAATATACAGTAATATATATATATATATATATACTGCAATTTTGTAACCATTAATGATGGTAACAAGGAGCAAAAGATTAACAAAGCATATCGCGGTATTTGTCTTAACAAGCATCAAATATATATACACATCCACTTTCTTGTTTTTATAAATTCCGAGGAAGAGATAATTCGAAGAACACAAAATTATATATTGATGGAATTAATCATGTAATGTAGTTGATCTAACAGGATACGGCAAGCGGTTTTACAAAAATAGCCCTGAATAATTTATTTTGTAGGAGAGTATTTTATAACTTGTGATACACGCAGGATATCTGCGTTTCTTTAATTCTCCCAAATTTTGCGAGCAAAATAGAGCTTCTTCATCTATAATGCTGCCAAAACTAAAGGCACAATTCGCCCACAAAACTTTTGTGACATCCATTTCCAATGGTCGCCAAAGTTTGATCCCTTCTTCTTTAATAAAAAGAAAAATAAAATTGAATGTTATTAATTAATAGATTAAATAATTGTATTATGCTCGATTTGCAAGAACTTATTATAACTGAAATAGTTACAAAATCTTTCTTAATTTGTAAGCAAAGTCCATGCCAATTGTTATAACAAAGTAGCTAGCTACCTCCAGGGGTTCAAACAATATTCCACATCGAAATAATATGGGAGAATCATGAGTTTATTAGGATGGACACTATCTCAATTGGTGTGAGGTTTTTTGGGAGATGCCCAAAAATAAATCCGTGCGGGCTTAGTCAAAAGCGGACAATATCATACCAATGTGGGGATTTGGATCCATCCAGGGTCCTAACAGTGGTATCAGAACCATGGTCTCAAACGAAATGAGTCATGGTCTCAAACGAAACAGTGTGGATTAGTCCCCGGTGTTAAACAAATAAGATGGTGAAGCCTTGGTGAAAAAACAGGAGTCTCTTTTTTTTTTGTCAGCAAAAAATTTCAATCACCAGAACAGGGTCCGAATATAAGAAATATTCATCCCCTGTGAAACTCCTTTACAAAAATAGAACTTGATATTCCTTCAGGCAGGAAATATCATTCAATCACCCAATAACACACAAACTACAGAACCTATATAATAGAATTTCTAGCATTCATAACCCAATCTCGAAAGGAAACATCCCTAAATTTACAATTTTTCACAGATAGACAGGACCAACTTCTTGATAAGATCTCGTCCCATGTTTTCTCCGCACAAAAGGCGATGTTGTTGAAAATCTTGTCATTCCTCGCCTTCCATAGCGTCCAAAGAATTCCCGTCCAAATCGTATCCGCAACTCAAGAGTTTCTTCTAGGTCCAAGATATGAGCTAAACTGTAGCATGTTGTCGATGGGTTTGCAATGCATCACTGTGTCAATCTGAAGCCACTTGAAACATCTGGTCCAAATTTCATGTGTCGTCGAACATCTGAAGAATAAGTGAGATATCGTCTTTCGCCTTCCGGTCCACGAAGTAAACATTTGGGATTTCCACAACCTAAAAAAACAAACCACGTATGATCGGGTTATCTTTAGTTGCAAGACGACCCCTCAATGCTTTCCAAACGATGGCCTGCATTCTCCTCGGCGCGTAACATCTCCACAATTTCTTGAAGGCTTTTCTTGTGTCCGGTTCATCATCTCTGGTTCGTGTCCGTGTGGACACCTGTCTGTAAGCGAGCTTGGTCTGATACATCCCATTGTCCGCATAAGTCCAGTCCCAGATGTCCTCCCTGTCTTGCTGAAAAAATGGGGGTCTCTATGGACTAGGCGGTGTTGACCTAGATGGAGCGGGTCGTTTGAGAGGAGGCTTGTGGTCTTTGTTTGAGGGGAGGATTGTTGGGGTTCAAACAATATCCCACATCGAAATAATATGGGAGGATCATGAGGTTTATTATAATGAACACTATCTCCATTGGTATGAGGCCTTTTAGGAGATGCCAAAAAATAAATCCGTGCGGGCTTGGCTCAAAGCGAATGTTGCAAGTCGTATTACGTGGATATCTGATGTGGCTTATTAAATGACAACTTGCAAATAAAATAACAACGTGTACGAAATTACACTAAATGACAAGTAATTGATGACCCAGTTCGTCAATAATGACTACGTCTGGGGGCATACCAAGCCAGGGATGTTAAATTAAACCTTAAATGTGCCGAGCACAACATATTCTGTGATTGGTCTTCTTTTTTCGAGGGATTATAACATGGGATATATGTCTTTTTTGGGGAATATTTTTCAACCCTCTTTATATTTTTTCAGGGTCTATTTATAGCATTTTGTTAAGCATGTGCTGGTTTAGTAAGCATGAGTTGGTGATTTTATAGTATGCAAGACTTCATGTGGTATCGCCATGTTTTCCTACCTCATCTCCCTGACCGACACATGTACATACCTGATTGTGAAGTTTTTTACTTGTTGTCCAAGTGACAGGGAGTGGAAAGATGATTCAGATGTGTACTTGCTGCTTGTCAGACGTATTTTGTTGGGTCGTTTGTTTGCTTTCAAATGCCGAACAGAATGCCCTTATTCTGATCGGCTTCCATTTGGCTTCTGACTTGTAAACCATAGCGAGCATAACCCCATGCTCGGCTGGCGAGCACATGCCCAACGAACAGGAATTATATATAATTTAATAATGCCCCTATTCATCCAGCTGTATGAGATGTTGAATTGCTTTGACCGATTACAATAATACCCCCCAGTCGGGTCACTTTGTGTCAATCATGTGGGCCCGACTGTCCAATATTTTTGGAGAATCTCAAACATTACTTCGATTTTTGTAACACACATTTTTAAGCAGATAGTTTTTCTTGCGAAGATGGAAAGGCTCGGTTTTGCAGGCTTCAAGGTTCAAATTATAAAAAATTATAATCGAACTTTTTCAAACCTTCGAAAAACCCGTCACTTCAGAAAACCCCTTAAATACCATTCTCCACCATTTTTTCTTATTTCTTTCGTCCGCCTCTTTTTCTTTTTCTTCTTACTAAAACCTCCGCAAGAGTGTACTTTTTTCGACGAGAAATTCCTTCCAGGTAATTACTTCTCTTCTCATTTTAACTCCCATTATGTCTGCTCATTCAAATTCCATCGATTCATTGTTTAATTCTGGAGAATCGAATCATGACGGGTCTTCTTCTTCGTCTTACCACCCGATTACTAGCGGCGGGAGTAATGCTCCGACAGCAGATGCCTCGAGGTCAAAATCTCGATGGCAAATTTGACAACCATTCGCCATCCTTTCGTCGGATTCCGATGAGGCCATCAACGAATTGGATCAAGACCTAGCCCATTCCGATTTTTTAGATGATTATGACGAAGAATATCCCCAATCTCAAATGAATTTTAGGGTTATGGGTAATCGTGATGTTAGTGGGTCCCAATCAATGAGAATCAATGAGCCGAGCAAGAGAATTGGGGGCGAACAAGATATTACCTCTGCACGCGAGAAAAATATTGAGTTTGGTGCGGATTCAACTCAAGACATTCCTTCTGGTCGCCCCTACAGTCCAACATATGCCGAGTATAGTGCTCGGTATGACCTTGAATGGCCCGAACAACCTCGCCGGATAGGAGTTGAAAATGAGTACCCATCGAGCAAGATAACAAGCGTAATCGATGCAGATATGCTCGGCCAATTGCACTGAAATTATGAGACTCCAAAAGATGTATTCTTTTGGGCTCCCGGTCCTGATGAGCGAGCCGATCAGCCTCCTGAAGGTTGCGTTGTTGTAAATCTGGATACCATGGAGGCTGGTATTCGATTCCCCCTGCACCCCGCCATTACTCGCTTGCTCGTGGAGTGGAATATTACAATTACACAGTTAATGCCGAATGGGTGGCATACGATTATGAGCTTTTTAACCTTGTTCGCCAAAACGAGACCTGTGTACTATCCCACAACAGAACTTACTCGATTAGTCCACTTGTCTCGACCTAAAGGTGAACATGGATGGTTGTTCATGCAAGCGAACGCAAAGTGTAAGGTCATCGAGGATGTGCCCAATAAGATCACAGATTGGAAAGAGAAATTTTGGTTCGTCGGGGGTGATTGGAAAAGTCCTGCTTCAGGATGTGAATCCAATGCTCGTCTAGACATTCCCACTGATTTTGGAATTTGTCGGAGTAAGTAACTTATTGCTTTGTTTTTCTTAGAAGACTGATTTTAACTTGCTTATTCTATCTCAGGACTTCAAGCTACTACTGACAAAGAAACGAAAGATGGATACTTTAGCAGTATCTGGCAAATTGATCTTGAGCCTTATTCCGAACGGTCAGTAAGAACGTTGAACACCGCGGATCAAAGGAAGAAAGGAGGATTGTACGTGCCCCCCATCACTTGGTAGCCCTTAACCCAACTGGTATAAACAAGCTTTTCTATTTGACTATATATCATATTTTTGATAATCCATTCCATGACAGATTCTTTCTTTTCACAGCTCTCCCTACCGTTACTATCGCTGTAAGCACAGCTGAGCACACCGAGATGGCTCGAAAGAGGAAACCCAGCGAAATGGCCAGGATTCAAGCCGAACGGGAAGCACATAAAGCTTTCCGCAGCGAACCAAGCAAACAGAAAAGGACCACTCAATCCAGCGAGCAAGGACCGAGCGAACTGGCCCCTTCGCCAAAATGGACTAGGAGGCAATCAGGAGATCAGTCTATTGCGCTCCAAGCGAGCCCGCCCAACACTGTTATTCTAGAACCAGCCTCGGAGCCGAGCACAACTGTTCCCCCATCAATCTCTCCCATCGAACAGACTGACCTGGTCGGGACGAGCTTAACTATACCCCCTCCACAGTCTACTGATCCAGGGGCTCCTTCCAACTCCCGAGTTCGGGATCCTAACGACAGATCTTATTTAGGCTGGGATCCCATTCGGGCGAACAGGTATATATGTTCGCTTTCACTGCTTTTTGGTATTTATGTTCGTTGTGATCATTATGCTCGTCTAATGCTAAAATGTTTGACAGGTTCATTGCCCAGAGAACCCATCTACTGCCAGACTTGAGGGATTACTTCTGCTCTTCCACCATGAGCAATATCCCCGAACTGCCCGAGCATGTGCAGAGAGCTTGTGAAACCCCCATTCGGTCCTGGATGACCGACCTGGAAGAAGCAATCAATGGCCCCTCAGCGCTGGAAAAAATGCGATTGGGCCTTATCCATCAAGGTCGTTCACTTGTGCTTTTGGAAAGAGTTTTCTCGGCTGCAGCCAGTCTTAACTCCAAGTACATGCTGCTCACGGCTAGTTTCAGGGAGAAGATGGTGTTGGGGAATTAATTGCACGGATCTATTCGGGATGAATATTTAAATACAAATTTAATTATAACAATTATTACTAGCATGAATTAATCCTATATTAATTCAAATAATAATTCAACAACAAATCATGCATATAAACAGTTCACATAAATCCTACGCATGCGGAATTGCTACGGGTTTACGTGAACTAACCTCTTGGAGTGACAATGGTCTCGTCGATTAAACACACCAAAAAGCCTTCCCAAGTATTCCCTAGTGCTTGCTCGTCAATCCGGTGGAAGGAAACTTGCGAACAATTAACAAAAGAGAAAATAAAAAATTTGTTGCACCACCTTTGTGGATTTACTAATTTTTTAAGCACATAGAATTGTACTTGGGAATGAAAGAATCATCCCCTATATATAGATGGGGTGGTGGTCGAAATTTTGAGGAAAAACCAATGTGGGAAAATCTTTTCTTGATCTCCAAGAAATATTGAATATATCTAATATATTCTTTTTCTCCATCATTAAATATTCCACAAAAATCCCACCTCATCTTGTTATGGAGTATTTTCGAAAATTAAGAGGAAAGAATCCAAGATTTGAATCTTCTTGAATTTAGGAGATATACTTGTAATTCAAGAAATACATATCTTCCATAATATATTTTCAAGAAAATCAAAAAAATCTTTCTTTTCTTTAATTATTCAAAAATTTTGAAATTTACTATATGAATAACCAAGTGGGAGATTTCTTGAATTTAATGAGATAATCTTGTATTCCAAGAATACATATCTTCATTCCATAACAAAATTCAAATAAAATCTTTCTCCCCTTTTATCCATAATTTTCGAAAAATATGAGGAAAAAATAAGCAACAAATTTATTTTATTTTTAAACACATTTTTCAGTTATTGGACTTTATGTTGGGCTACTTGGGGGGCCTTTAGGAGAATTAAGATTGGACCTTCCAATGGATCTTGAATTATCAATATTGAGCCACAATATTATTCAGGCCCATAAATATTAATTAATCCCACTACATAATTAATATTGCACTATCCATCTTAACCCATATTACAGTTAATATGGCTCCCGGTTATTATTTCCCGTGTTTAAGATTATATAGCCCATTAATTAATTCAAGCCACTGAAATAGCTTTCCATTAATTAATATATTTTGTCCTTGGTTAAGGAACAGTTCAACATTATTATCCATACTAGGAAACTAGTTCCGCTTGCGAGATTTGGTATGATAAATCTTATGAACCTCCCAAGGGCAAATCGAACAAGCGTGCTTGCACACGATTCTCCAGATTAAATCTTAGCAATCGCATGTGAACAATAATATTGCCCAAGATATAAAGTATTGAATCTCGTTGATTCTCTACCCGTAATAAGTCAAAGCAATAATTACTAACCACACGCGATCCTATTTAAGGGATTTAAGATTAAGAAATAACGAACCGAGGTCTAATTCTTCCTAGTTGGTCAAGAATTTGTCCTCCTCAGAGGGTCCTATTCAAATGCATCACCATGCACTAGTGTAATCTCTTGGTCAAGACAAGTCAATCTCGAAAGCATCACACTTCAACCTTTCACGATGGATTGTTCATTTCCATCTAGGTCGTGAATGGTGTACTTTTTGGTTACAAGGAAACTGTTAATTTAATCTTTCGTGATCGGTATCACTAAATTAACTACAATGTAACACGTCTTATTTATTGAAGCAGCTTATGCAAGTAAATATATGTAACATTCAATGATATTTAAAGCATCAGTGATAAATAATTTATTTCAGTAAATAAGTCCGAAATTCAGTTTTGATTATACAAAGTAAAAACACACTTTCCAGTATAATCCCAACAGATGGAGGAGTTGAACAAGGCCCGAGAGGAAGTGAATTCCGCTCAAGGGGAGATTCGTCGGAGGGAAGAGGAAACACGACAAGTCAAGGGGGAGTTGCATCAAGCCCGTGAAGTATTGCGTCAAGAAAGGGAAGAGCTTCGGAGAATGAAAGAAACCCAAGCACAACAAATCATTGAAATCCAGAAACTTAAAACCGACAATGAAGTGCTAGAAAGTGAGAAAATCTTGCTCGCTCAACAGCTTCTTACCGCCGAAGAAAGTAACACTCGCTTAGGCTTGGAAAACTCGAAAATGCACACCAGAGAGTACGTGGACTCGATATCCAACTATTCTTATATATGTGCCTTTGCCGATGATCTTAGAGCAACCAGGCAGACTCTTTCTTCCGAGCAGATTGCCCCCTTGAAAATGGCCTTCGAGAAATACATGGTCGATAATCCTCCGGATCGCAATTTGCCATTAAGCGACCTGCAAGACCTCTGCGACTTCTCCAAACTTCCAGCTGGGGTGGAAATTGAGGACCTAGTGTCTGATGAAGAAGAGGATCAAGATGATGCTACAGTGGGACATGCTACAGATGAACCTCATCCAGAAGAGCAGGTTGAGCAGGTCCAAGACGAACACGGAAGTAGAGTGCAGTGCGAGCACGATGGTGGAGGGCATGGCGAGCAGAATGCACTAGTTGATGAGCCGAGCAGACGAGCACGCGAGACAGGAAATGCTCACTCAATCCCTACCACCAACTCCGAATAATGAATTTTTTCCTTAACTTTTTCTTCATGTGTAATTTTTGCCTTTTCCTTCTGAAATTTTTTACTGTTTTGTTGTACTTGCTATCTGAACACTTTCCTTCTTATTGACTATGACTGACTGATTTTGTTTGCTTGGTTCTCTAGTTTCTGCCCTTTGTCTTTTGCTGATATTCGAACATGATAAATGCCAAAGTTCTTTCCTGACTTCTCTGATTTTTTGATTGTCTTATTTTGCTGCAATCAGATTGGTTGTCTTATTTAGCTGCAACCAGATTGGTTAACTTATGTGTAACCCCCTGTTTCTTTCGTGATCGTCTTACGTTAGCCGCGATCACTATTCTGCTTGGGTCGTCTTATTTAGCCGCGACCCCGTACCCATTGCTCGCTTTGTTGTGGGCATCTGTAAGTACGATTTGTTTTGTCAGGCGAACATTAGGTTCTGCTCGTTTGTCTTTGTTCGGGTCGTCCGGCTTAGGTGCGACCATTCGTAGGCTTTCACTAGAAAAACTTAACAAACAAAATGTTTTCCAGCACGTTGCTATACTATTACAACTTTTTACATTTGGAGATGACTATCTTCACTACACAATTACAGATGAGTATAAATTTCATACTATTACTGACTGTTTAGTAATAGTCATTTTCGATTCAAAACTTTGGTTTTGAATTGGGGCGAACATGAGCTGCCGACTTCTCGTCCAAGCTACTGATGTTGACAAGTTTGAGGTGGGTCAGCCCTTTGTGCCCCCTTCTTCAAATAACATGCTCAAGAGCAGCAACAACATCAACGTTTGCCCCTCCTTCGCAAGTTGTGATTATGCGAGTTGCTATCTCCATTAGCATATGGCGAGCAAGCCTGCTCGCCTATACCTGGTGCGGGCAAAAGCCTCTGTTCGCACCATTCTATCCCCTTCTGCGGATGCCTGAGCATCAGCGTCCGCGCGTCGTTTCGTGCGCACACCACGACATCCCACCCCCTCGGAGGAGATTTTTGGGATGCGTAGGGACTAGTGACTTACTACTGCATAAGCAGTGGATAATGTGGAGTGGCAACCACGACTCTGCCGAGCATCTTGAGCCCGTAACGAGCACCAACCTGTGCTCGGAGTGACAATACCCCGTTTAAAAGACAATACTTCTCCCGATTCGGATTAGCTTTCCCAAATCGAAGAGAAAGTATTTTCCTTCGTGACTGAGATACGGGGTATAAAGCTCGTACAAGAGCAAGCGCCTAGACACATGATTGAGTTAGCAAAATGATTGTTGAATCTGGTGTCGAAAATTATATCTGGAGGCATACCAAACCAGCTAACTTCTGATAACTGAATTTTCTTCTAATGTTTTTGCATTATTTTTTCCCTTTTTCTGTATTTTTTCCTCCCTTCTTCCTTGACTATCAAAATGCCTATTTATACTACTATACCAAACAAGTGCTGGCATAGCTAGCTGGTACTGGCCTTCTTATTTTAAATCCTCATTTCGACATTTGTCCTTATCTTTGCTAGCTCTAATTCAAGAATCGACACGTACCCTATTAGGTTGCCACTTATCTATATCGGGAAATGACACGCAATCTTTAAGCTTGATAAAGATGAAAAACATTTTGTCGATAAAATTCAGCTCTCCAAGTCCGGTGCCTCTTGTTCGGCTTTTCTTGATAGTTGTGCTCGTCCCAAGCGAGCATTCGTACTCGTCCCAATCGAGCATTCGTGATTGGCCGCTTAGATTATCTTTGATCGCAGATGAACACAATCTCACCTTCTAGCTTCTTACTGATAATATTTTTTCAAATTCGATGCGTTCCACGAATAGGACAATGGGACTCCATTCAAATCTTCCAAATCATACGCCCCATTCAATAAATGCTCCGACACCCGGAATGGTCCTTCCCATGCTCGGCTAAACACACCACCTGATACCCCCATCGCTCGCCTTAAAACGAGCTCACCAATTCTAAACCTGCGGGTACGAACCCTGGAATTATAAAATTTCTCTGACCTTTGCTTGTATATAGTATTTTTTAAATCGGCCTCTAATCGCTTTTCCTCCAATAGATCCATACTTAAAGCAAGTGCCTGATCGTTGGTGTGTTCGCCAAAACTCATGGTCCGGTGGCTTGGAATTTCCACCTCTGCTGGGATAACGGCTTCCGTGCCGAATGCCATGGCAAAGGGGGTTTCTGCCGTTGATGTTCTGAAGGTAGTACGATATGCCCACAAAATTTCTGGAAACTCTTCAGACCATCCTCCTTGGAATTATCAAGTTTAGCCTTCAGGGTATGCTTGATAATTTTATTAACAGCTTCGACCTGTCCATTTGATTGGGGATAATACGGAGTAGAATAATGTTTCTTTATTAACCAACGAGCACAATTCTGCCGAAACTCACTTCCATCGAACTGTTTACCGTTGTCCGTCACTAATGACTGAGGAAGCCCAAATCGACAAATGATACTTTTCCAAACAAAATTCCACATTCTTTGCTCGTTGGCCTTTACAATGGCTTCAGCTTCTGCCCACTTAGTGTAATAATCAACAGCGACCACAACGAACTTCACTCCCGACGTGCATGTGGGAAATGGACCAATTAAATCAATTCCCCACTTGGCAAATGGCCACGGGCTGTATACAGATACTAGTTCTTCAGGGGGGCTATGAATAAGCGGGGCATATATTTGACATTTATGACACGAGCGAGTGTAAGCGAATGAATCTTTTTTTAGCGTGGACCAATAATACCCTTGTCTGATTGTTTTATATGCCAGAACCTGTCCACCGGTATGGTTTCCGCATACCCCTGCATGAATCTGCTCGAGAACCATATGACCATCTTCGGGAGTAAGGCACTTTAATAATGGAAGAGAAAAACTTCTTTTATACAAATGCTCGCCTACAATAGTGTACCGAGCAGCTTGTAATCTGAGACGCGTAGCTTGTGGCTTACTTTCAGGTAAAATACCACCCCGAAGGTAGTTTAAAATTGGGGTCATCCAAGTTTCTTGTGCTTCTGATGTATGGGCGACCACAACTCTTGGAACTGATGGCGAGCAGGTTGTGACGACCACAACGTCCGTCATTTCGTCCTTTCTCTTCATTGCCGCCAATCGAGCCAAAAGCGTCAAGAAATGAGTTGTCCAATTGTGGTAATTGCCGATATAGACTTGTTGAACCTTTCAAGAAGTTCCTTTGCTAAGTCTCGATATTGCATCATTCGCGCCGTACCAGCCCGGGCGGGTTCTTTCATACTGACTTGGTATACAATTCTCTGGGAATCACTATATATCATCAATTTTTGGATTCCCATTGTCATAGCCATTTGTAACCCAACGATCAAAGCCTCGTATTCTGCTTCATTGTTGGTGGCTGGGAAATCAAAACGAATGACCGTCGTGAAAGTTTGTCGGGTTGGGCTTATGAGAACCACCCCTGCTCCAGCTCTCGAACTCGTGGATGAACCATCTACGTACATGTGCCATGGTTGACTGATACCTTTCTCAGGCAACTGTGGATATGTCAACTCAACCATGAAATCAGCCATTGCCTGACCCTTAGTTGCTGTACGCGGGGCAAACGTAATGCCGAATTGGCCTAACTCCACTACCCATTTGAGTAACCGGCCCGATGTATCTGGTCGGTGAAGAATTTGTCGTAATGGGAAAGTAGTTAGCACTTCGACATAATGGTCGAAAAAATATGATCGCAACTTGCGAACACTCATAACGAGTGCATATGCCAGTTTCTCCAATGGGGGATACCGGAGTTCAGCCTCCTTGAGTACTTGGCTTACATAATAAACAGGCAAATGTGTTGCTCCCTCCGCTCGAACGAGCACAACACTGATTGCATGTTCTGAAGCAACTAGGTATAAGTAAAGTTGCTCGCCTGGAACCGGTTTAGACAACGTTTGAGTATTCGCCAAATAGTGTTTTAATGACTCAAACGCACTTTGACAATGTTTTGTCCACAAAAATCTCCCTTTCTTTAATGCATCAAAGAAAGGCTTACATTTATCTCCGGTTCGAGAGATAAACCGATTTACGGAAGCCAGACATCCAGTTAACTTTTGAACTTCTTTCACATTTCTAGGTGCTTGCATGTCGAGCATAGCTTGAATCTTCGATGGGTTCGCCTCGATCCCTCGTTGGCTGACCATATGTCCGAGAAATTTTCCCGAATGAACCCCGAAACTGCATTTCTTCGGGTTCAATTTCATGTTATACACTCGGAGGATATCAAACGTCTGTGCTAGATGTATGAGATGGTCTTCTTTGTGCTCACTTTTGACCACAATATCATCGATGTACACCTTAACCATCCGCCCAATATGTTCGTCGAACATCTTATTCACCAGCCTTTGATATGTGGCTCCAGCATTCTTTAGCCCAAACGACATACGTTTCCAACAATACATATTTTTCCCATTACAAAAAGAAGTAATTTCTTGATCATCGGGATGCATTGGAATTTGATGATACCCAGCAAATGCATCCATAAAAGTCATCAGCTCATGTCCCGCAGTACTATCAACCAAGTAATCGATATGTGGTACGGGAAAGTTATCTTTGGGACATGCCTTATTTAAATCAGTAAAATCGATGCATAACCTCCCGGCTCCATTCGATTTTTGGATGAGCACAGGGTTTGCTAGCCATCTGGGGCATTTGACTTCCCAAATTAGCTTATTGTCGAGCAGCTTTTTAACCTCGGCGTCCAAAGCCGCGTACTTCTCCGGACCAAATTTTCTTCGTTTCTAAATTATTGGGACTTGTGTTGGGTTGATGTTGAGGTGGTGACATGCATGCTTAGGATCAATGCCGACCATGTCCTCATGTGACCAAGCGAACACATCCAAATTTGTTCGGAGATACGAGATTATTTCGGTTCGGAGGGGTTTCGGGAGTTCCGAACCAATGAAAATTTCTAACTCTGGCCTGAGTGGGTCGGCCATGACGGACTCCAGCAGCTCGACAGGTGTTGCTCGTCTTTTCTTTTGTTTCCACCTGGGATCTATGTTTAACCCCTGGTGTTCATCTTCGACCTCCATAGGATCCAAACCTACGCGAGGTTCTAAATCTGGCAATTCACGAGCAAACTGTTCATTGGATGGAACTATATTCATTAAATCTGAAGCTTGTTTAATCGACCCAGGCTCCATGCCCGCCTGATGAGGCATGCTCACCAGGAGAAACGTGCTTGCTAGGGGACACGTGCTCGCCTGGAGAGGTGCGCTCGTATGGGGAGGTGCGCTCGTTTGGAGAGGTGTGTTCGCCCAAAATGATGTGCTCGCCTGGGTCGATGATCTTGCCTGATGGCTTGCCTCTCCGATTTCCCATTTTCGTTCCATCATGTTGACAATGCTTTGTTTTTTTGGCACGCATGACAATAAACAATCTCGTGTTTTTTTCTGGTCACCCTTCACGCTGCCCGTTCCTTCTAATGTTGGAAATTTTACACAATAGTAATAGGTTGAACATGCTGCTTTGAATTTCTGAATAAACGGGCGACCTAGGAACCCGTTATAAGTGGACGGAGCATCGACGATTACAAAATCTAGCATTCTAGTTCGTCGGATCTCCGGATTATTAGTCGACTCTAACTCGACTCCTAACCTGATCATACCATATGGCCGGGTTATAGACTCCCCGAAACCCATTATGGTGTGATCACAAGGCTCTACATACCCGCTTAAATCACCGACTTGTTTCTCCATCTGTCTTAAAGTGCTGACGAACAAAATGTTCGCATATGCCCCGGTGTCTACCAAGAGTCGATGTACCTTCAACCCTAAAAGTCGAGCACTGATGGTTAGAGAATCATTGTGGGGAGTAATGATACCGTCGAGATCGTCATCTGAAAACATGATTTGGTGAGATGGTGGTATATTGGCCGACGTGCTCGCCATATTCACCTGATGTACGCTTTGCATAGCACGTATCTCCATATTTTTTCGTCTGTTCGACAACGTCAGGATCTGATTGCATCCACCCACTGGCCCATAATCCGGGTAGATCATGTTAATTTCTTGGCTCTCTCGACCTCTGTTCGTTGTAGGGGCTCCTTTCTTTGGCAAATCCAGTTTCTTGCGAAACCCCTCTTGATCACTGTCAGATAGCTCATCCGCTTTACGTTTTCCCCTTTGGTTTCCTGACTTTTCACTTCGGGAATCTCTGTTTGCCGATTTTTTGAGGAACTGAGCAAGACGATTTTCTTCATATAACTTCCAAAGCTGACAAAGTAAATCTCGACATTCATCGGTATTATATCCGATGTACTCATGATATGTACAAAACTTGGAAGCATTGAGACGATTTTTATCTCTTATGATTCTTCGTGGCTTCTCCAACATGTCCCGATCTTTGATTTGATTGTATATTGTTTATGCAGAAACGCCTAGAAGACTGCGTAGTGCATGCGCTTCTGCTCCTTCTTCAAAAGGTTTGAAAGATCCTGGGGGCTTATACCCCCCTTCGTTTACTACTTTTCTTCCAACGACCACTCTTTTTGCTGTTACCTCTTGTCCTAATCGGGACTGGGCGAGCAAATCTTGCATAGCTATGATCTTGGCTGCTCGCTCTCGAAATTCGGCATATGTGTTCGGCCAATCTTGATGCATGGCTTTCCACATATCCGTATTTAAAGTCAAACCCCCCACCACCGTGAGGATTTTTACATCCTCTTCTACCGGAGCTCCATCATACAAGCATTTTTCAAATCTTTCAATATATGCTCGATCTGACTCACCCTTTAGCTGGGAAAAATGCGCCAAACCTTTGCTTTGGTGCTGGGCGAGCACACATTAATGAGAAATGGGATTGAAATTTTTGTCCCAATTGTGTGAAAGACGTGATGGATGCAGCTGACAAAGTTGAAAACCACATGTGTGCCCGGTCACCCAATTATCCACAAATTTACTGAAAATATCATTATTTTTTGGTCTTAAACACAAATCAACCATTTTCTTTTATTTTATACTTACAATTTTGCAAAATCACCCTTCAAGTTTACAATTTTGGGTGCGATAGGACTTGAATTTTCAAATTAGTTGGGCCACGTAATGTAAATTATGTATGACTTGAATTTTCAAATTAGTTGATCCAGTTGTCTCTAGGTGGCAGTGGTGGATTTAGGGGATACATGGAGGTACAATTCTACCCAAAAAAATGAAATGTACCCCTTGTATATCTTATGTTAAATTTTAAAATTGTATTTCAATATGTATAATTAGAAATAAGTACTCAAATGTAACTTTAAAACTCTTTTAAAAAAAAAAAATTATATCCTCAAATTTTTTATCCTGAATACGTCACTGCGAGGTGGGCCATCTGATTGGGTTATTTGAGTTCGGTCCAATTACTATCAATATATGTAAATCAATCATGAGTCATGAGTATGACTGGATCAATACACAAATCGTTACAAGAAAAAAGAAAAAAGTTGAGAAACACAAGAATACAAAACCAAACCCGTAAAAAAAAAAAAAAAAACCAAATAGGACTCCGGTTCCAACTTGTCAACTAAAAATCAAATAGGAGAGAGAAAATCAAAGGCAAGGTATTCATGTAGTTTTTTTTATGTAAGATATAGCGTAATACTTAGAACATCCACAATGTACCATTCAATGAGTGTTTAACCATTGAATTGATGAAAGTTAATGTTTAATATCATTGTGGGCTTTCATTGGATTGTAGAGAGAGTGTCATCCATCTAATGGAATGGATGGAGAGAGAAAATGTATTTTTTACAAAAAAATAAATGTGATGACGGATTTCAGGGAAGCAAACATGTGGCCTGAACGTGCCCACCCCCATCTCCTCTCGAAGTCGTGGGCCTCCCCGCCGAACCAAGGGTTCCACATTTTCTTTGACGGCGCGATTTCCAGTATTAACTCGGGAGCCGGTTGTGGTGTGTTTGTCGCAAATCATGATGACTCATTTGTCCGTGGTATAAGCAAGAGTTTCGCGGGTATCCGAGATCCGCGACTCATTTGAATTGCTAGCGTGCTTGTGAGAAGCCCTCCTTCTTTGCTCAACCGCTAGGTATCCCCCCTTGTCTCTTTCATCGGGGATGCCCAATCAGTCATTTCCCAGGCTCTGGATGAAGAACCACTGCCCCCCCATTCTTGAGGACATCCGCAACCTGCTCCAATCGAATCCATGCTTGGGTCTGTTCTGGAATAGAAGATCGTTCAATGTTGTGGCTCATGAGTTAGCTTTCTTTGCTAAGATGAATTCCCCTTGTAACACATCTTGGTCGTCTCCCCCAGACTTCCTTTTATCTCCCAGTGCTGACTGATTCTAGCTCCTTGTAGTCCTTTTCCGTTTGAAAAAAAAAGAGGGTGTTTAACCATTGAATTGATGAAAGTTGATGTTTAACACCATTGTGGGTCTTCATTGGATTGGAGAGAAAGTGTCATCCATCCAATGGAATGGATGGAGAGATAAAATGTATTTTTTACAAAAAAATAAATGTGATGACGTAAAAGAGTACTTTTTTATTTTTTTTATTTATACTTTTTAATATATGTAAATTTATAAATTTTTTATATTTAAAATTTGGATTAATTTCAAATATGCATGTGAATTGAAACTTTTTAACAATTGAATGTTTTAATTCATTGTAATGTTTTAATTGAATGTTGCGTTTCCTAACTTTCAAGTAATCTAAATGTTTAATTTAATATTCTACTTAGATTTTCTCAATTTTATTTACTTGGAATTATTTTATAATTAATTACTATCTTATTTTAATATTTTGATTAATAATATCAATATTAAAAAATAATATAATTCTTAATAATTATAATATGCATTGTCGCGAGTCGTTTCGGTTGATGAATATTATGTGGCTAATTTAATTACAACTCACAAACAAAACGTATACGTGCAAAATGAATAAAGAATAAGATGAATTTGTTGAATTTCGTAATATATATATGACTACTGGGGGCATACCAAGCCGTGATGTAGTATTATGAGCTTTTACATCGCGATAGCTTCTTGATACATCTTACTTAAGATGAATCGTCTGAAGTTAACGAACGAGTTCTAGGGTTTTTTCATATATGTGGATGAACACTCGATTTTTCTATTCCTCACCTCTCGGGATTTTTGTAGCTATCTATCTTTTGGGATTATTTTTTCGACCAACCCTTTTTTTTTTTTTTTTTTTCTTCCATTTATCGTCTTCGTCAAGCATGAATTTTGGATTGGTAAAAAGCATGGCCGGATTCTTTGGATCATGCAAGAACTCGTGGTGGTGTTGCCACGTTTCGACTTCATCTTCTAGATTGATCTTCGAGCAAACGTCGTCAATCGTCAATTAATCTTTTGTTCGGTTGGACTTTCGTTCGTCGCTTTTTAAGACAGTTCTTCAGAGATTTGAGTTCTAACATCCGACCTGGTTATGTTTGTAATAGGGTAGGTCGAAAGCAATTCTCGATCGTTTATTTAACAAAAAGTAACTCATCCACCGCATGATTATATTCAAACATTACATGTCTTTTGATGTTCGATTAATTCGATTTATTATATCGAACACAACAATACCCCCCAGCCGGGTCGCTTTGTATTCTACATTGGGCCCGGCTGTTAAAATCTGATTGGGCAATGTTTGGCATCGCTTCGAATTCCGCGCTGAAACTTCGAATTAGTACCCGGTGTCTATTTAAATCTTATTTCTCCACTTTAAAATTTTTCCTTTCTCCTCTACTTTTCTATCGTCTTTCAGATTCGAAAGTTTCCGTCCTTTCTTGAAGAAAAATCATTAGTAATCGCCGCGATTCTTCTTCTACTTTATAATCATGGCCCTCGTCAATTCTCCATTCAATCCGACCATTATAGTTCCCTTCGCCTTTCCCCATTAGTAGAATCTCCGTAATAATGTAAAGTACATCGGAGGCAAATGCCTCGAACCGGATTCCGTTGGCAATTTCGCAACCTTTTACCGTTCTTTTTCTGACTCGATAAAGCCCAAACGGAGTCGGGATGGGTTTACCCAGAATGATTCGTCGGACGATTCTGATTATAATTCTTCGCCCCAAATTCAAATTAGGTCTATGGCTATTGATAATGTTGATGTAGATAGAAATAATACTGCTGTGAGGGGGGAAATTTTAGCAACTGCAAATTTAGTCGAATCGAACATAGGTGTAGATGGTGGGCAAAACTCCGAACTTGGTATACCTGTTGGTGTTCCTCACAGTCCAACATATAGCGAGTATAATGCTCGTTATAATTTTGGCTTGCCCGAACAACCTCATAGGATTAGTGTAGAGAACGAGTACCCAACGAAAGCAAAATGGCGAAAGCATAATTGATGTAGATATGCTCATTTCCGGTGATAGAATTTATGAAACCCCTAAGGATGTCTTTTTCGGGCACCGGTCCCGATGAAGCGAGCCGACCAACCCCCGAGGGTTGTGTTGCCGTGAATTTGGACACCATGGAGGCTGGACTTTGATTTCCTCTCCATCCCAAGAATTACCCGTTTGTTCGTGGAATGGAATATCTCCATTACACAACTCAAACCGAATGGATGGCATATGGTCATGAGTTTTTTGACGTTGTTGCAAGCAAAATGAAACCAAGGTATTATCCTTGAAATGAACTTGCTCGGTTAGTGCACTTGACTTCGTCGGGGGCTTAACATGGGTGGTTGTTTATGCAAGTTTAACGCCAAGTGCAAAATTATCGAGGATGTTAATTAACAAAATTAGTATTTGGAAAGAGAAATTGCGGGTTCGTAGGGGGCGATTGAAAAGCCCGGCCTCCGGAAGCGAGCCAAATGCTCGTTTGATATCCCCACCGACGGAGAGTGCAAGTAAGTGATTTCGTAACTTTCATTCTTCAATTTGAACCGATTTTAACTCACTTTTTTATTTCAGTGGATTCGGCATTTGACGGATAAGCGAGACAAAAATTTTTTATTTCAAAGAAGCGTTTGGCGAGATCGATCTAGAACCCCGGTCGAAAAGATCCGTGGATAACTTTGAACACCGCCGAACAAAGAAAGAAAGGAGGTTTGTTCGTGCCTCCTCACCATCTTGTTCTTTGTTGATCCTAGAAGTGACGGATTATCTTTTTGTTTTTGTACAAGTCTTGTGTCTTTTTTGTTTATTTGTCACTCGTTGATTCCGATTTTTTATCTATAGCTTTTCCATGCGGACCATCGCCGTGAGTACGTCCCAACACACCGAGATGGCTCGGAGAAAAAGGCCACAGGAACTTGCTGAGGATTCAAAAGCCGAGCGAAGCTCGCCGAAGGAGGTTCAGGAGGCAAGCGAGGGCCAAACGACCTCATCCCGGTCTGGAGAATCAAGTCGAAAGCACGGAGGGCTCCCGTTCGGCTGAGCATGGGGTCGGGCGAACAAACTCCACCACCGAAAAAGACCAAGGGTGAGATCGTGAACAGGGTTTAACAGTCTTTGTTCTTCGATCGAGCAGGGGCCAACCGAGCAAACTCAAATAAAAAACCGATTGCCAAAGTCGACTCGGACCCTACCGTCGAGGCGCTGATCGGAGCGCCTTTGTTGGTCCCATTTCGCAGATTGTCGAAATGGAAGTTGGCACATCTTTCCTCCTCGGTGGACCTCGATCTTGGACTCCAATAGACTCGAACTACGATCTCCGAAGATAAGTCATTTGGGATGGGATCCATTTCGGCGTGGCAGCTACATTTTGCTCGCTCTGTACCTGCTTTGGTTTTCGGGTCGATATCTCTATTCTCACTTAGTCAAATATGTGTATACTTTGTAGGTTGAGCGGGTTGTGCAAGCCCTTAATGCCCGACCTAAAAATTACTTTTTGCTCGCCGAGTGTTCGCAGAAGTTCAGGCGTCGAGCATGTTCAAAAAGCTTGTGATTTCGCATTCGGCGTGGACTCATCGATCCTGGAGGAGTCTGACGGTCCCACCCCTCTGGAAACTATGCGTTTACATATTTTGGTGCTTAAGTAATCTTTGGTCGCTCTTGAAAGCTTATGCTCGATTCGCTAACATCCAAGCCAACTATTTGGCTTTGATTAGAAAAAACAAAGTGATCGAAATGAACAGGTCCGGGATGTGAAATCGCTCAGGATCAATTTGCTTTTGGCACAAGACAACCGCTCGGGAGGATGCCCGCCAATTTCATGGAGAATGCTCGCTTAGCTCAAGAGGATGCTTTCGTCACACAAGAGAGGTAATCGAATCGGTCTTAGGAGGAGGTGATCAATATCTGAAGGGCTCAAGAAGAAATGAATCTTTGAGCCGTAAACTCCGGCCGGTGTTGAAAAAAATGGAAAGTGAGAGGGACGAACTTGGCACAAAAAACTCATCGTTCTTTCAAGAGACTAACACTCGTTTAGGCCTTGAAAGTCGCATGACGGCGAACACATTGACTCCATGTCTAACTTCTCAGATATTTATGCTTTTGCCGACTTTATTCGATCGCTTTTAGCCACACTCAACAAATGAGCAAATTGCCCCCATATCCGACTTTCAAGAAGCGGTTGGTTGATAACCCTCCGGATCGCAACCTCCCAATGTCGATTTGAATGGTGCTGTGACTTTTCTTTTTCTTCCCGAAGGATCAAAATTGACGATCCAATTTAGGATGAAGAGGAGAACTTCGAACATTATTGCTATCGAGGTTGCCGATCAAAATCTTCATATGGATCGGGGGATCAATCAAGTACAGACGAAGCAAGAACCTCCCAGAATCGAGCAAAGTACGCCCCCCAATGAAAGCATCCGATACCCGGACATCCCGAAGTTGTTGAGGGACCGAACATAATGTGTTCGACATTTTTCTTCCATCTACCCCTAATTTTGACTTTATGCCTTGATTTTTTTTTTTTTTTTTTTTTTTTGCAAGACTTGTGTAATTTTTTGTCTTCTTCACTTTTTAATTGAACAACATATCTTTTAGCTTTTTCTTGTTGATAATTCTTTTTTTGTCCAGAATATTTCATTCAATTGAACAAATGAATTTCATATCAATTGTTTCCTCTAACCCGTTTGTTGAGGATGAACGTTGATACTTGTGTTGCACGATATTTTTCTTTGTTACTTTTTACGTTCACTTTATCTTTCGCTTTTTGCCTTTTTTTCTTACGAATGAATTGAACATTGGGTTGCTATGCCCGCCTCCCCGACTTCTTTTCGGTTTTGATTGTCTTATCGACGTTGCAATCTGTTGATCGTCTTATTTAGGTGCGACGGATGGGTTACTTTATGAACCCCCTTTCTGGGTCGCGATCGTCTTATTTAGGTATAATCGTCTTATTTAGGCTGCGACCACGATTTCGTTTCGTCTTCTGGTATCTGTAAAGTACTAGTGGCTTATGCACGCAAGGCGTACCCATTACTCGCTTTTTTTTTTCGGGGAATCCTTAATGAATTATTCGCGTCGGTGAACATAGACTGGGCTCGCTTTCTTTGTTGGGTCGTCCGGGCAGGTGCGACCTCAAATAGTTCTGAACTAGAAAATCTTTAGCGAACAAAAGTACATATATCATTCTTTTTCTTTTTGCAACACTTTGTATTCTATTACATCGTTCATAGTGAAGAAGACTATCTATTACACAACTATTGTTATCGGACGGGTTTTGAATTAAAATCTATCTTGAGTATTAACGAAGGCCTCACCTTGTCCGCGTGAATTGATGTTGACAAGGATGTGGCACATCAGTCGTTTACCCTTTCTTTCTTTTTTGTAACATGCTCAAGCAAAGAAGAAGATAAACTTTTGTCCCTCCCGGACAAGTTGTGGTTAAAGTGGTGTACTGTGATGAAAAAGACGTGGCGCGATTTCGCCGCTTAAAATAGGCGCGAAAGCAAAACTTTCACCGCACCATTCTCGTTTCTTTCAAGATGCCCGAGCAAAGATCTTTATTGGGGTGGACTTATGACATCCCTCCTTCGTGGAGGAGATTTTGGGGATTCATAGGGGACTCACGGCTTATTATCGATAAAAAAGAAGTAACGTGGAGCGGCAACCATGACTCTTCCGAAAGCATCTTGAGTCAGGGAACGGGCTTAACCTCAGGCTCGCAACGAATGTGAGGTAAAAAGCTCAGATCCGGATAGATGCTCAATTAAATTAATTGATTTGAATCGAGAGTCGATTCTTCTACGCCCTGGGGGCATACTAAACCGTCTTCCTTCTGAGAATCGTAGTATTTTTCCTTTTTTCTTTTTCATCTTCTTTCTTTCTTTTTTCCTGCTTTTCTTAAGTATAAGTATGCCCCTATTTATAGAACCGTCCCAACCTAGTGCTGGCATAGATAATCGGGTGCTAGCTCTCTTATTTTTGCTCTCCTTTTGACATCTGTTTCGGTTTTTTGGACTCTCTTGCTCAAAAAAATTAACTTATCCTCGCATGGTCGCCACCACTTGTCAACTCGCCCCGACACGATCTTCTATTGACAACTCGTTGTGACATGTCTTCTTTTGTTCCGTCAATAGTGTTGTCCAAAGATTTTTCTTGAAGATAAGTATCGAAAATAATATATTCTTTTTTATAATCATCTTACTCGTTTTGAACGAATGGTTGATTGTGTTAGGTCAACAATATGCTTTTTTTATTGATAATTTTTTTCAAATTTGACGCTGTTCCACGAGTAAGACAATGGGACTCCATTTAGGTCCTCCAAGTCATATGCCCGATTTGGTAAACGCTTCGGACTGAAAGGACCTTCCCATGCTCGAGGGAACACACCACCGGGTACCCCATCGATCGCTTTAAAACACCGCTTTCGCCCACATTGAACTCGCAAGATTCGGACTTTGGAATTATAAAACTTCTCTCGATCTCTTTTTGTACATAAGATTCTTGAACCTCGCCCTTCTTTTCTTCCAATGTTGAATTTAGAAAGAGTTACCGGGTCATTAATATGCTCTCCAAAAGTCATTGTTCGATGACTTGGAACTTTGATTTTCTGGGTATAATAACAGCTCCGCACCAAATGCTAAAGCAAAGGGTCTCTGCAGGTTGATGTTCAAAGTTGTTCGGTAAGCCCACAATATTTCGTGCAATTCTTCAAATTTATCCTCCCCTTCGAATTATCAAGTCTAGCCTTGAGGGTATGCTTGATAATTTTATCGACAACCGACTTGACCATTTGATGGGGGATAATACGAGTTGAGTAGTGCTTTTTTATCCCCAATGAGCACAATTTTGTCTAAATTCACTTCCATCGAATTGTTTGCCGTTATCCGTGACCAATGATTGGGGAAGCCCAAATCGACAGATGATGTTTTTCCAAACAAAGTTCCACATCCTTTGTTCGGTGATTTTAACAATTGCCTTCGCTTCGCCCATTTAGTATAATAATCAACGGCTACCACAAAGATATCTAACTCCCCGATGTAAAAAAGAGGGAAATGGGCCGATTAAATCGATCCCCATTTAAAAAAAATGGCCATGGACTATAAACCGATACTAATTCTTCGGTGGGCTATGAATGAGTGGAGCATGTACTGCAATCGATAACATGCACGAGCATATGCTGGGGCGAATCCTTTCTAAGGGTTGGCCAATAATAACCTCGCTCGATTATTTTATGTGCCAGACGAGCCCAATGGATGATTTACACTCCATCATGGATCCTTCAGAGTAACACACTTCAAAAGTGGAAGTGAGAAGCTTTTTTGTACAAATGCTCGCCTATAATAGTATATTGCGCATCAGAATCTCGAGCATGAGTAAATTTTGTGCTTTATTTTCGGGAGAAATCCCTTTGTAAATAACTCATTATTCGAGTCATCCAAGTTTGTTCGTTGTTTATCGTGCGATCGCATTCTCGGGAACCGATGGCGATAGCCGTGGCAATCACAATGTCCATTGTGTTCGTCACTCTTCATTGTTGCCAGCGTGCCAAAGATTTCATAAAAACAATTACCAATCGTGGTAATTGTTCAATGAAAACTTGGTCAAAATCTTGAGCAACTCTTTTCTTTAGTTGTTGATATTGTGCCATTTGTTCGCCTCGGGGCCTCATATACTACTTTATTTGATAAACGACATTACGAGAATCGCTATAGATCATCGACCTACGAATTCCCATTGTCATTGCCATCCAGAGTCAAATGATCAAAGCTTCATATTCAAATTTCATTATTTGTACCGGAAAATCAAATCGAATGGTCGTTGTAAACGTCATTGCCTAAACCGATGAGGGTTACCGCTCCGCTCTTGAACTTGTTGATGATCCATCAACATACATGTGCTATGGTTGATCGACAATTTCGTCAGAATTTGTGGATATGTCAACTCAACCATGAAATCGGCCATAGCTTGGCCTTCTTTTTGTTTCAGTGGAGCGAAAGTAATGCCGAATCGGATCTAACTCCACCGCCCATTTGAGCAACCGCTCAAGTATTCGGGAGTGGAGGACTTGGCGAATGGAAACGCAAAATCAATACCTAACCGAGTGGTCGAAAAAATATGGTCGCAATTTTCGCGACACTCATTATTCAGGGTACGATGCTAATTTTTTTCCAACGGAGGATAATGAGCTCGACTTTTTTAAAGACTTGGCTAACATAATAAATGGGTAAATGTGTCGTCTCTTCGCTCAGATGAGCACAAAGATCGATCGTGATGTTCGGGATGCAAAAGATACAAATAGAGTTGTTCGTTCGATAGGTTTAGATAAAGGTTAAAGTATCTGCAAGGTATTGCTTTTAATGATTCAAATGCATTTCGCAATGCTCGGTCCATGAAATTTCCCTTCTTTAATGCATCAAAGAAAGGTTTACATTTGTCCCCATTTCGTGATATAAACCGCTTACGGAAGCTAATCGTCCGGTTAACTTTTGGACCTCTTTTCACATTTCGGGGCTTGCATATCGAGCATTGCTTGAATCTTTGATGGGTTTGCATCAATCCCAGATTGACTAACCATATGTCCGAGGAATTTTTCTGAATGAATCCCAAAACTGCATTTCTTGGGATTTAACTTCATATTATACTTCCTCAATATATCAATCGTTTGTGCGAGGTGGGTGATGTGGTCTTCCTTATGTTCACTCTTTACCACAATATCATCGATATATACCTCGATTGTTCGCCGATGTGTTCGCTTAACATCTTGTTCACCAAACGTTGATACGTTGCTCTCAAGATTCTTTAATCCGAATGGCATGCGTTGCCAATAAAAGACATGTTCTTTTCAACGCAGAATCTTTAGTATTCTTTTGATCGTCCGGATGCATTGGTATTTGGTGATAACCGTAACGATCCATAAATGTCATGAGTTCGCGGTCACCGTGGTTATCAACCAAATAATCAATGTGGGGCATCGGAAAATTATCTTTTGGACATGCCTTATTCAAATCGCTGAAATCGATATACGTCTCCATGATCCATTTGGTTTTCATTAATCCAGCATGTGGTTCGAAGCCATCTTGGGCATTTTACCTCGGATCGCTTTTGTTGTCGAAGCCTTTTTTGATTTCACTATTCATCGCCGCATATTTTTCCCGGACTAAATTTTCTACGTTTTTGGACAACTGAGCTTGTATTGGATCAAGATTGAGGGAGTGGCGGGCATACGCTCGATCTATTCCAACCATGTCCTCGTGTGACCATGCGAACACATCTAAATTTGCTTGAAGGAAAGTAATTATTTCTGTTCGGACCGTTCGTAATTCCGAACCAACGAACACTTCTAACTCAGTCCGTTTGGTCGACATCGATTGGTTCCAATTGCTCAACAGAGGACATCGCTTTTTTTTTGCTTCCACCGAGGGTCTTGAATGGATCCTCGGGGCTCATCATCAACCTCCATGGGTTCAAAACCTACGCGAGGCTCTAGGTCCGTGTCCGTTTTGCTCTACCGATCAATATTCATTTGATCTAGGAGATCGGGGAATTAGTTGTCTCCCGGTTTATGTTAGGCCTATACGTGTCAAACGACGAATGGTTATGCTCATTTAACTTATGTTCGCTTGAAGATCTTTTGGTGAGATATTTGCTCATTGGCCAGTTTATCAATCTCCCGTGTTCGCTTCCATCATATTGACGATACTTTGTCTTTCCGTAAAGACGATAGCAAACAATCTCGAGCCTTCTTTTTGATCTCCTTTTACACTCCTCTGCTCCATCTCAAAAATTTAACACAATAAGAATACGCGGAACAGCCGCTTTTGAATTCTGAATAAACGGGCGACACCTAGAAACCCGTTATAAGTGGGATCAACATCGACGATTACAAAATCTAACATTCTAGTTCGCCTAATGTCCGAATTCAAAGTTGATTCTAGCTCGATTTCCTAACCTAATCATACCATGTGGGTAATACTGATTCCCCAAAACCCATTATAGTATGATTACATGGTTCAATATAATCGCTCAAATCCCCAACTTGTTTTTCCATCCGGGCGGGCGGTATTAACGAACAAAATGTTTCAGATAAGCCCCAAAGATCAACTAAGAGGCGATGTACCTTCAATCCAAGGAGACGCGTTAATCGATGGTTAGGAGTCGTTACATGGAGTTATAATCCCGCCGAGATCGCCCTCCGAGAAAATGATTTGGGTGTGTAGGTGGGGAACCGGATGATGTGTTTCGCCACCTTTTTACCGATGGATGTTCTGCGATGGCACGATCTCCATCTTTTTTTACGCCTCGTTAGATAACGTTGGTCGTAACATCCACCCACGTGACCATATTCGGGATTTAATCATTTGATTTTTGACTTTTCGACCTCTTCCCACAATGAGAGAGGCCCTTTTTGGTCGTTTCAGATCTCTTTCGTGATTCTTGGGATCTTTGTCAAATGTTTGTTCGGCCTTTCGCTTTCCCCTTCGGTCTTCTCGTTCTTTCGTGTCGAATCCTCGTCACCGCTTTTCTAAGAACTGGAAAGACGATTTTCTTCATATAGCTTCCAAAGTCAATGAGCAAATCGCGGCAATTTTTCAGATTATGCCCGAATGTACTCATGATAATTACAAAGATTTGGAAGCGTTGAGTCGACGCTTATCCATTACAATTCTTCTTGCTTTGTCCAACATGTCCCGATCTTTGATTTGATTAAAGATAGTTTCTGTAAACGCCCAAAAGACTTCGTAGGGCATTTGTACTTTCTCTGTTCAAAAGGTTTGAAAGAGGTGGGGATCAGACTCTTCATTCATTGTTTTTCTTTTCGAAAAGCTTTCCTAGCGATAGGCTCTGTCTCAATTGTGATTGTGCGAGCAAATCTTGCATGGCTATAATTTTAGTCGCTTGCTTTTCTAAACTCGAGTACGAAGTTCGGCCAATCTTGATGCATGGCCTTCCACATGTCTGTATTTAAAGTCGGGCCTCGACCACCGCGAGGATCTTAGCATCCTCTTCAATCGGGCTCCATCATATAAACATTTATCAAATCTTTCTATGTATGATCGATCGGACTCACCTTTTAATTGGGGAAAATCGCCAACCTTTTTTTTCCAAGGCGGCGAGCAATAACATGGGGACGAAATGGGACAAAATTGCCGCCCCAACAGGCGAAAAGATGTGATGGATGCAATGGGTAAAGTGGTAAACCACCTATGTGCTCGATCACCCAAAGTCATGGGGAATGATGATCAATCCTTTGCGTCCTCAGAGCCCCCATCGCGATCATAAAGTCCGAAAATTTGCCGAGACGGATGACTCTTCGTCGAAAATAGAATTGGTGGTCGGGGTCTTTGCGACTTTCTCTTGGACTTCGCCGCCATGATATTTGGAGATAATGGCGAACAAAAAACAGCGGATCGGCTTTGTAATTAATTCGATGGCTTTTTGCATTTACGCAAATTTGCGGGGTGATAGACTTAGATGTTTTCCCATCACGAGGATCTCGTGGATCATGCTTTCGTGATGGGATCCCCCTCTCCAAGTTTGTATTTTACCCAAACTTTGATGGATAGAATTTCACCGGATGCTTTTGAAGATCCGAATCGCGGCACCTCAATGGATGTCTCTTTCACGGATCCTCGTACTTTACAAAAAAAAAAATGGTCTAGAATTTGAGCGTTAGTCAATGTATATCATCGGCTTTTTTTACTAGTTTTTTTATTTTTTATGTGAAAAAATGCTTTTGAGCCTCTAACCGCCAATTCTTTTTCGCCCTCTCTTTCGTGCTTTCAAAGAAGAAAGTGATTGCTTTTTAAGGGTCACGGATTATTGGCTATATCCTCAAGATTAATAGTTTCCATTTGCTCGATTTTATGAGGTCGACGCTGGCCTTTTTTTCGGTCATATATCGGCTTTGTTCCGACCTCTCCGTTTGGGTGTTCCTAGATTGAGGCATTATATTTTTTTTACGCCTCGGCTAACTAGGGGTTCGTGTATGGGTTGGTTTTTGGATCCGGATTCAAGATGACCCTCCTTCTAGTGCCAATTGTCGCGAGTCGTTTCGGTTGATGAATATTATGAAATTTAATTTAATTACAACTCACAAAACTAAACGATATCGTGCAAAATGAACAAAGAATAAGATGAATTTGTTGACCCGGTTAATTAATATATGACTACTCCGGGGCATACCAAGCCAGGGATGTAGTATTATGAGCTTTACATCGCATAGTTCTTGATACATCTTACGAAGATGAATCGTAAAGTTAACGAATGAGTTCTAGGTTTTTTCATATATGTGGATTAACACTCGATTTTTATTCCTCACCTCTCGGGGATTTTTTGTAGGCTATCTTTTTTGGGATTACTTTCTGGACCAACCCCTTTTTCTTTTTTTTTCTTCCATTTATCGTCTTTTCCAAGCATGAAATTTGGATTGGTAAAAGCATGTCTTTGGATTCTTTGGATCATGCAAGAACTACGGTGGTGTTGCCACGCGTTTCGACTTCATCTTCTAGATTGATCTTGAGCAAACGCCGTCAATCGTCGAATTAATCTTTTGTTCGGTTGGACTTTTCGTTTCGTCGCTTTTAAGAGCGATTCTTGAGAGATTTGAGTTGAACATCTCGACTTTGGTTATTAAAAAATTTGGCCGAGCAATTTCGATCGTTTGGCGAACAAAAAGTAACTCATCCACCGGGCATGATTATATTCAAACATTACACGTGTCACTCTTTGATGTTCGATTAATTCTGATTTATTATATCGAACACAACATGCATAAAGTGGGATGAAGTTATGGTGGGACCCGTAAATAGTGAATTGATGATTAAATAAACCATTGTGAGAGTTTGTTTAAAAAATTAAGTATTTAAAAGTAGATGACGTGGAGATGATGTGGAGGAGAGATAGTGGATGGATGGACGAAAATTCATCAACCCATAATTGGGTGCTTGTCTTCTTTTTACTTTTCTAATTGTGTTTGTATTTCTATCTGTCTCAAATAGAACATATATCTGAGGTCTCGAGTTTAACTACCTCTAATTTTAGATTAGTTCGACTGATTTCATTTACTTATTTAAAAATATTGTTTTCTTGACTGATCTTTGAATTAAAATCATAATAATTATGATTATAGGAGTATTAATGTATTATATTACACTGTACCAACTGTATTTATTGTTTTAAGTGATAAAAGTTAAAGTATGGCTTAAAAGAAACTATAACTCACATAATCAGTGAGGTTCTTTTTCCCTGTTAATAAATAAAGCCAGGAATCAGTCCCAACAAAACACAAAAAACTAAGGTCCCAAATTGTCGTTAAAATCAAGGCACTTTTACATCCCTAACAAAATTACTAAAACACACAACTTTGTATTAATTTTCTACGATTAGCCTAGTTTATATAGCGATAGCTCTGTACTCCAACTACTTCACTAATTGGACTAATAACTCCAGATATTTTCATTAATTTAAATTTATCCTAATGTCATATCTTTTACTATTGAAATATTTTGATGTTACGTGCCTATAATTTGAAATGTTTTCTGTGAAAATTTTATGTTAGAAAATTAAAATTAAAATTTATTATAAAGAGGAAAGGTACACCTTTGGAATATATAAAGATTAAAAGGAAAAATATTATACTATATACAAGGGGTCCACATTTATACGGAGGAGCCACACTAGAAGATAATTTCCCGTACCAGACAAAAATTTCCCACCAATGACCGCCTGGCGCAATACGATCACGCGCCTCAATCTTTTCTCCATATTTTGTCCAAGAGTTTGAAAATTCCCGGTCCAACTTTCCAAACCCTCTCTCAATTCGCGTCTGTTTCTGGTCAAATTAGTTCTTCTTCTTCCTTTCTGTTTTCTTATTCTTCAAGTTTCATCCGTTGGGGCCAGTGATCGCGCTTTCGGATTCTGTTCTGTTGTTGTGGTAGAATAAAAGTTGAAAATTCGACGAAGAGATGGCGACGATGGAGAGTTTGATTGGCTTGGTGAACAGAATACAGAGGGCTTGCACCGCCCTCGGTGACTACGGCGGCGACGATAACTCTTTTTCTTCTCTATGGGACGCTTTGCCCTCCGTCGCCGTTGTTGGTGGTCAGGTCAGCAATCAGAATTTCACTTGTCGTTTGGAGTATTTGTTATGTTAATTAATTAAACAAATACCTTTGAGGAAATTATGTGCCCTTGTGCGCGCGCGTGTGTATTGTTTAAGCTGTTTACATTTAGCGAAACGAGGCAGAATGATAGGAATCTTTTCGTAGGGTTTAGTAGAAGGAATCCTGGTTGATTTTAGCCCTAATATGAGTTGAAGGGGATTTTGTTTTTTTCTCATACTAGGAATTCTGCTGCGGTTAATTGTGAAATATGATCAATTTCTTTGTGTTTTGAGCTAAATACAGAGTTCGGGAAAGTCGTCAGTGTTGGAGAGCATCGTAGGACGCGATTTTCTTCCTCGAGGCTCGGGTTAGTCCTTTCGAATTGTGCAATTTTTATTGTTTAACCTAGTCTTACATATTGAACTATTGTTTGAGTTGATTTTTTAGTTCGCTTTTAGTTTATGATGCACCCGTTTTTGGTTTGATGAGTTTAGGCATCGTTACAAGGCGGCCTTTGGTTTTGCAATTGCAGCAAATTGAAAAAGGGGAGGAGGAGTATGCTGAGTTTGGGCATTTGCCAAGGAGGAAGTTCACTGATTTCTGTATGTTCAACATTTCGTACATTGGATTGCCATTAAGAAATATTTTGATGTGATCTTAACCCCAGATTTTTTTGACGTTTTTGCATTTTGGTTTACCTTGATTCAGTTTTCGGTTTAATTACTTGTTCTTGTTATTTCATTAAATTGAAATAAAGCTGAGGATTTTTTTTGACAGCTCAGTTATACTCATATAACGAAATGAGAGTAGATTTTTTGAGAAGTTAATACAATTATCATGCTTGGCAGCTTATGTTATTGTCCTGCCACAACAATTATATAGACGTTGGTTTCAATACATTAACGTCTGAGTATTTGCGTTGGTGTTTAATGATATAGTTATTAACCAATCTCCCTCCCCTGCGCTTGTCTTGGTTGTTGAACTGTTATGCATATATTATATGGCCTATGCTATATCAGCCATGGTGACTTCAGATCTGTTTCGCTGGTAGCAAGCAAACTGACAACATGTTTACGGTCTAATTTCTGATGCAGCCTTGGTTCGGAAGGAAATTCAGGATGAAACTGACAGAGTAACTGGGAAAACAAAACAGATTTCTCCTATTCCTATTCACCTAAGCATTTATTCACCCAATGGTACTTATCTGGTACTAATTTTATGCCTTGGGTTAATGAATAATGACATAATTTCTAACTACCAACTCTCCCATGGTAGCTTTTATTTAGCTGTGTGTTATTTACTCTCACTTGTTTCTTGCAGTTGTCAACTTAACACTGATTGATCTTCCTGGTTTAACAAAAGTTGCTGTTGGTAAGTGAATCTCTTTTTCTCTTCATATAAATTCCTAATCATGGGTACTTTTCTTGATGCAAAGACATTTGATCTTGCAGAGGGGCAACCAGATAGCGTAGTCCAAGACATTGAAGATATGGTTCGCTCATTTGTTGATAAGGTAAGATATTATGCTTAGTTTTGCTACCTCGTGGTATTGCATATTGTATTGTAATATGTAAGTATGTAAATGTTAAAAATTATCTATTTAAATAATTCAAGAGATTCATGTCATGCAGTTGGCATTTAACTTTAGATGCTTGCTTCACTGTATCACTGTTTGCTTGAGTTAAAATTTTCTTAGTATCATTGGTAGATTTTTCTGTTGCATAGATGTTTTTTCCTTTTTGATGAGAATTTTTTTGCTAAACACAGCCAAACTGCATTATACTGGCAATATCTCCAGCGAACCAAGATATTGCAACATCAGATGCTATTAAGCTTTCAAAGGAAGTAGATCCACCAGGTGAGAGTTTTTTTCCTTGTGATAAATTAAAGGTGTGAATGTTAGTTGGGTTATGTTGTATGACTCGTAACACATTCTGATTGTGCAATTTACATAGGTGAACGGACATTCGGGGTGTTGACAAAGCTGGATCTCATGGACAAAGGAACTAATGCACTCGAGGTAATCTCTGTCCCCCCTCTCTCTCTTTCACACACTCACACACACACTCACACACACACACACTAATCTTACACATGCACTACGGACTAAAGAAAATATATTAGCTCAGAATAATGCTTGATACCTTTTATATGTATTTTCACCTATATCTCTGGGGTATTATCCTTTTACGAAGATTAGATATCTTTCAATGATGTATTATTCCTTTAAAAATGCGGACTTTTATCATATTTCATTTGCTGATACCTATTCATTGCAATCAAGTGAAACAAAAGTTTCATAAATTTGAAATTGCAAATTCTTTTGCAGATTAGCGTGGATATTCTTGGTTGTTTAGCTATTTAAATATATATATTTTTTCATTCCTTCACGTCCAATTCTTGATTATATGGTCATTTGCCATACACAAAAAAAAAAAAAGTTCATATCCTGCTTCTTTTTCCATCACTACAGCGTATTATCTCTCTCTTCTTCCTGCTCCTTTCTTATTTGTCTTTACTTGTACATGTGAAGATCAGTAAGATTTTCTCCTCAAAAAAAAAAAAAAAAAAAAAAAAAGATCGGTAGAATTTCAACTAATCATTTTTAGTATTATCAATAGGTTCTGGAAGGCCGATCTTATAAACTTGCAAAATACCTGGGTTGGTATTGTCAATCGTTCACAAGCAGATATCAATAAAAATATTGATATGATAGCTGCCAGGCGAAATGAGCGCGAGTATTTTGCTTCAAGTCCAGACTATGGGCACTTGGCAGGTAGAATGGGCTCGGAGTATCTTGCAAAACTTCTCTCAAAGGTACACTTTTTATTTTATTGTGATTGACTTCTTACTTGCATCACTTGAGTTGAGCTCATATAGTAGAATATTTCCATTTCAGCACTTGGAATCTGTAATTAGGGCAAAAATTCCAAGCATTACTTCCTTGATTAACAAAAGTGTTGAAGAGCTTGAATCTGAGCTGGATCATCTTGGAAGGCCAATTTCCTTTGATGCTGGGGTGAGCTCTTTATTTTGTCATCGTGATTATTAATTTGGATTAATGAAATATTTCAACCTTGCTAGACACCGATATGTGTTTCAGGCTCAATTATACACCATCTTGGAACTTTGCCGTGCTTTTGACAAGATATTCAAGGAGCACCTAGATGGAGGGTACGATCATCTCCTTTCTGTTTCTTCTCTGGATAACTTCAATATTTTAGATTCTGATCAACTGCATGTGTTGATTATTTCAGACGACCAGGAGGTGACCGGATTTATGGAGTTTTTGACAATCAGTTGCCAGCTGCTTTGAAAAAACTACCCTTCGATCGTCATCTTTCGTTGCAGAATGTCAAAAGAATTATTTCAGAAGCTGATGGTTATCAACCTCACTTGATTGCTCCTGAGCAAGGTTATCGACGACTTATTGAGGGATCATTGAGTTATTTTAGGGGACCTGCTGAAGCTTCGGTGGACGCTGTAAGTATTCCTCCACTGGGACCAGTATTATTTCGTTAAAAGATAATCTACTGGTTAATCTTTGAAATAACCAAAAAAATTTGTCTCAGGTTCACTTTGTGTTAAAGGAACTTGTGCGGCAGTCAATTGGAGAGTGTCAGGTGAGCTTCCAATATCATTATTGTCAAGTTATACTCTTTCTCTCTCGTGCTAAATGTTTCTAAATTTATTGGTTTCATCAGGAATTGAAACGGTTTCCATCTTTGCAATCAACTATAGCAGCAGCAGCATATGAAGCCTTAGAGCGATTTCGTGATGAAGGCAAGAAAACAGTGATAAGATTGGTGGATATGGAAGCTTCGTATCTGACTGTTGAATTCTTCCGGAGACTTCCTCAGGAAGTCGAGAGAGCACCAAACCCAGGGGGGAATTCACGGGGAAACCGACGGGATAACACACCACAAGAGAACTCAGGGGCGAATCCACGGGGCAACTCGCGGGAAAACCCACCACGGGAAAATCCAGGACTTGAGGTAACTGTTGATCGTTTCTCAGAGGGACACTTCAGGAGGATAGGGTCAAATGTCATGTCGTACGTAAATATGGTGTCGGATACTCTGAGGATCACCATCCCCAAAGCAGTGGTCTACTGTCAAGTAAAGGAAGCCAAACAAAATTTGCTTAATTTCTTTTACGTGCAAATTGGGAAGAAAGAGGTACAAACTCGTTTCTTCTTCTTTCAACGTACAATAAGTTTATTTCACATGTCATTCGGTGATATTTCAACGCATGTTTCTTACTTTTGCTGTTATTCGGTGGTATTCAGGGTAAGCAACTGGGTGACTTATTGGATGAAGATCCGACATTGATGGAGAGAAGACTACAATTGGCGAAAAGGCTTGAACTTTACAAGAAGGCAAGGGATGAAGTTGAATCTGTTTCATGGGTTCGATGAACTTGATGTATATGGCGTAGTGGCATTTTGTTTGTTAATATAGTTTCTCAATCGCAGTGATAGCTGGATTTTGATTGTTGAATTGATACCACGGACCTAATTCTGTATTGTTGTTTTTGCATTATTTTGTTTGATTCAGGTGATTTTGGTAAATAAAAAACTTAGTCTTGTATGATCGCATCCCTGCTTAGAACAAATTCCTAAAAACACTATTCCATATTTCAGGTTAATGTAATGGGTTCTTGATAATTTGTGTATTGAGTTGAAATGTTTAACAAGTAAATTAGTTCACCCATGCGGTAGTTCCAGTCATGGTACCAAGAACAAAGCTACCCCTGTACTGATGTGGTGAACTTCATATATGTTGTTGGTCATTTGGACATGTTACTATGACATAGGAAATGCAGGAAAAATGGATAATTGAAAAAAAAAAAAAAATCTAGCTCAAATGTTAACTTTCACGTGCTCTTCTAAAGCAGTCCACAAGTTGGAATCAGTAAAATCCTTAATCACCATAGTCGCCCCGGCTCCAGACAACATGCTTTCGGGTTCCCCGTTGCCAAACCTACAACTGGCATCCCAGCCGCCATTCCAGCTTTTATCCCAGAGACAGAATCCTTATGTATGCAAACATTGTAACAGAAAATTAGCTCACAGTATCAGTGATACTATCTACCCTACATTATTGGAAGGCGAGGTCAAGGTGTACCTCAAAGGCAAAAGTATGGTCAGAAGATATTCCAAGTTCCTGCAAAGCCTTCAAGTAGGGGTCTGGAAAGGGTTTTGCTCGTTCGCATTCACTTCCGATGACAACTAGTTCAAAGAATTCTTCGAGGCCCAGTAGAGAGATCATCAGATCCGCGTTTGATCTTGGGGCATTCGTCACTGCAGCGCGTCTCAGACCGTGATCTTCCACCCATTTGACCAATTTGTCAAGTCCTTTAACAGGTTTCATCTCTTCTGCTACTAATCTGTGTGTGTTTCAATTAAGATCATATTTAGCATATACTATATAGTAGAGAGAAAATAATTAAATTCCTGAGATAAGAAACAGATGAGATGATATGAAATTTAGTTAAGATTTACCTTCGAAACATTGCTTCCTTGTCAACGAAAAATTTCTTAGCTTTTTCAAGGTCCCAATCGTGGAAGAGAACGTGACAGAGCTCGTCGTTATGCTTGCCACTGATATCCTTTATGAAGAATTCTTCGGTTATGGGTTCTCCTCCATTGAATCCTACCTGATGGGTTGTAACATCAAAAGCTAATAAAGTGAGAAAGAGAAAAGTATTACCAAATAAATAAAAGATGAGAGAAGTAAAGGGGCGAGATGGAGAAGAAGATACCTCTTGAAGCATTTCTCTGAAGGCATAGTAATGGATGGGATCTGAATCAGCTAGTGTTCCATCAATATCAAACAGTATTGCTTCAAGTGGAGCAACAGAAGCAAGCGAAGAATGCCTAACAAATACCAGAGATTAGATTCTGTACATACGCTACAAATCATGCTGATTATATAACATCTCTAGACCAAGACGCTGAAATCAACTCCAGAAGAAGTATATTCTCATAATTTCTTTTTCACTTGTGTAGTTTCTCTTAAATGGTGAACATATAAGGATACTCTACGATGTATCTGCTATACTAACAATGAAGAACGCTACAGATTAGAACACATTTGCTTTATGTATTTGCTATGAAAATCTTGGTCTGTATATACACTTTTCCATGCACAAGGACTCGAGAATCATAGCTGTTGAGCTTTTAGGATTCTTATAATACACTTTACTCACTTGAAAGATTCCAACCGCATTTGATCAGCAGTGATTATCCACAAAAAAATTAGCCAGAATGAAGTTAATATGATATCAAACAGCTACAGTTTGAGTAGGAAAAAAGGTTCAAAGTGATGCAATCTCGAGCTTAAATTACAATAAATTATGAGTTATGACATCATCACCTCGCACTGTGTCTGCCAACACATCCAAAAATACATGTTTCCTATTTATCATAAATTAGAACCAAGCAACATCACTGGTTAAAACTCAAAAGACAATAACAGCTGTTGACTATCTCCAAATTCAAGAAAAAAGAGAATCAAGTTGTGGGCTACAAAATCACACCATATTAAACAAGCATCTTGAAAGAAATAAACGTCATAAATCCATGACTCCGTAATTGTCAAACTCGATGGGTGGGTGAGTAGGAAATACTATGCAATGTAAATCTCAGAAAAATAATTGAGAGAAGAAGAGGTGGGAGAGAGAAAGATACGTTGTTGTTAAGGAAGATATACTGTTGTGAAGAGCGGTAGAAATATTGTGATTGTTAGAAAATGAGGTGATGTAAAAAGGATGAGTTCGTTTGGGCACAAAATGAACGAAATGCTGAATGGAGGAGCTTAGAGAGGGCATGGTTGCTTGCAGTTTGCACCAATATTCCACCAACGCAATTTGTCACTATAAAAGAGAATCAGACTGGGACTTTCTGTTCTGTGCCGGAGTATGTGGTGTTGAATTAGACAGTCTTTAGTGTAGGACGATCGGATCGATGTCCTCCATGCAATTAATAACTTTTACACTAATTTTTTTACTGAAGAACGCGGTCTACTATCTTCAGCCATTTTTGTTTTTTTGTTTTTTTTGCCCCAACCCCCAAGCGCTTTTTTCTTCTCTTTGGGCAATTATGTCGTGTGGCTCCGCACTCTATTGTTAACGAAAACGTGAGAAATAAAAGTACAAGGAGCAAAATTTTTAAAATAAAAGTATAGGTAGAAATTTTTTAAAAATAAATCAACATTGTTGGGGCCTTGGGGCACCGAGTAAGTTTAGCCCCTGTTTTGAAGGTTAGATCCAAGTCCAATCTCGTTGATCAGCCTCATGGATCTCATTGGATCCTAATCACAGTGGAACCCCACTTCCAGTCGCTAGCATTCGACCCAACCATGGCTTCTTCTACATGAAAATTGAAAAAAAAAAAAAAAAAAAAGGATTTAAAGCATAATACTGAACTGAATTCAGTCATCGATACTTGTGAATCCTGAGCTCATTTCCATGGAAATTCACCAATTCAGACCATTCCTGCATAATTATAGAACGCTTTATTACATGACTCATAACCTTGAACTATGGACATGTATAAACAAATATGGTTAACTAAAATATAACCACGGCGCCCAAATGGTATCCGAAACCAAATAATTACCTATTGTGGGAGTTGCATATGCTAGCCTCCACATTAGAGAATTTGTCTTTCAAACAAAGAAAATTGACTTTTTCTCCAATTATTGTATTAAGATAAAAAGTCAATCGCAATAGCAAATTAATTATGAATCTCCAACTATAACCTTCACTTCTTATTCACTCAGGTGGTTTTCCAGTTTTAAGAACTTCAAGTATTGGGAAAAGGAATCACGCTAATCATTTTGGGCCAAACAATATAAGTCATCGAAGCGAGTTTACCTTTGGCAGGCTATCATTTGAGATTGTTAAACATGATTTTGTTAATGTGGTTGATGCCAATGTCACATATTGGTTCAATGGGCTGCTCATCATCGTCTGTTGAAGGGATGCCACTCAGTGTCGGCTCCCTACTGAATTCATCTGCATACATAGAGCACGAGTAAATTAATGTCATGACAAATGTTAGCTGCTTTTTAACTCGACCTCTGTATTCCATTTTCCAGATGTCATTAGAGGCCAAAAACATATAAATGTAGAGTAACACTCTTGTACACCAGTTGAACAATGCAGCTGTACACAACTATCACTTTTTTAGTTAAACAACTAATACCATTTAATAATACACTTGAGTTGCACGGTCACCTGGTGCATACAAGTTTTTGTCATAATAGTATACAACTCCTAGAAAGTGATCAAAATTACCAAATATTGAGTTCAAGGAGGTCGGGGGAGGAGTAGCCATGAAGTTCGCACTGATATAAAATGTAACCGCTAGTACAATTGCTACCATTGCATAGGTTGGTACAGCCAAAGCCCAATACCTGAAAAGTTATAGACTTGTTATAATAGACGAAAGTTTGCTTAAAGATTATAGGCTTTACTAGAATTTCAACCTGATACAAATATATACATTGTCTTTGGAACCTTTGTACTATTGTTTACTAGCATTTTAATAATCTATTTCAACTTGTTGCAAACAAAATCTAATAAATCCCAAACATCAAAATCAAAATGTTTGGTTCTCAGTTGGCCAAAACTAGTCAACAATCAAGCGACCTTTGCTCTCTCATAAGAACCGAAACTTCCATGATCATATGATGTCCATATATAAGAGAAAGAAAAGGAAAAAGAGGAAGGAAGCTTTTAAAATTTGAAATGCAAGCATATATTCTACTACACTAACCTGCTTGGATAGTAATAGATCCCTATGGAATGCAACCAATGGTCCGGAACATATGCCCATATAATGAAAATCGCTGTAACACGTGAAAATAACAGAATATCTTAAGATGCCATTTTAAATATAAGTATATTATCCTTGAGATCATGTTGATAATAACAGAATTGATTACTGGTCTAGAATCCAACTTTTAGACAGAAGAATGATAACTAACTCTAGAAATGTATTACTCTACAGAATACACAAACAACAAACATAATACTCGTCCAGTAACTGAGATGAGATTACCTTTTCATCATAAATTACAAACTAAACCAAAAACTAAACAGTTCCTTATATTATCAATTGCACAAGTTAGCAAACCATCAAGAAAGTGTCTGTGTGATCTTAACATGATTTAAATGTACTTCACTTTGGCAGGCTTTGATTAACTATGGTAGAGTAAAATTGATGAAAGTAAATTACTTTTGAAAAATTGTAGTCAAACATCCTATCAGGACACCATTACTTACAATTTCTCAAGTATACAGAAGCCCTAAATCCATTTATCTTAATTGAAACACATCCAAGGCAGAAATTAGGAGAACAATATATCTGCAAAGAAATTGGAAAGGAGGAGATGGATCTAACCTGTGAAAACAACGGTAGTGATGGACCCGACGAATCCATAAACCTCTGAAAGTTTTGGCCCATGCCCGCCGGAGACACCTAATTCCGTCGTAGAACGGTGGTCGACATCGGGAAACGACACGTTAGCCCTCCGATTCTTCGAGAAGCTCAGTATTCTTCTCGGGCTATTCACAGAACAACGCTCTTCCATCCTAATTCTTGCATATAATGGAATTCAATTGTATAATTTTCGGTCAGGCATTTCGTCGAGCAGCTGGTGCAAGACGGTTAACTGATTAAGATGCTGATTTACAACCTGTCCCAGTTACTTGACTCGCGTTTTACTGAAGCTTAATCATTTTAGATATTTATTGGGCTCCGTTAATTTTATATTTTAAGGCCCAATAAGAATAAGTGTGGAATGGAGGCCCAATCCATCATCAATTTCTACAGCTAGCAGGTCACTGTAATTTCTCGAGTATTTCTACAAACAAAACTCGTAATTTGAATAAAAGTATAATTATTTTTTTACGTTTGTTTTGTTGGGGAAACTCTCCGTCCCCCATTTATACCAAGGAAAAAATAAAACAAACGAGAAACAAATAAAGAAACAAAACCACAATCAACAACACAAAAATTTACGTGGAAAACTCTAAACCCGAAGAAAAACAACGGATCAGGAAAGAAACATCACTATATGATAAATTTTTACAATCATATAAATTATAAGTCTACATAACTCTCACATTCTCACAAATATGAGAAAAGAATTTAATTAGAGTCGAACACTAGACTAAAATGTATTGACCGGTGCACTTGTAACAGGAACACAAATGCTCCTTATATAGGATTTGGAACTCCCCTTTCTTTATTCTCATCCGATGTGGGATAAAAAACCCCTTTTATTTTAACACCTAAGCCCAACATGTTTAGCTTAGCAATTTTTTTTTTTGGTCTGGAAAAATTATAATTAATGTGGGATTGGCCTAGGTTCTTAGACATGATTGGTATGACTGAATAAAATTGTGGCTGAATTGAATGAATTAATGAATTGAATGATATATGAATAATCATTCTTATAATTGGTATGACCTATGAATGAAATATAAGTAGATGAATCCTGTTTTAAAATTATTATTATTATTAATTATATTTTAATATTAATATTATTATTGATTATTATATATATATTTTTAATATATTATTATTTTTAGCTTTTTAATATATATTTGTTAAAATAATATTTTTTATAATTATAAAAATAATATTATTATTGTGTTTATTATAATAATATATAATTTTAGTAAACATATATATATATATATATTAATATGTTTTTAATTATTGTTGAAAGTATGAGTTAATAATAAGGTTATATATTTTTTTAATATTTTTATTATTAATAATATATTGTTAAATAATAATATATTTATTTTATTTTCATTAAAATATTATTAAGAATTCGCTTTAACTTACATTTTTCGAGATATAGTATTATTATTAAAAAAAATTATATCATTTATGGCTAGGTCTTGTTTAAGCACCGGTTGCAGATCAAGCTCGTATAAGACATTTTAGAAGCATGCAACTTGTTATCTTTGAAAAAGTGCGATTTATTTTTACCTAGAAAAAGTGCAACTATTAATATGGAAACATAGTTGCATGCTTTCATTTGGAATAATTGCATGTTTTATTTTGTATAACAGACGCTTTAAAATGCAATATGATATGAGACCTTGGTCTTGCGGTTTTATGAGACCCATTCATCATTTATATATTTTAATATTATTATATTTACTATGATTATTATTATTATTGGAGTTGGTTATTATTTTTATTTTTATTAAATAATTTTTTTAATAAAATAATATTATTATTAAATTATTATTGTTGTTGTGGTGTAGAAGGTAATATTATGAAATGAATGATAATATTTTTTGTGGAAAAAAATTATATTCTTGAAATTGTGGAATACTTATTGTTGTTGTGGGGTATGTAAGGAATCACAATTCTTTTATTTTGAGGAATGACTATTCCTAATGGAATTATGATTCCTTTCAAAAAAACATATCAATCAATATATTTGGAATAGATTAAGGAATGATTATTTTATTTTTTATCTATTCCAACATACCAATCACATCCCTAGTGTGTTTTTTAAAATTAATTGTGGAATTGATTCAAGTTGAAATCGGGTCTTGATTAAAAGTGTCAAACAGTCAACCACGATTCCACGTGAAACTATTGTTCTTCACTTCTTCAATAACGCGCAAAGGAAGCGGGTTTTACCCTCCGGAATTTATTCCTACGCCAACAGAAAAACGTGTGGACTCAGAAAAGGAAATTAACACGAAAACCGAAGACGTCATAACTACTAAATATATTAATTACTACTTTTTTTGGGCTGTAATTGCTTCAGTTAGTTTGCCTTCCAACACTCCCTTTATATAAATACCCACACTCTTCATTTTCGATCCAAAATTTTCCCGTTCTTGGATCTACACAGTTTCCCTCTCTTTCTTGCCTTCTCTCTCTCTTACAGGAATTGGTGAGTCCCAGATCTTTATCTTCTGCCTTCTTGCCATTTTCTTGGTTTAAATTGCTGATGTTTATGATCTTATATCCTGCGTTCTTGTCATTTTTTTTAGATATCTGTTGATTTTCATGTTATAATCTGCTTGCAATTCGTGTTTGCTGGATTTTGAGTTGTTTCTTTCTCTAACATGGTTAAGAATATTGTTTTTGCACAATGTCCTATTTGATCTCCCAATCTGTGATGATTGATGGAGTCATGGAACTCAGACCGCAGGGTAATGATAGCTCTATCTTGTGCATCTTTAAGTTTCTGGGCTGATTTGGTGAATTTATTGAGGGAGGCTGCTCTTTCATAGAGATCGGATCTTTTTTATAATTTGTTGAATCTATTGGTAAAACAATATTCTGCTTGATTATGTGGCTTCTGGAATTTATGGGCTCCTTTTCTTAAGAATTATCTATCTTTCATATGTTTTTAGCCAGTTATTGTCTTAAAATTTGGTCATTTTTTGGATCTAGCATATGGAGTAACTATTTTTTGGTGGATCTAGCACCTCTGTGGAGTACCTAAAGTTTGGTGAAAAGATTATAAATGCTCAATGGCCTATTTGATCCCCCAATCTGCAGATTTAGGTTGCATGCTGATAATTTCCTTTTGAACTTTAGGCCTGTCTATCTTTACCTTCTATTTTCCAGTGCTAAACAATTGTGGCCATGATTTGGTTCCGTTTTGATCATGATTCAGTGTTCTTGATCTCCGTTCGTTACATGTATATTTTTTATGTTGCATGCTTCCATCCAAAACACGCACTAAAAAAACTTGAAAATTTACTGCAATTGATTATTTTGCCTATAGCGAGTAAGCTCATCAATCTTAGTATATTAAGTTTCTCAGCGATATGAGATTTTTGCTTTATCGTGCGTTCGGGTTTGTACTTTTTTTTTTTAATAGAAAGTCCTTCTAAGTGCCATTGGTATATTTGCTCATTATGCAGGTAATTGACCAGAATTTTTATTGGTATTATGGGGACCGTTGTTGATGCTGCAGATAAGGTATTGTCTTTTAATTATATTTATTGTTGTTCTTAAATGTTCTATTTCTCAATTTTGATTTGAAAAATGGTTGGAGGTATGGGTACAATTCCGATGTTTTACAACAAACTTAATGCACAAGAGGAATTTTAGTTTCTGAAATATATGCTGAAATTTGTAGACCCTTGGCCTTTCCTGTTACAATTAATTAAGATAGCTATGAAGCCCATATCATATAAAATCCATTTTATTTTATTTTTGGCAGGAAGCAAATGGAAGCGTAAAAATCAACAAAAAGGTCACTGTTGTTTTTGTTCTAGGTGAGTAACTTCCGTTTCCAGACACTTCTGCATACATGCCGATTGTAGACATTAGTGTTTTTCTGTTCAAGCTAAATGCATACCATTATCTTTTCTTGGCACTCTCTAATAATTTGGACACATTGTATTATTGCATGAAATTCTTCTTAACCAATCATTTTCTGTTATGCTATCTTGACATGTACATTAAACTTGAGCAGGTGGGCCAGGCAGTGGTAAGGGCACTCAGTGTGCAAACATTGTTGAACACTTTGGCTATACTCATCTCAGTGCCGGTGATCTTCTCCGGGCAGAGATAAAATCTGGCTCCGAAAACGGGTATATATTAATATTTTTGAACGAGGGTTGCTTCATGCTTGACCGGTGCTCTATTATTCTGAATCTTTTGTATATTCTTAAGAAAATAGTAACATTTATATTATTGACAAAAAAATTGATCTGGGTCATTGTGGTTGCTTTTATAAACTCATTATGCTGAGTTAATGATACAATTGTAGCCATTTCTTAAACATGTGTTCCTTTTTGTTTCTTATGATGTACTTTCGGAAAATTAATTATAACTCTTAATCCAGTAAAGAACTTATTATCCCACGGTTGTGAATAGCGTTATTGCTTTAGTGTTGTATCTCAGTCAGATTCTATGTGGTGTGTTTGCAACTAACTTGTCTTGTGACATGTAGGACTATGATTCAAAACATGATTAAGGAGGGGAAAATTGTGCCTTCGGAGGTAACAATTAAGCTTCTCGCTCGAGCAATAGAGGAAAATGCAAATGACAAGTTTCTTATCGATGGTTTTCCTCGTAATGAAGAAAACCGTGCTGCATTTGAGTCTGTAGTAAGTCTTTCCTTACCCCCTCTTCTCTTCTCTTATATGTGTGTGTATATATATACACACATACTTGTGTTTATATATGTTTAAATAGTGATGTTACTCCATATATACTTGTGCTAATTCATGCAAGTACAGTTATCTTTTTTTTTTCCCGTTTCCTGCCTTTTCCTTTTTCCTATGGTTGGATTTATCATGCATTTATTTTAAGATTTTTCCAGAGGAATATATCTCATGATAATGAATTTACCACAATATTCACGTTTTACCAATATAATTCTTTTTTATTCTTTTGCAGACTGGTATTCAGCCAGAATTTGTACTTTTCTTTACTTGTTCAGAGGAGGAAATGGAGAGGCGCCTGTTAAGTAGGAACCAGGTTTACATCATCGATTAGTTTCTTAATCAAAATTATCAACCATTCTCCGAATACTTCTATCTGTAATATCTTCAACTTCTTCTGATCATTCGTTTTGTGCCTTAGGGTCGGGAAGATGATAACATTGATACAATAAGAAAGAGATTTAAGGTGTACATGGAATCCAGTCTCCCAGTGATCGAATATTACGATGTAAAGGGTAAAGTTCGAAAGGTACGTAATATTTTCACGTTGATTTGTCCATGGTCTTAAGAAATAAATAATGGAAATGATCTTTTATTATTCTTTTAAAGATTGATGCTGCTAAACCGATTGAAGAAGTTTTTGGGGCAGTCAAAGCACTTTTCACCACTCCGAATGAGCAGGTAAAGTAGCATCTTGATATATACCTCCAAAAATTGGTACAGAATGTTAACTATGGTATTATTATCAAGTTGTAATCCTTATTAAAAAAAATAAAAAAAAATCATTTGAATGTCATGGAAGCAAGCCTGATTCTATACTATGCACATATTTCAAGGCAGAAGAAACTTGATTTTATGACTTAACTTGAATACTTGATAAAATTGGCAATTCAGAGTTGTTTTTTATTGTGTAAACAAGCTGGTGAGAACTGAGAATTTAGATGCTAAGGAATATATGCTCGAATATAGCTTTTTATATTGACACTATGAACTCAACTATCAGAATGTTAGATTCGTGACGCTGTGTCTGTGCGTTGGACAATTAGAAGAAGTTAAATCTTGCAATTTTTATAAGGAATAACATATTTTTGCCCCTGTACTTCTACTTTTTTTCTTTTGTCCACCTCATACTTTTTTCTTGTTTTTTGTCCCACTTAATTTCATTTGTACACTTTGACCTCTCGTGTTTTTTTTTTAATGATCAGAAAACATGTATTATATACTATTTGGACAAGGGGTACTCCAACCCCTACATCAAAGGCCCCTTGTATTTTTAATAGCATACAAGTGGTAAAAGCAAAAAAATAAAGGAAAAATTGAAATTAGAGGGAGTTAAATTTGCCTTTTTCCCATTTTATAGAATACAATGCACCCTTTAGCCTTAGTAGTGTTAATCATTTTCCTTTCTTGGATGTTCTAACTCACAGGTTGCTGCTTAAGGATGCTACTTAGCCCGTCAATTTGCACCTGATTTAGGTATAGGTAACGACTTCGTTAAATTGCTGAATATGTGGATGTGTTATTGATTAGATAAGTGATATTGAGTCGAAAATTTGTTTGCTGTGAAATTCACTCCCTATTTATGGATAGAGTAGGTCTCTGTTGAACCCAGGTTCACATGAACTCTCTTTTTCAAGTGTCACTGTTATGCATACGAAGTGTCAATGTTGTGCATACTAAGTGTCAATGTTTAAAAATCACTGTGGAAAATGTTTGATTTTTAAACAGTGACACTTCGTATGCAAAACAGTGATAGTGCATATGCAATAGAATGACACTTCATATGCACCATAGCGATACTTTGGAAATATTAATCCTATTAATAATCTTTTTTTGCAACTAGCAATCGTCCTCGTATCTTTTCCAGCATTTTTTGCTCAAACTTTTAATATTTTCTTATGCAGGTGGTTGTGAAATATACTGCATCACCAAGCTGATGTGCATTATTATTGGATTTCTCCCCCCCTGAGGGGGTCACATTTTACTGTTTGGTTATTTTGAGAACTAGATAAGTATTGGTTTCATTTGGCCTTTTTGCCTCTACACTGATCTACCATAGTTTTGATGAGGTTATTGCCTCTATATATGTTTGTCTCATATTCAGAATTACTTAGTAATAAGATTGCTCTGTCAAAAATAAAAAATAAAAAATTAATAAAATTGCTATATATTCACTCATCATTGATTAGTTTCTTGTGGGATTAGCCAAATCACAGTGATTTAGTTTGAGCGATTTAGTTTTGACGGTTTATACGAAAATAAATTAGCCAAATCGCAGGGATAACTGTTCATAAAATAGGCAGATATCTACTTTATACAGGTCATAATTGTGAGTTTGAATGATTATGGGCCTGTCCAACTAGTCCAAATCCAAGACAGGCCCACGGAATACGTTGTAGGCCCAAAATCCACCCAACCCATCCCAGTCTAACTACCGGATGAATGAGAATTTAACCATTGGATGAATGAAAGTTGGTGTTTAAAATCATTGTTGGTGTTCATTAGATTGGAAAGAGAGTGTTATCCATCCAACAAAATGGATGGATAGAGAAAATGCTTTTGGAGAAAATTAGGTAGAATTGAGATAAATGTGGGGCCACAAGAGGTGTATGGATGAATGAATGATTAATTAAACCACTATGAGAGTGTTTAAAAAATTGAATTTTTATAAATTAGTAATGTAAAAATGAGGTGGAGGAGAAAGAGTGGATGAATGAATGAATTTTTATTCATCCATTGTGGATGCTCTTACACCCTACTCTGTTTCTCCTCGAAACCAAATGCAAGTCCATGATTCACCTCAAGCAAATCCAGTGTCATATGATTGTTACTGGGCTTGATTTAGACGCCCTCGCTTACAGCCGATTAGTGGCTTTCTCTGCGCTTTCTCCAATGGGGGGGTGGTTTGAATTATTCGAAAAGATTATTGTCTGCAATGCCGAACCCCAATGTGTTTTCTTGGAATGTTGTCATTCGAGCCATCTGCGAGAGTGAATATTCATCTGATGCTTTTCTTTTGTACAAGCAAATGTTGGGTTTTGTTAGTTTCAGTGGTGTGTGTTTAAGGCCTGATAATTTTACTTTTCCTTTATTGCTCAAAACTTGTGCAAAATTGTGTCTTTCTCAGTTGGGGTGTGGGATTCTTGGTCATGTGTTCAAGATTAGCTATGAAGGGGATATATTTGTGCACAATGCTTTGATTCATTTCTTAGTTTCTTGTGGGGAATTGGAGGCTGCCCACAAGGTGTTTGATGAAAGTAGTGTGAGGGATTTGGTTTCTTGGAATTCTTTAATTAATGGGTATGTCAAGAGTGGGAGAGCTATGGAGGCTTTGAGAATATACGGGGAAATGAAGATGGCAGGGGATACTGATCCAGATGAGATCACTATGATAGGTGTTGTTACGGTGTGTACTCAATTGGAGGATTTGAAGCTTGGTCGCAAATTCCATCAAGATATAAGAAACAGAGGATTGAAGATGAGCATCCCACTTGCTAATGCACTTTTAGACATGTATGTAAAGTGTGGAGATGTTAAGGAAGCGAAAGCTTTGTTTGAGAAAATGGAGGAGAAGACGATGGTTACGTGGACTACAATGGTGGTGGGGTACCTTGAAGCTCGGGTATTTGGACAAAGCTCGGAGACTCTCTTCAACGCAATGCCAGAGAAGGACGTTTTTTCCATGGAACGCGATGATAAGTGCTTATGTCCAAGCCCATCAAGGCAAAGGAGCGTTGTCTTTGTTTCATGAGATGCAAGAAATGAAAGTTGAACCAGATGAGGTGACCATGGTTAGCTGCTTAACTGCCTGCGGTCAGCTAGGAGCACTAGATGTTGGAATATGGATTCATCGTTACATTGAGAAACATAACCTCTCTTTCAACGTTGTTCTCGGAACAGCATTGGTTGACATGTACGCAAAGTGTGGTAATATAGGAAAAGCGCATCAGGTTTTCCGTGAAATCCCCACCAGAAATGCACTGACTTATACTGCTATAATTGGTGGATTAGCGCTTCATGGGGACGCACAAGAAGCCTTATCTTGCTTTCGTGAGATGATTCACGCGGGTTTAATGCCAGATGACGTAACTTTTCTGGGAGTTCTGTCAGCGTGCTGTCACGGAGGGTTGGTGGAAGAGGGTCGAGAGATTTTCTCTCAAATGAGTTCCAAATTTAAGATTTCCCCGAGAATTAAACATTATTCTTGCATGGTTGACCTCTTGGCAGGGCCGGTCGTCTGAAGGAGGCCGTACAGCTTGTGGAAAGCATGCCTATTGAAGCAGATGCTGTGGTTTGGGGGGCACTGTTTTTTGCTTGTCGAATGCACAAAAACATCGAGCTTGATCAAACTTCTTCAGTTGGATCCCGGTGATAGTGGAATATACGTATTGCTTGCGAATATGTACGTCGAAAGAAATATGTGGCACAAGGCTGGGGAGGTAAGGAAGATGATGAGGAATATATCTGGCCTGGTTGCAGCTCCATTGAGGTTAATGGAAATCTGTATGAATTTATAGTCAGAGATAAGTCACATTCTCAATCCAGCCAGATATATGAATGTTTGGTTCAGTTATCAAAACAAATGGAGCTTGTAGAATGTGTAGCTGGTGTAGGGCACCTCAATGATGAGGTTCTGTTTGCTTCTGAAATTGGCAGATGATATAGAATGTGCTTTGGTTTGCAATGACAAAGGATAAAGGTGTTAAACGCTCTGTTTCATAGGTCCATTTTTTAAATTTGATGGTTTCGGTCTTCATTATATCATATTCGACGAAAAAGCAGAGACTACGTTTGGTTCAAATTTCTTCAATAGAAATAGTAATTGGAATCATCGAATAGTGAAATACAATGAGAATGATATGCTCTAGTTTTGTAATAAGTTGAGACAATAAATTATATGGGCGAAATATGCCAAACATAAATTGGTCATCTTTTGTTCTCATTAACCACCAGAATTATACATTCTTTCGCATTATCGTTATTATTGAAGAATTATGAATCACGTGTCCCCTAAATTGTAAGACCAGTACTTTCTAGAGATTGATGTTGCACATTCAATTTTATCTTTCAATAAGATCTTCACATTTGTTGGTGTTGGTACTCCAGAGGTGAACAATATATCATAACATAAGCAATACATACAAGTTACAGCTAAACTGATGAAAAGCAACAGAGACCAACAGCATTCGATTTTCATATTCCCACAAGGATTAAAGGTCAAACAAATATGATACCATTCGCCTGAATGGTATCAAGAATAATAGCAAGTCTACCTTCAATACGTTCATTCTTCTTCGCCTCATATGCCACTGCATATACATCAGCATCCTTTGATCGTTCAGCGATCAAAGTTCCTATAACTCTACATGCATTGTTGTCAGTAAGAGAAGGCAAAGTGTTCCTCAGATCCTTTGAATTTGTGGTAGCAACCGATACAACTTTGCTAGTACCGCGATGCATCACTTTTGCATGAACAAATCGCTTGGAAAAGAACACGTTCAACAGAAATGGTCTCATATACATATCTGTCTTTTGTTTCCATGATTTTTTGTTAGGCTTCTTAGCAGCTTCACTACGAGATCTCCTCGTCCAAGCAGCTTGAGCTACGATCCCCTTCAAACATTCATACAAGATCAGAATACATGTGACAGAAAATGCATCAAGAAGATGAAGAGAACATATAATGCATAAACATATTCACCACAATCAATCAAACATGTTCGTGCATTTTTTTTTATATAATACATCAACTATTCAATAAATTCTTCTTCCAAAATTTTCTCCAACATCATCCAAACATAGCAGATAACAACTAGAGTAATACAAAGCAGCTACTGATAGCTAATTTATCTCTGCAATTATAAAAACATGATTACATGCTTACCCTGTTCAACAAAAAACGCCTACATTTTTTTTCTTGATTAGGCAAAACGGTGACTCGAACCCATGACCTCACAGCATAAGTAGTGGTGCTCTAAAAAACGTCTACATTGTTTTTTTTTCTTTTTCAGAAAACGTCTACATTGTTGAGGTGTACAAATGTACAAGCCTTAAAAGGGTTTCTTCACAAGCATTACCCTTTTTCATATAATTGCAATAATAATTCACCAGAATTAGGGCAAAATGCTATGTTTCATCTCATCATCCCGCCAAGATCAATTACATCCGAAAAAGTGGCACCAATCTAATTTCAATTATATCTTTCGTCTATTTGTAACAAAGCAGAAGTAGCAATTAATCAATTATATCATGAAAACGCGCCAATAGAATGTACAGAGATATACATATACACACAACAGAAACATACGTCAAAGCAAAATCCGGAAACGGTCATAATAAAGTAAATTCAGAACATTTATTCAGGTGCAAACATCTAATAGTAAAAGAAAATAGAAGGGGATAATAGCTAGTCAGGAAAAGATTTCTATGGAGAAAAAATACCTGTTTCGGAGTGAAATTTAAACTGGGCAAAGTTGAACTATTTGTGGAAATTTTGATGTTTGGAAAAGAAGTAGACCATGAGAGATTATTACGTCCATATATTTTGGTTGAGAATATCTCTGAGGATAGAAAGAGAGACGCAGACGGTGGTGTGGATATGCAAGCTGCCATTGTTCTTCTTCCTCTTTAGATAATTGAGTGAAATGGCCAGGGGAGGTACATGATAATTTCTGAGTGAAATGTGAAGTGGGCCGAGTGGCAGGCTCATAAACCTGACTTAAGCCCAATATTTTATCCAATCGAATTTCAATGAAAGCCCATTTTTAGACTTTCGACGAAAATTTGCAGAGTCCTCCATGCTGTGCCATATGCCTTAACGACATACGCGGCGGCGATAGTTACCGGAAACTGGCGGAGTGCAACCACATCTTCCATCGTGACTGCATTGGTATATGGCTAAGGTCGCACCCCACGTGCCCACTTTGTAGTATTGTGAATTTGTGATATACCTTGCCCTCACACCTTGCAGACAATTTAAGCATCTCTTTCTCGTAGAACGTAGCCACCTGAATCCCCTGCTTGCACAGAGCAGAAACAATGGCAAAAGCAAGTTTGGAGAGGGAGCCTCTGAATAGGACTTGAGTGGTGCCTTTTGGGATGCTATTTACGACAACGGCTACTTCCATCTATTACTTTGATGTTTAAGGCAGGATGTCTTTCAATGAATAGTACCTGCAAAGGTATTAGTTGAGTTTACATCTTCCATCCACACCGCATTGTATAAATAGAGAGGACTAACTCTCTATCATTTACTTTTTCATTCCTTTCTGTTATGCAGTTACCCTAGAACACTTTCTTCCAATCTTGTAATCTTGATTCATCAATGAAGTTTTATATTTTGTTCATGGATTCATCATATGGTATCAGTTTTTAGGTTATCGATCGATTCTTACGATCTTTTTGCTTCCGCATTTTTTGATTACTTCACGTTCCTTTTCGCGATTTCCTTCGATTAAGGTCTACCCTTGATCAATTTCTGCGTGTTTATCACGATTTCTGCGATTTCTTAATTGTTTTTGTCCAATTTCGCTTTTGATTTTGATGGAGCATCAAAATCCTACTGTTATCGATCCGACGTCTTTGAATCCGGCGCTAAATCCGTTATCGTCTTTATACTTACATCATAATGATAATACGACGGTTTCCATTGTTCTTGAGCTGTTAAATGGATCCAATTTCACCTCCTGGAGCCATTCAGTGAAGAGAGCTTTGAGCGTTAAGAACAAGGTGCCCTTAATTGACGGGACGGTTCAACGGCCGGTTGAAGCAGACGATCGAGCGGTTTACTTGGCCTGGGTAAGGGCTAATGACCTGGTGCTGATATGGATATTGAATTCCATCGAGTCAGACATCAAGAAGACATTGGAATATTTCACTGTTGCGAAGGATGTGTGGGATGAGCTACATGTTCGCTATGCAAAATCTGATCTCTCTCGGGTTTTCTAGCTTGAGAGGTCTCTGAACACCATCTCCAAAGGTACTAAATCTCTTGTTTTGTATTACAATCAATTTAAAGTACTTTGGGATGAATATCTTAGTTTTAGGCCGGTTTTACGTTGTGCTTGTGGGGCTATGGATTCCTATACTTGTGAGATACTTAAATCTATTATTAAAATCCAAGAACAAGATGCTGTTATGAAGTTTCTTGCTGGGTTGGATGATTCTTTTACTGCCATTCGTAGGCAATTGTTTTTGGCATCCCCTTTTCCCCCTCTTGCCAATGTGTATTCTCTTCTTTTGCAAGAAGAGTCACAAAGGAATTTGCATACGTCGGTTGATAGTGTTGACTCTATGGCAATGTTGGTTAGAAATACAAACTATGGGAATAATCTAAAGGATAGAAAGAAAGGGTTGAAGTGCAGCCATTGTGGTGGTCCTGGTCATTCAATTGAAAGATGCTTCCAATTAATTGGTTATCCACCAGGGTGGAAAGGCCCAAGGGGTTCTAAGCCTGCTGATAAGGGTCATACTTCTGCCAATGTTTTGGTAACTAAATCTTCACAAGAAGAGATTACTGATAATGCTGTTAATTCTAACCCATTGTTCAATCAAGAAATGTTTGAACATTTTTTAGCATTCACAAAGATGCAAAAAGGGGATGAATCAAAGCATTCTGCAGCTGCTGCATTCACATCCACTGGTGAGCAGTCAGGTATGCGTTTCTGTTTTAATACTTGTATTAAGACTACTAGAACAACCAGTTGGATATTGGATACTGGTGCAATAGATCATATGATCAGTGATGCATCATTGTTTACTGCTACTTCTCAGCCTAATTGTGTTAAAATAAATTTACCTAACAATGAAATGGCTATTGCAACTTTGAAGGGTGATATAGTTTTAAGTGACAAATTGGTTTTGCATGATGTATTGTATGTTCTAGGTTTTCATTTCAATTTACTATTTGTTTCTCACCTTACAAAACACTCTTCATGTATTGTTGTTTTCTTGTCTACTCATTGTGTGTTACAGGACAAGTTAACACAGACTGTGATTGGTACTACTGAGCAAGTAGGAGGCCTGTATCATTTGAGATTTCCTACTGTTTGTTTGAATACTGTTTCTGATAGGAATATTTCTAGTTTTAGTCTTTGGCATTCTAGATTAGGACATGCTTCTTTGAAATGTTTGTCTCATATCAAGCATATAAATGTGAAAGATTAGACTGATGTTCCTTGTGATATATGTCATTTGGCTAAACAGAAAAGGTTACCCTTCAATAATAGTGTTTCTTGTTCTGATGCTCCTTTCGATTTGGTTCACTGTGATGTTTGGGGTCCATTTTCCACTACTTCCTACACTGGTCATAAGTACTTTCTAACTATAGTTGATGACTACAACAGATGTACTTGGATTTATCTTTTAATAGCAAAGTCTGATGTTAGTATCTCTTTAACAAGATTCCATGATTTCTACTCAGTTTAATAAGAAAATAAAGGTTCTTAGGAGTGATAATGGAACTGAGTTCGTTCTACATGATTTTTATAATAAAAATGGAATAATACATCAGACCTCTTGTGTGGAAACACCTCAACAAAATGCAAGGGTTGAAAGGAAACATCAACATTTCTCCAAGTTGCTAGAGCTTTATTATTTCAATCTTGCTTGCCTCTTCAATTTTGGAGTGAATGCATATTAACTGCTGCACATATCATTAACAGGATTCCTGCTCTAATTCTCAACAAAAGGTGTCCTTTTGAATTATTGTTTGATAAACCTCCTGATTATGAGCATATGAAGGCTTTCGGTTGTTTATGTTTTGTTAGCACATTAACTGCTCATAGGCATAAATTTCATCCTAGAGCTACAAAATGTGTTATGATTGGCTACCTTTTTGGTACAAAAGGTTATAAATTGCTTGAGATATCCACTGGGAAAATTATTATTTCTAGAAATGTAAAATTTTATGAATCCATTTTTCCTTATTCAGACAAGAAAGGTACTGATATGTTTTTGGATAAGCTTTTTGCTGAAATTGTCTTCAAATACTTCTATGCTGCATGATGATGAGATTCAACATGTTAATAATGTTCATAACATATCTGATACTGATTCTGGACTTGGTCCTGATATTTCTATTACTGGTTTTGAACATGTTTCTCATAATCTTCATGATAACACTTCTATTGATAATCACAATGAGTTGAATGAAGAAGTTTCTGAAAGTGTTATTAGTCATTCTACAAATGGTTTGCCTATTGAATCAACTGCTCAGGTAATTGAGATGGAACCCAGAAGATCAACATAGGGACAGACACCCTCCTGCTTACCTTCAAGTATATAAGACCTCTTTACCAGGTTCAATTTCTCATAATGCAAACATGGTAAACACTAAAGGAAAGTTGTATCCCATTTCTGATTATCTTTCTGTTCAAAAATTATCTTCTGTTCATACTCATTTTGTTGCTGCCATTTCTCAAATTACTGAACCAAGAACCTATAAGCAAGCAAGCACAAATTCAAACTGGCAAAATGCAATGAATTTAGAAATTCAGGCTTTGGAAAGAACTAATACTTGATCTTTAGTTTCTCTCCCACTTGGAAAACATTGCATAGGCTGTAAATGGGTTTATAGAGTTAAATATAAAGCTGATGGCTCTATAGAAAGATATAAAGCAAGATTAGTTGCCAAAGGTTATACTCAAAAGAGGGAATGGACTATTTTGATACTTTTTCACCTGTAGCTAAAATTACTACAGTAAGAATCTTACTTGCTATTGCTATTTCAAAAGGTTGACATATTCATCAACTAGATGTTAACAATGCTTTTTTTGCATGGAGATCTAGTTGAGGAAGTATACATGAACCCTCCCCCTGGTTATCTTGAACATACTGACAACAGGGTTTGCAGGTTAAACAAAAGCTTATATGGACTCAAACAAGCTTCAAGACAATGGTTTCATAAGTTGTCTGTTTCTCTCATTGAATTTGGTTACATTCAATCTCTTGCTGATAGCTCCTTATTTACCAAATATTCTAATGATCACTTTCTTTGTTTTTATTGGTATATGTTGATGATATTATATTAAGGTGGATGGCATTGATGAGATTAATAGAGTCAAATATTTTCTTGATAACAAGTTTACAATTAAAGATCTTGGCATATTGAAGTATATACTTGGTATTGAAATAGCTAGAAATGAACATGGTATGCATTTGTGTCAAAGAAAGTATGCATTAGATCTTTTAGATGAATGTGGATATTTGGGAAGTAGGCCTTGTTCTACTCCAATGGATTCTAAACAATCCTTTATTTACGAAAAAATCATCATTGTTCTGAGGATCCTTCTACTTATAGAAGGATTGTTGGTAAGCTTCTATATCTAACCATTACTAGACCTGACTTGTCCTACTCTATACAGACTCTTACACAATTTATGAGTCAACCCACTGATGCTCATTTAAGTGCAGTACACAGGTTGCTCAGATATTTGAAGACAAACCCTGGCCAAGGAATTTTCTACTCAAACAAGAACACCTTCAAATTGCAAGCATTCACTGATTCAGACTGGGGAAAATGTGAAATCACCAGAAGGAGTATCACAGGATATGCAATCTACATTGGAGAATCTTTGGTCTCATGGAAGTCTAAGAAACAACCAACAATTAGTAGATCTTCAGCAGAGGCTGAATACAGAGCAATGACATCAACATCTTGTGAATTACAATGGATCTTATATGTTCTGCAAGATCTAAAGATACCTCATCCTCAACAAAAAAAGATCTTCTCACACGGATAGCGATTCAAAGATTTTCAATAGCCCACAACCCTGTGCTACGTGAAAGAACAAAGCATATACAGATTGATTACCACTTTACTAGAGAGAAGATTCAAGAAGGATTCATCAAAGTAGTTCAAATTCCAACAACAAAGAACTTAAGTGACATCCTTACCAAGCCACTGGGACCAAGTGCTTTTCAGGATCAAAAGTCCAAATTGGGACTTATTAATATACACTCCCAATTTGAGGATGCCCACACAATTGTACCTTAAGTTTCTCAAAGAAGTTCCTCTCGACAATGAATGTGCGGCCAAAGAAGTAATTCAGGATCACACAAGACCATGTTATAGGCCACATGTACCATTTGGAGTAGCAGTTCAGAGGCCTTGAAGCAAAAGAGGCAAATCCCACTTGGAGATGAAACAGGGAATCTTGTGTTGTTAGATGTGTCAAATGTACCACATCTGGAACTTCTTCCTTCCTCTTGAGCGACGTTTCATGTAATGCATCAGTAGACTTGTCCGTGGTACCATGAATGTAGTCATAGAAAGGCATGAACAACGAGTAATTGGTCCGGAATTGAGTATGATGCAAAGAGTGAAACCTGTTGGATTACTTATGCATTTGTCAGTATTAGTTGTTTCATGCAAAAGTATTAGTTTCTATACCATAAAGTGATAGTTGCGAATTAAAAATACGGTAAAAACTATTTTGCATAAGAGCAACGCATATAAATAAATGGGACTTACGAGGGGGTGTACATCAAGTATTTGAGAGGGGGGAAGACGGAAAATACGGATTTAGGAATGATCTCGAAGTTGCAGTGGCCCATATTGTTCATGAGATCAATATAAGTGATGTATCCAAAGAGGGACGCTATGGAAGCAATTCCAGTGAATAAAGTTCCCAGAACAGGAATTGCAAACAGCAGAAAATATGAAATATGCTCTGCAAATGGATGTGTAACAGCTGCCGCAAATACAAATTAATATCAGAAAAATAATTAAAGCACAATTCTCGTTCTTGTACACCTGTTGTGTCTTTTCACTTAACAGTATTACTTATTTTCATAAAAAATATTAGTTGTCACTGAACAGTATTAGCTGTTTCCAGTGAATGATATTATTTGTTTTAACTGAACAATATTAGTTGGTTTTCACTGAACAGTATTAGTTGAGTCTATTGAACGGTATTAGTTGAGTCTTAATAAAATGTTACATGAAATGGGCTCGGTGACAATGGAAGAATGGTGGTGAGAATGGTATCTGGAGTAGAGATAATGGTGGTGCAATCCTCTGTGCAGCCAGTAGTACAGATACTCGACGGGGCCAGCGTGGAGCAAAGCCGTGATCATTACGCCGTCGCTCCTCCAAAACGGCAGGAACGAAGCACATTTCAATGTGGTGTTGTTGATAATGTAGAACAAAAGCCCATTAAACAGAATCTGGTCATCCCTGCAAGCAATTACGTACACCATGTTTGGATTTAGGTACATTAAATTAGAATTATTTTGTTAAATCGTAGAAATTAATTAATTACCAGTTGCTTTCCCTATCAACTTGTTCAAACTCAATGCTCCTATCAAGAATTCTGTTACTGCCTTTGGCTGTTTTGTGACGAGAAATGGATATCCATATTTGGTTATGAACAACTCTTGATATTAGAAATGGTATTGTAAGCAAGTTGGTGTAATCTCTGTTATTATCATTCCATAGGAGTAAATGCTGTGGATTGCCCATGGACCCAAGATGATATACTAGAAAAACAAGAGAAATTAAGGGTTTAAATTTTTTGTAATTAATTTTGTTGAAATGAATTCATGCACATTTTTTTTTGAAAGCTTTTGTTTTCGTTTTGAAATTGGTGGGTGATTGTTTTCATTTTTTGATTTTGGTCTGTAAGTTATCAAAAATTTTGAAATTGGTCTTTTAACCTATCAGAAGAGGTCACCAAAAGTGAATTAATTGCCACCTATTTAATTATTTTTTTTTTCCTTTAATTTTGAAATGTCACCTAAACTTTTTTTAATTCAAATAATTTGTTGAATTTTTTTTTTTTTTATTATTTTTTAGGAAGGAGAGTGGTTTTTGCGTTTATTGATTTAATTTTTTTTTTTTTTTGCGTTTATTGATTTCCACACTCCATATATATATAGTCGAGTTGGTCTCTTATGAAACATATATATGTTATGAACTTAAATTATTTGATCTATTTAACTCATTTTCAATATATTTTTCTAAATCACTAAATTTAACCCGTATTATACTCTGAATTAAAAATAAGGTTCATAATTTTTATTTTTTTTTATCGGACAAAGTTAGTTGTTAGTAGTTAGTGCACCAAGCACCCAAACACTCCACAAATTCACCAAGCCACTTTATAAGTCCCATACTCCAATTCGTTTCCAAAGGGAATCGAACCTGGGTCTCCCACTCAATTGAGGAGCCCAGTGGCCAGGTGGGCTGGTTATAAGGTTCATAATATGAACCAGATCTATACAAGTTTTTATCATAATAAATTCGGAAAATAGGCAAAAATGCCTAATAAATTTGCTGATAAAGCTAGACATGAGGCACCGGGTTGGATATGATGAATTCACCTGCCTTCAATTTTTAGGTAATCCTTTCCAAATATGTTATCCTCTATCCTATTCATTCCTAAGGTATCATATCACTTGTACAAAGTGTGGGATGATCAACAACACGTATTAAAAAGGTGGTGTTGGTCCATTTAATATATTTTCAAAATCAGATGGATTCAAGTGAAACGCAATGCCTTGTATGCATATCAGACGATCTCCCAAGTACCGCCTAAAAATAGAAAGTTCATAAATTTTAGGTTGGTTGCACCTAAAAATATTAATTACGCATGTCCCACCAATATGTCCTAGAAGACTTTAAGATTCATTGAAGATGCCATTAGAAACTAAGATTCAAACACATTCTTTAAATAATCTATATCTTCAAATTTGAAGCTTCGAAGGAATTAATGACAGGGAAGTGACTGATATCCAGCGGTACGGAAGACATTTTATGTTGCTCAGCATCTCAATATTCATCCTCTCAATACGGATGCTGCGTTTCGCTTGGGTTTGGGCACTGGTATTGTTGCGGTGATGAGGGATGAGAGAGGCTCGGTCCTGTGGATGTATGCTGAACGCGTTGAATCGGCTTTGTCTGTTGAGCTTGGGGAAGCAATTGCTGTTCGTGAGGGGATTAACAAGGCCTGGGATTTGTGTTTATTAATTGAGATGGATTCCCAGGTTGTCTACTTTGCACTAATTCATGTGCATGATGATATGTCCGCGTTATTAAGGAGATCCGTGAGCTTTGTGCTCGTTTTATTTCTGTTTCTTTCAGTTGGGTTCCTCGTTGTGGAAATACTGTGCCCGAGTCAATAGGGGGCGGCAATGTGAGAAAAGAGGCGGCAAGATTAGATGACAAGAAAATTGTTCTAGTTTTGTCACCAAAGAATAGTGTCCAAGATTTGCAAGATATATCTTTAAGATTTGGGGCAAGATTATCTTAGATTTACAGTTTTATTTCGTTCCTTAGGGTAGATTTCATTTTTTGTCGTTTATCTTTTATTTAAATAAAAAGTATATAAATAAAATCGAATTTAGATTTGAAATTTTGAGATTTGGCGTAATTTTTTTACAACATACATATCAGATTTTGGTCATATTTTTATCACGTATAAGTATTGGGGCGTTTTTCTTTGTTTTCATATGTTAATAATCAAAAAACTTTTAAAAACTTTGGCAAAAATTTTTGTCAAAACTCAATTATTTATCGCCAACCTACGTTAAAAATGAATAATTAATATCGTTCTTGATCATTTTTGGCAAATTTTATTAATTGTGTTTTGCGATCGCGGTTTCATCAATGTCTCTTGAGTTGAATATTTAAAATCATTATCACAATTTCTTTCAAATGTTGAGCCAACTTTTTCATTCTTCCAAAATTTAGGGCCGAACTAAGTTAATATATTTGGGCCACCAGTTTGTAATATATAGAATGGGCCATTTTCGCTTTATTGTGGGCTTCTTTTCTTTCTCCCTTGGTCGAGATGTGGCACTCCACCTTTTCTTTTTCTTCTTGCACACACTAAATAAAAATCACTAAGAAATAGAAATGCATTGCGAAAATGTCTATCTCAAGTCTCAACAATAGAAATCGATTGCTTAATTATACAGGCGTAATTAATGTTTTCAGATCCAGACACACATATCATGGCCTTTTAAGTATCATACATTTATTTTATATTTTATTTATACTAATATATATATAGAATTATTTGGAAATAGTTCTGAGGCGAAATCCGTGGTTAAGAGCAGCTTCCCAAATGTTGTTAACATCGAAAATGGAGTCCCCACACTCATGCACATTCCATTCTTCCACCCAAATCATACACCAAGGTGAATTTCGATCTATACCGGATCACAAAAGGTACTCACAAGTTACAACTTACAACACACAAATAACTCATTAATTTCAAGTTGTCAACTCATTGAGAACAGCATCTTTCATCTCTAGGTCTCGCGTTTGAACTCACTAAGGTCGATCAACTCTTGAGATTAATCAATCCATCAGAGTCTATTCATTTTAGCTTTCAGCGCCCCATTTTATCTTGTGTTGCATTATGTATTGAAGTTAAAGAGTCCAGTTCTGCAATTAATAGTGGGGATGGGTTCATTTGGCAAAAACGATCCTCCCAAATGGATTAGTTAGTCGTTGGGTTTGATACCGAGTTATAAAAAAAATAAAAAATTTAAGTTGTCAACTTAGGGTGTAATTTCATCTCGGATCACAAAAGGTCTCCAAGTTCGAACCCCTAACTCATTCTGCGATCAACTCTTGAGATGAGCAGGTACCCATCTAGAGTTTAGCCTAATTAGTTAGTCGTTGGGTTTGATACATTTAAATTATAAAAAATAAAAATAGGGCATTTAGTGGGACGGTGGGTTTGGCGATCCCTCCCGATTAGTTAGTCGAGATTCGATCTGATACCAAGTTAAAAAAAAAAAAAAAAAATTCAAGTTGACAACAACATTTTAAAGTTTGGCTCGCTTTTGATTCTACATACTTGAAAAGGACAAAAATATTATGGATACAGATGTATTTAGATTTTAGACATTTTAAAAGTATTTATTAAATTTTAATAATTCGTATGACCTTTTTGACATATAAAAGACGTTTAATCAATTTATATTATTTATTTCCTCCTTTTTAAAATGTAATATATACATCTTAAAATTATAACATAAAAACCTGCATATAATACGCGGGAATTACCGTAATAATATATATGGGGTAAATTTTGTATGGTTTTATAAATCAAGTGCATTTTTAAACATGCATCTAATTTAATTGAAACATACATTTTGTGTTTACTGAAACATGTAAGTGAAATCGCTGCATGTTTCAATTAACACAGTTATATATTTTAAAAATATTTTTGGATTGTGGAATGAGCTTGGTGGCCAGTGTACCACTGCATGGTGTAGAAAAATTATTTGAACTTGATAGTAAATCAAAAGGCACTAAGAAATAGAAATGCATGTGTTGCAAAGATTAGATGTCGATCTCAAGTCTCAACAACAGAAATTCAAATGCCTAATTTATTCAGGCGCAATTTATATTTCAGATGCAGACATTCATATCATGGCCTTTTAAGTACCATACATTCATATCATATAATATTATAAGATTCAAATGATATATATGGAATTATTTGGAAATAGTTGTGAGGCGAAACCCATGGTTAAGAGCAGCTTCCCAAATGTTGTTAACATCGAAAATGGAGTCCCCACACTCATGCACATTCCATTCTTCTAAAGCATGCAGTATTCCAGCCACACGCCAAGCACTCATAACTCTTCTTGGCAACCAATTCTATACCCAAGAATTAGTATATTAGTAGTTAAGAATTTATTTAAATCATTCAATTGAATATGACAATTTAGCTCATATATGCCTTAGAAGTATGCACAAAGATAATTGTACCTCACAAGAATTCAGATTGTGGAGGGAAGATGGCGCCACCATAGATGGCGTTTGATAGTAAAAGGCATCGTCTCGAGCTTTCTTTGGTGAGAACCGAGAGAAAGGAATGAATACAGTCCCCTTTGGTGCCTTGAGTTGTTCATCTTCCGACAATCCATCTCCAACTATCCATATCTACAAATTAAGTGCATGGGGCAAAAGTTAAAAATAAAAAATTAATATACATGTAACATACTATATAATGTTTACCTTTTGAGAGTAAGTTTTAGAGAGGAACACATTATCACCCTGAGTTGTGGCAGATAGTCTAAGCTTCTCGTTTTCATAGAAAGTTGCAACCTTAATACCCTGCTTGCACAAAGCGGAAACAATAGCAAACGCGGTTTTGGAGAGACTGCCTCTGAACAGGACTTCAGTGGTACCTTTTGGAATGCTATTTAGGACAACGGCTATTGCCAAGCTACTTCCATCTACTATTTTCATCTTAAAGTTAGGATATTTTTCTATTATGAGTGCTCCAATTCTGTTATGATCCTCATCCTGAAATTAAATAAACTAGTTTATTATTGGTAATTTGGCATCTATGAAAGCAGAGGATATTTGATCCAAATTTCATTGTGTAAATGAAAGGTTAAAAAAGAAGTTGCCTTGTTCATGAGGCCTAGGCTTAAAACCTTGACACCTTGTGCTTCTGCCTCGAGTATGGCTTCTTTAATTAAGCCATTGATAGCTTCCCCACGCCATTTCTGAGAATACTGCATGTAAACAATGATCAGACCATTTTCAGAAAACGTACATTTATTATGGCAAAGATAACTGAAGAATAAAATAGGGAGGGGAGTTATTAGTTATTACCTGTACGGTGTATCGTGGGATCGCCCACAATTGTACCTTAAGTTTCTCAAAGAAGTTCCTCTCGACAATGAATGTGCGGCCAAAGAAGTAATTCAGGATCACACAAGACCATGTTATAGGCCACATGTACCATTTGGAGTAGCAGTTCAGAGGCCTTGAAGCAAAAGAGGCAAATCCCACTTGGAGATGAAACAGGGAATCTGGTGTTGTTAGATGTGTCAAATGTACCACATCTGGAATTTCTTCCTTCCTCTTGACCGACGTTTCATGTAATGCATCAGTAGACTTGTCCGTGGTACCATGAATGTAGTCATAGAAAGGCATGAACAACGAGTAATTGGTCCGGAATTGAGTATGATGCAAAGAGTGAAACCTGTTGGATTACTTATGCATTTGTCAGTATTAGTTGTTTCATGCAAAAGTATTAGTTTCTATACCATAAAGTGATAGTTACGAATTAAAAATACGGTAAAAACTATTTTGCATAAGAGCAACGCATATAAATAAATGGGACTTACGAGGGGGTGTACATCAAGTATTTGAGAGGGGGGAAGACGGAAAATACGGATTTAGGAATGATCTCGAAGTTGCAGTGGCCCATATTGTTCATGAGATCAATATAAGTGATGTATCCAAAGAGGGACGCTATGGAAGCAATTCCAGTGAATAAAGTTCCCAGAACAGGAATTCCAAACAGCAGAAAATATGAAATATGCTCTGCAAATGGATGTGTAACAGCTGCCGCAAATACAAATTAATATCAGAAAAATAATTAAAGCACAATTCTCGTTCTTGTACACCTGTTGTGTCTTTTCACTTAACAGTATTACTTATTTTCATAAAAAATATTAGTTGTCACTGAACAGTATTAGCTGTTTCCAGTGAATGATATTATTTGTTTTAACTGAACAATATTAGTTGGTTTTCACTGAACAGTATTAGTTGAGTCTATTGAACGGTATTAGTTGAGTCTTAATAAAATGTTACATGAAATGGGCTCGGTGACAATGGAAGAATGGTGGTGAGAATGGTATCTGGAGTAGAGATAATGGTGGTGCAATCCTCTGTGCAGCCAGTAGTACAGATACTCGGCCGGGGCCAGCGTGGAGCAAAAGCCGTGATCATTACGCCGTCGCTCCTCCAAAAAGGCAGGAACGAAGCACATTTCAATGTGGTGTTGAAAATGTAGAACAAAAGTCCATTAAACAGAATCTGATCATCCCTGCGGTTCACATTTTTGGACTCAGATATTATATTGATTAAACATTAATTTTTCTTTAATGAAAATGAGTAAAGAAGAATTGGAAATATACCAGTTGCTTTCCCTGTCAACTTGTTCAAATTCAATGCTCTTATCAACAATTCTGTTGCTGCCTTTGGCTGTCCTATGACGCGAAATGGATATCCATATTTGGTTATGAAGAGCTCTTGATAGTAGAAATGGTAGTATAAGCAAATTGAGGTGGTCAACTTCATTCTTCTCTTTTGTTGCTAAGGAGTAAATGCTGTGGATCGCCCATGGAGCCAAGATGATATACTTGAAAACCCAAAATTCAGGCAAAAAAATTCAAATACATTAATATTAAAAAAATGAAAATTAGTATATTAAAGGAAAGAAAGGTAGTATTATTATAAAATTACTCGGATCTTGTATGCATGCACCAGGTGTACAGTACACTTACTTATATTTTTTAAAACAGTAAAAATTATTTTTACTGAACAATATCATATTTTCATTAAACAATATAATTTGCTTTTACTGAACAATATTAGTTGATCAGTATTAGTTGTTTTCACTAAACAGATGAACACAAGATGCATGATTTCCTCTATAATTTTTGTTTTTTTTTACCCAAATCCCAAGTAAACATAAAAAAAAAAGTTCTTAAATTTAAATTTGGAGTCTTAAAATAAAATCTTTTACTCTCTTTGTCCCAATTTTATATACTACATTTCTCTTTATAAATGTTCAAATTAAATAGGTTTGTTTCGTTCCTATATAGTAATATTTTCTTACTCATTTACTAATATAATCTTATGCATTAATTTTATTGAAAAGTATAACACTTATTAAATAGGGATATAATATAAATTTTACTTGTCTAATCTATTTTTTCAATATAATTTTTCAATCTCTATAAAAAATCAAACAAGACTATATAATTTGAACGGATGGATTAAGTGAGCTTAGAGACCAAGAATCTCAAATTAAGAATCTCGTCAATTGATATTATGTACAATATCTCCTTTTCGAGCTGCATGTTTATGAGAATTCTCTCTCTATATATATATATCATATATGCAAGGGACAGAGTTACAAATATTGAATAAAAGGAGAGAGATATTTTTACATGTTGTACGTACCTTTAAGCTTCCAAGATACTTCCATGGCCAATCAGTGAGCAACCCTGGTCTTGTAGCCATTTTCTTCTTTCTCACTCTCACTATTTTCTGTCCAAATTAAATTTAAGGAATAAACAAGATAACTTTGGGGCACACATAAATGACTCAATTTAAGCCCCTTATTATACAGGGAATAAACAAGAGAAACGTGAGGTCATGTGTAGAAGACAACACACAAACATCTTTATTACTATTGCCTGTAACGTTGTAACTTTTAAGATGTTAAACTTCACGAGTAATAATAATAGTTTTTGTCAAGTACTTTTTAAATTTTTTTGTAAGACGATTTTGCCCCATACCTAATCGCCTCGGCCAACCAAGCCAATGGTCCGAACAGTTTACGAGCCCGTGGACTGCGACCGTGCCACAATTACCAAAAATTATAGGCTCATCAGCCTCTCGCGACAAAAAGCACCCAACGTGCTGTCTAATTAAGTGAACTCGAATATAATGTTTTAAACGATTTTGAATCACGTGTCAAATAGGTTACTTTAATTTCCAGTACTCCTGCGATCATTATATAATTACACGATCAAAATAGTTATTTTAATGCTACGTTCCATTCAAACCAACTAAATCTACAAACTCAGGTTACGTTTATTGAATTGTTTAAGGAAACTTTATTGAGGAGATCACCGAACCTAGGCTGTCATTTAATTGCATGATAAAATAAACCTTTAAAAAAATGAGTTGTAGGTGTATATTGAGTTATTATATATATATATATGACAAGGTCTAGATTTAGTCGAAATTTTATTCTCTTTAAAATCTTCTTCACAAGGAAGAGAAACTATATATTTCTTTCTATCCCAAAAAGCTATGTTTTAAAAACCGGGTCCGACCGGCCGGTCGGACCGGTCGGACCGGTAAACCGCTCCAAAGCGGCCCAATAAAGGTGTATAGAAACGCTATTGGACCGCCCACCTCAAAACCGGATTCACCGGTTTCCGGTTTTCACCGGTTTTCAACAAAAAAACCCAAAAAAAAGGGGGAGGACCGACGCCATCCGCTGCGCTCGGTTGGGCGGGCGGCGACCTTCGGGCGGCGGGAAGACGACGGCTGGGCTGCGTCGCGGTGGTGGGCGGCGGCGGAAATGGTGGCTGGCTGGTGGGCGACGGCGCCGATTGTGGATGGTTGTGGATGGTGGATGGCTTGGCGACGACGCCGTCGCCGATTGTTGTGGATGGTGGATGGTGGATGGTGGATGGTTGTGAAATGGTGGCTGGCTGGTGGGCTGGATGGTTGTAAAATCGCCTAACAAAATCGTTTTCGGTTGTGGGCGTCGCCAAGGCGGCCAAGTCGATAGGCCGCTCCGGCGATTTAGGCACTTTCTTCTTCTTCTTCCTTTATTTTTCTTCATAAAAATATCAATTTCATGACTTAAATGCTCACCAAAGCCCGAGTTCAACGCTGCTGGCGCTCGCTGAAGCCCGAGTTCGCTGCCGCCGGCGCTCGCCGCCGCCGCACGTCGCGTTCATCGACACACATCTCGCAGCTTGCACTTACAGTGGAGATTGGAGAAAGAAGACGCCTGTGGAGTGTGGAGATTGGAAAATGAAAGAGTGGAGAAATAGATACAAAAAATGTAGAATGGAGAGAAGGAAATAGATACAAGATAGATACAAAAGGACTTGAATGGAGAGAAGTAGAGGGAGGTCTTGTTGGGAGTCTTGGAATGTGTGAATATTCAAAGTAAAAAAAAAGGTTGCGTACGTTTTACTTTGTAGTAGCTAGGCTCTTTTCCCAACAAAAAGGTAAAATAATAACAATCTGCCTTTTGTATTAAAAAAAAAAATTCTAGGAGGCGACTAGGCGGCCTAAGCGCTAGACGGCCAGTATCCGCCGGCCAAGCAATTTTCGACTTCTACAGTTGGAATTATTTATATTAATAGACATTTCTATTATGTTTAGAAATTTAAGTTTGAACTTTGAAGTTTGAAGTAACTTTAGATACTTTATATTCACTTATCATACTCTATATTTTAATTTTTTTAAAAATTATGCATATATATATATATATATAATATTTATTATGACGTCATACCGGTTCAATCCGGTCCGACCGGTCCGACCCCGGTCCGACCGGTCCGAGACCCCGGTCCGACCTTTTTTTGGGGTCGTCCGGCTCAACTTCCGGTTCCGGTTTTTAAAACATAGCCAAAAAGCATTAGGAAAATCATTACAAATTTCAATAGAGAATTTATTTATTACAAATTTATATATATATATAAAGACAAACTTATTATCAATGGATCTTGAATTATCAATATTGAGCTACAATATTATTCAAGCCCATAAATATTAATTAATCTCACTACATAATTAATATTGCACTATCCATCTTAGCCCATATTACTGTCAATATGACTCCCGGTTATTATTTCTCGTGTTTAAGATTATCTAGTCTATTAATTAATTCAAGCCACTGAAATAGCTTTCCATTAATTAATATCTTTTGTCCTTGGTTAAGGAACAGTTCAACATTATTATCCATACCGGAAACTAGTTCCACTTGCAAGATTTAGTATGATAAAACTTATGAACCTCCCAAGGGGGCAAATCGAACAAGCGTAATTGCACACGATTCTCCGTATTAAATCTAAGCAATCACATGTGACCAATAATATTGCACAAGGTAAAAAGTATTGAATCTCGTTGATTCTCTACCCATGATAAGTCAAAGCAATAGTTACCAACCACGTGATCCTATTTAAGGGACGAAGATTAAGAAATAACGAACCACTGAGGTCTAATTCTTCCTTGTTCAGTTCTGAAGAATTTGTCCTCAGAGGTCCTATTCGCATCACCATGCACTTTAGTGTAATCTCTTGGTCAAGACAAGCCAATCTGATTTTTTTACACTTCAACCTTTCACGATGGATTGTTCATTTCCATCTAGGTCGTGAATGATATACTTTTTTAGTTACAAAGGATCATTAATTTAATCTTACGTGATCTAGTATCACTAAATTAACTACAATGTAAGACGTCTTACTATTTATTGAACAGTTATGCAAAGAAATATATGTAACATTGGATGATATTTAAAGAATCAGTGATAAACAATTTATTTCAGTAAATAAGTCCGAAATTCAGTTTTGATTATACAAAGTAAAAGCATACTTTAAAGTATAATCCCAACAATCTCTCACTTATACTCAAAGTCTGCTTTTAAGTATACTACAACATGTCTCGTGTAGTTCCTAATACGTGACATCTAATGTCATCTACACGAACCTAATAATTTCTCCCACTTATACTCAAAGCAGATTGGCAACGGTCTTGACACCCATTCCTTCCACATGTCTCTCGAATGTATTCAGAGGCAGACCCTTTGTAAATGGATCTGCTAGGTTGTCGTCATATGCTATCTTTGCCACCTCTATATCTCCTCTCTTAACGATATCTCGTATAAGATGGTATTTTCTTTCAATGTGCTTGCTGGCCTTGTGGGCTCTTGGTTCCCTTGAATTTGTAACTGATCCGACATTATCACAATAAACAGTGATTCTGCTGGGCAAATTCGGAACTACATTAAAGTCCACTAGGAAGTTCTTGAGCCAAACCGCTTTTTCACATTTGCCTCGCAGCAGTTAGCGACTACATATTCGGCTTCCATGGTAGAATCTGCGACACATTTTCGCTGACTTCTCCATGTCATGGCTCCTTCCCCATGCAAAACACACTACTGGGAGGTAGATTTTTCCGAGTCTATATCGATTGAAAATCGAGTCCAGGTGTGGCCGATGGGGATTAGACTATCGGTCGATAAATTAACATTCTATCCCGAGTTCTTTTCGGATACTTGAGAATGTTTTTAATCGCTGATTCAATGTTCTTTTTTCCCAGGGTTACTTTGATATTTTGCCACCATGCCAACGCAAAGCGGATATCCGGTCTCGTACATAGCATTGCATACATAAGGCTTCCGACAGCCGAAGTATATGGAATGCCTCTCATGTCATCTATCTCCTTTTGTGTCTTAGGGCACATTTTCTTGGATAGATGGATTCCATGTCTAAAAGGTACGAAGTCTTTCTTGGAATCCTGCATGCTGAATCGTTTCAAGACAGTGTCTATGTATGAAGCTTGCGATAAGCCTATCATCATTTTCTTGCGATCTCGAGTGATCTTGATCCCAAGAATGTGTGCGGCTTCCCCTAAGTCCTTCATATCAAACTATTTTGAAAGTCATGCCCTTACGTCTGATAACACCTTCACATCGTTCCCGATTATCAGAATGTCATCTACGTATAGTACTAAGAATACCAATGTAGTTCCGACACTCTTTTTGTACACACAACTTTCGAACTCATTTTGATCAAACCCATAAGACTTTATAACATGATCAAAATATTGGTTCCAAGCTCTGGATGCCTGTTTGAGTCCGTAAATGGACTTCATGAGCTTACAAACTAAATGTTCTTGGTCTTTTTCAATGAAGCCTTGGGGTTGTTGCATATAGATCTCTTCATCAAGACTTCCGTTAAGGAAAGCTGTCTTGACATCCATTTGCCAAATTTCAAAGTCGAGATGCGCAGCAATCGATAAGAGAATTCGGATGGACTTGAGCATGGCTACGGGCGAAAAAGTTTCCTCATAATCGATCTCTTCTTTCTGAGTATAACCTTTCGCCACGAGTCTTGCCTTGAAGGTTTCCACCTTCCCGTCCGATCCTCTTTTTCTCTTATACACCCACTTGCAACCAATGGGTTTGACCCCATTAAGTGGTTCGACTAGCTCCCACACTCCGTTATGATACATAGAACCCATTTCAGCTTTCATTGCTGTTTGCCAAGAATCTGCATCCTTGTCTTGGATTGCCTGGTCATATGTCCATGGGTCTGATTCGTCTTGTTCGGGAATCAAGTCCGAGGACTCTCCTATTCCCATGAATCTCTCGGGCTGTTTTACAACCCTCCCACTATGACGAGGTTTCGGTTGTGTAAGTGTGTCGTTTGGTATGTCATCTTGTACAGTTGGTACTGAGGTTAGCCTTCTTAGCTCATTTAAGGTAATCTCACTTCTGGGTCTTCTTCCGTTCATATAGTCTTCTTCCAAAAATCTAAAGTGGGTGCTTATTACCACCTTTTGACCTTCGGGACCATAGAACATACACCTTTTTTTTCCCTCGGGGTATCCCACAAACAACCTTAATTCTGATCGAGGATCCAATTTACCGGCTTCCTTGCCCAACACGTAGGCCGGACACCCCCAAATCTTCATGTGTCTCAAACTGGGCTTGCGCCCCGTCCACAATTCTTTGGGAGTTTTGGGAACCGATTTGGATAGCACCAAGTTCAGAATGTAGGCTGCTGTTTCCAAGGCATGACCCCAGAACGACTTGAGAAGATCTTCCAAAAGAGTTCTGTTTCTTCGCTCTGCAACCCCATTTTGTTGAGGGGTTCCGGGTGCAGTTAGCTGGGATGCAATCCCTTCATCAGACAAGTAGTTCAAAAACTCATCACTGAGGTATTCGCCTCCACGATCGGATCGTAGAGACTTGATACGTTTTTCCCTATGATTCTCTGCTTGAGCCTTAAATTCTTTGAATTTCTCAAAGGTCTCAGATTTATGCTTCATAAGGAAAATATAACCGTACCTTGAGTAGTCATCAATAAAAGTGACGATATAATCATAACCTCCTCTTGCTTTGGTTGACATTGGACCACATACATCTGTGTGAATGATTTCTAACACTTCTTTGGCTCTATTCCCCTTGGCTCCAAATGCCCTCTTGGTCATTTTACCCTCCAAATATGATTCGCATGTTGGAATTGGTTCAACTTGGAGAAACTCTAGTGAACCGTCTTTCACCAACCTTTGGATCCTCTCTGGATTTATATGTCCCAATCTTAGATGTCATAGAAGTGTCTCGTTCACGCCTGATGAACTTTTTCTTTTCTCGGAAACAGTTGATGTGTTATAAAATGCATTTCGTGAGTGGTGTGCACAGTTAATTGTATAGAGATTATTTGACAACGTTCCATGACAGATAAATTTATCAAAAAGAGAAATGGTAACAAATTTATTAAAAGTAACCGAATATCCATCAAGAAAAAGTTTAGAAATTGAAATTAAATTCTTTATAAAATTCGGAACGTAAAGAACATCTCTTAAAATTAAAACTCTGTCTTTAAAAGATAGGTGCACTTCTCCCACTGCTTCAGCTGCCACTCTCGTAGCATTGTCCAGTGTGATGAGGATCTCACTCTCACTAAGTTTTGGGATCAGTTTTCACCCATGAAGCAAACATGATTAGTGGATCTCGTATCAACTACCCACGAATGAGAAGTATACGCCGCTAAACAAGTTTCAACAATTAGTGCGTGAGAATTACCTTTCTTTCCGTCCCTTTTTGGGGTTGGAACAGGCAAAACCTCCATTGTCCTCTTTTACCGCATCTTAAGCACTTCCTCTTTGGATTTTCCTTGACACCATAAGCATTCCTCATCTTACCATTGCTCTTGGCAATAGTTGAGTTTTATTGCTTATGGCTCTTGGTCCTCTTCTTTTTCTTGCCTCCCCTTGGCCTAGAAAATGAAGACAAACCACTTGCCGTCAAAGCTTGAGTTTGGTGCCCATCAACATCTCTGCCGAGATCAAAGCTTGCAACAAATCAGCTAGCGAGACCAAAATGCTCAGAAACTTTTGGGCAGAGAGTGAATTACCAAATTCATCTGAGTCTCCAGATTATAATCTGCACTCAGAACCTCAAGTTTGTTCAGATGGGCCATCAATTTTGAGGACGTAATCCCTTACGGGTTTGTCCTCCACCATTTTCAGCGACAAATTCTCTCGCAAGGTGATCTGACGGGTCCCGCATTTTTGACTCGTCAGTTGGCTCATCTGATTTTGGTGTGTCAAGAATCCACTTGTGCTTTTGTTCAGTTAGGACAATAATTTTTCGTTTCCAATCAATATAGTTTCCATACATATTGTATTGACTTTAAGTATATTAACAGTGGATTAAAAGGTTGCGACATGCTGAACTAAAATAAATAATAATATGCACAAGCATACATATATCACAAGGTTCGATCACATGTTTCATATTAAAATCTCAAAAAAAATATGAACATGCATCAGCCAACATCTCAAAACAGTTTAAATAAGCCATGTGGGGTGGGTCATTATTTAAACACATTCAAGCAGGTTATAAACAAGAACAATTATAATCCTTTAATATCCAGATTAATAGTTGGCTCCCACTTGACCAATATAAAATTGACAGGGACTTCGGGGAAGTATATGCATATCAATTTTATACCTAAGTAATAACCATGATTAAATACATAATTATTATTTCGCTTTGAACGAGCCTTTGTGGGGAGTAATGATACCGTCGAGATCGTCATCTGAAAACATGATTTGGTGAGATGGTGGTATATTGGCCGACGTGCTCGCCATATTCACCTGATGTACGCTTTGCATAGCGCGTATCTCCATCTTTTTACGTCTGTTCGACAACTTCGGGATCTGATTGCATCCACCCACTGGCCCATAATCCGGGTGGATCATGTTAATTTCTTGGCTGTCTCGATCTCTGTTCGTTGTAGGGGCTCATTTCTTTGGCAAATCCAGTTTCTTGCAAAACCCCTCTTGATCACTGTCAGATAGCTCATACGCTTTACGTTTTCCCCTTTTGTTTCCTGACTTTTCACTTCGGGAATCTCTGTTCGCCAGTTTTTTGAGGAACTGAGCAAGACGATTTTCTTCATATAACTTCCAAAGCTGACAAAGTAAATCTCGGCATTCATCGGTATTATGTCCGATGTACTCATGATATGTACAAAACTTGGAAGCATTGAGACGATTTTTATCTCTTATGATTCTTCGAGGCTTCTCCAACATGTCCCAATCTTTGATTTGATTGTATATTATTTCTGCAGAAATGCCTAGAAGACTACGTAGTGCATGCGCTTCTGCTCCTTCTTCAAAAGCTTTGAAGATCCTGGGGGCTTATACCCCCCTTCGTTTACTACTTTTCTTCCAACGACCACTCTTTTTGCTGTTACCTCTTGTCCTAATCGGGACTGAGCGAGCAAATCTTGCATAGCTATGATCTTGGCTGCTCGCTCTCAAAATTCGGCATATGTGTTCGGCCAATCTTGATGCATGGTTTTCCACATATCCGTTTTTAAAGGCAAATCCCCCACCACCGTGAGGATTTTTGCATCCTCTTCTACCGGAGCTCCATCATACAAGCATTTATCAAATCTTTCAATATATGCTCGATCTGACTCACCCTTTAGCTGGAAAAAATGCGCCAACCTTTGCTTTGGTGCTGGGCAAGCACACATTGATGATAAATGGGATTGAAATTTTTGTCCCAATTGTGTGAAAGACGTGATGGATGCAGCTGACAAAGTTGAAAACCACCTGTGTGCCCAGTCACCCAATGTCATGAGGAAAGACCGGCACTGAGTTGCATCAGTAGCGCCCATAGCGATCATATAATCTGAAAATTTACTAAGGTGAACATGGGGATCCGACTCTGCATCGAACATGGGTATGGGTGGTCGATTTTTCTCTACTTTTTCTTGTATTTAGCGAGCGGCGAACACGAGATTGCGCCCGTTCTAGGGAGTCCTTTAGTAGCAGCCAAATCGGCCTGTAAACTTTCTATCGCCCTCTGTTCATCCAGCTGTATGAGATGTTGAATTGCTTTGACCGATTACAACAACGGACAATATCATACCAATGTGGGTTTTTGGGTCCATCCAGGATCCTAACACTAACTTGGCTTTACAAGTCAATGATATTGAAAATTAGTACAAAGAAGATGAACATATGAGAAAAAATGTTTTTTTTCCCATAACCTTTTTGCAGTTCGTTCGTCCCCCAAAAATTAACTATTCAATTTTGGTCCATTTTAGCCAGAAAGCACAAAAGTTTGTCGTTTCGTTCATGATCAAGTCACGTGACGGTTAAAAATGGAATTTTTCGAGCTCATAAGTGATGTAGACGTTGATTGTTAAACAAAAATTCATTTTTTCCGCAAAGATAAATTTTCTTGTTTTTTCAAAAAAAAATTAAAATGAATTTTTGTTTAACAATTAGCGTCCACGTGCGAGCTCGAAAACCTCAATTTTAATTGGCGCATGACAAAAAAATAAGATTTTCTAATTTTTGGTAAAAATGCGACAAAAATTGAACAATCAAAATAATTATTCGACCAAAATTTAATATAAATTAAAAACGAATTACGAAAAAAATTATGGAACCAATTTTTTTTTCTCACGCCACTTACAGTTATATAAGTACAACATCAATACAATTGAAGATTGTAACAATAAACATTGCGCATATAGACACATGTATGTAGATTGAAAACAGTATCATGCACCTATATCACACACTAATATTTATAGATATGGTGACAGTTTCTTCTTAATTATAAGATTATGATTATATGGAGCCAGCTATCGACGTTAACTCTCTAGAAATGCAAGCAAATTAAGTTAGGCAAGTGATGATGTAGTGGCGTATTTATGGGGTAGTGGCTCCATGATCATGTGGCACAAATTGAATTTTAATGTGCTGGACTTTTTACACAATGTGTATATATGTTTTCCCATTCATAAGTGATCACTAAATTAGTTGGATTTAGTTGGGTTTCTTCTAATACAAGTCGTTTCCTAAGTCAATGCAACCATCACTAATCCACATTCGGGAATCCAAGTGTAATTTTTCCAAAATCTCCTTTTTTTTTTTTTTTTTTTTTTTTTTTTTTTTGCAAATTTTTGTGTAAGAAACTTCGAATCTTTATGCTACTTGACACTTTTAATCCGTTTCGACACTAATTTACAAGAGGACATCTCTTATCATGCTTGTTATTAGTTCTTTCTTTAAATCAAGTTACTCTATAATTTTAAAACATGCCATGTATATGACAATACTATTATTTTTAAACAGTGGAAGATTTACAATTGTTACGAATCAAAATTGAAGTTGGGCTCCGAAAAGTCACCGAGGCCCAACAACTTATGGGCTACTTCCTAGCAGTATCAGAGTTTTTTTTTGGGCCCAATAAGTATAATTACCCAACAAGGTGTCATAATGTAATAATAGTATACATAGGACTCCATATTTCCAAATAAAAGTATAGATCACAATGCACAAAGATTCATTAAAAAAAAACCATGACATAAGCTCATAAATTCCAGATTGAACTTCCTAGAGATTCATGAAAATGGCCAGCAAAAAAGGATACCATGACAAAAATGGAATACCTATTCTACCACAGTGGAAGGCAGTCTAAATTGAATATTACCACCAATGTTCATAAAAACCCCAAAGGAAAAATGATCATCAAAACTATCCATCCATTCACAAACAAACCAGAATTCCTGTGTCCTCCACTGCAAGACAAGGCAGTTCCACTATAACACCCTCTCTTTTGCTCGATTCCTTTACCAAGATCTTCAAGAACAAACGTGGAATTCGTTTGGCTGTTGCTGAACAAAACACACCAAACGTAAGGCCCTTTATGCTTATGCCTACCAATTATGCCAACTCCCACTTCAGTTATTGTTCGATTTCCCAAGAGAGAGATCGTCTTCTGATCTTGAACTAGAACATGTGAGAATGCTTCCTGTGGCTGAAGGTACTTCTGGTGGCACCCCAAAATGATTCCAGATATGGTTCCAAAAGTCGGGAGTTCAACGCCACAATTGGGAGCGAAAACCTCGGTGAACTCATCCTCTGGTGGCTCACAATGTATGGTATTGTTGCTGGTGCAGTTGTTCTTGCATTCTTGTGCATACTGCAGAGCAATGCAGCCAAGGCCTGGGCTGTCAATTAGCTTAGGAAGCTTGTGGGATGTTCGATTATTGTTAATGATCTCGAAAAGATCATTTGCAGCATTTCCTAAAACAAGATGAAAAGAAAAAGAAAGAAACATGAGAAGCTTCACCTCATTAGGGGGGACCAATATGCACCAAAAAGGAATTGTTCTTTTTGATGATATATTGCTGTTTTGAAGCTCAATGAGGACACTTTTAACTCAATTAAAAGAATTTTGCTCGTCAGTAATCATATAGTATAAGAGACAATGGGTTGCAAATGCATATAATTGAGAGGCCTCAACTTTAAAGGGCAGTCATGAATAAAGGCAGCAACACTCAAAAGTATCAGTTTGTAATAATTCAATGTCTAAGATAAATCAAGAGCTGGCCTCATTTACAAAAAAAGCATCAAAACTGAGTTATCACTTATGCAAACTTCAAAGGTGTACATTATTCTAAGAACCCCTTATTGATTCACTAGGTACTAATGAGAAAAGAGTTCAACAAGTCAATAACCATTCAAATCCAGAGAATTTTGTGCTATAATTGCTACATACATAAGAAAAAGTCTCCAATTCTGAGTATGGACAATTGTTGGATTTCATCTCCATCACTTGTAAATAAACAAGTTCACAACATGCTCTTACTTTGATTTCACAAAACCATTAAATCAGCATTATTCATCAAATCTCAAAATAGCACATATTATCAAACCAATGCAACCAACTGCAGGATAACAATAACAAAAGGCAACTAGCAAATAAGAAAAAATTAAGGGCAGAAAGGGTAATTACCATGGTTCTTGGAGCAAACAAAATGTGATAGGAGAAGAGTAGATAGAGCAATCCAGTGGAAGCTGTAAGAAAGCTTGTTGGCCTTCATTAGCAAGAAGCCCAGCTCGCAAATCCAAATGCAAGTTCAGAAAGGTTGTTTCCCGACAATAGATTAAAGCAATAGTTTGAGCTCAGAAAAGGGCATGCTTTTAACAATGGCAGAGTGGCAGGTTAAATTAATGGGAACAAAAGAAAAGTGGGAAAAAGAATTCTTGGAAAGAAGAGAAGGGAGAATGAGTGGAGTGGATGGTTGGTGGGATTGAAGACAAAAAACTGTGTGTGGTGGGCCCGTGATTGGTTTCTGTTTCCGCAGAATCAGTATGGACCAATCTTTGAATTCTAAACGGTCTCAATTTATTGGGCTGACCTGCCTACCATGCTAAATAAGTGAACTGGGCCTCCATTAATTTGCCGGCACAAGCCAGGCCCACCATAACTTATAAAAATAAATGAAGCCTATGGTAATAATCAATTACTAAAAATAACTTTTTCTCTTATTTAAAAATAAATAGTCCCCCCTCCCCCAATTTGCATTGTTACCGTTTGGTTCGTGTTTTAGTAAGCGAGTTTTTCATTAATATTTTAAATGATTTTTTTTTTAAAGTATGATAGAGGAGGGAGGGATAAGAGTTAAGACTTTCATACCATACCTTAAAAATCACATTATTATTTTAAATATTGGAGTAATAAACAATTTACTCGCTAAAACACAAGTAAAAAGATAAGTGCAAATTTTTTGAGACGAAAAAAGTATAACGGAATCATGGTTTTTCCTATTCTAAAAGAGACACACTTACATGAAACAAATTTAGCGTAAGACATTGACACTTTAATAATTTAAGAGGTATGCGTTAACACTTTGGGAGGAATGAATGTGATTTGTGTTATATTGACCCCGTCTCATGCATGAGACCGTCTCATATGAATTTTTATCTTCCCAAAAGCGTTAACATTTAAAAAAAAAAAATTACAAAAGGAAAAAGAAGGTATCGAGAGCCTTCTATAATAACCAATAAAAACATTTTAGAAAATCTCGGTTTGTACGTCGAAAGCAGAGAAACAGAGCAACAACCTAAAGGTACAAGTACAACACCCTCACTGCATAAAGAAACCCCTCTCCTCACTTCCTTATCCATGGCGTCTTCTTTGATTACCCTATCTGCGCCCCTGAATTCCCACAAATTAAACTTTCCCTCTTTCTCAAGCACTCCAACAGGTTATTTTTTCCAATCTTCAACTCCATTTTCCTATGCTTGAAAATTGTAACGTAATTCTTTGGATTACTGACCCTTTAGTCTTTACGTACTCGCCTGTATTCGGTGTTTTTGACAGGTTTTAAGAGGGGTTCTTTGAAAATCAATGCGATTGCGACCAAATATGAACCCACTAAGGTTTATTCACACACACACATATCGATTGAATTGGTTATGATGAAGAAACTTGAAAATGTAGCTTATTGATCCGTTTGTTTGAGCCTGCAGGTTGTGCCTCAAGCTGATAGAGTTTTAATTCGTCTTGAGGCGCTACCAGAGGTATTATCCCTTATTTTTATTTTTTCTGTTCTGTTTTCTTCGTCTGTTAAAGTTGTAAAATTTTGTTTTTCACAATGTCTGTTGGAAAGGTCTGATAACTGGTTTTTTGTTTGGCATATATCAACTTCTCATAGTCAGATTCTAGGCGATTTCGTAGTATGTAGATCAGTAGATGTATACACAATATGAACAACCTCCTTATATTGTATACATGTGGTTACTTTGTATGTACGAGGTAGATGCAGAAGACTATAATAAGAAATGCTGGGGGTTTAGTTAACTGAGAGATGAACTAAAAAAACTAGCATACTTTTGGATAATTGCTTATGTGATGTTATTTTCATGCTAAACTAATAGGTTTCTTTAATTTAACTGCAATGTTAGGTTTGTTTAGGCATTTTCCTTGGTACGTAAACTGTCCAATTTATATCCCAAGAAAAGTTGGGAAGAAAATACTTGTTTCCCTCCTTTAATCTTTTACTGCATTAACTGCTTATGGTTTTACATTCGGTGATCTTATTTAAGTTTTGCTTTAACCATTTCAAAAACAACAAAACCAATGCCTGTGTAAGTTCGTGCAAGAGTCAACACATTGCTACATGTTTTATATAACAGTGCAGCTGTTATTGCTTCCTAGAAAACATAGCATTTTCTTGCAGAAATCAGCTGGCGGAGTTTTGCTACCAAAATCTGCAGTCAAATTTGAGCGGTACCTTATGGGAGAGGTGTGTGCACAATTGTAGACATTTTTTTTCATATTCTATGGTGCACTTTTCAGAAGCTCATATCATTATAATTCCATTCTCATTTTAATGCTTCATAAATTTTGTTTCAGGTTCTTTCTGTTGGCACTGAGGCTGGGGAATTGGAGACTGGAAAGAAAGTGATTTTACAAGTTTTGGATATTACTCACTCTTTACATGTCGGGATGTTATAAGTATATTAATCCCGTTCGGATGATCAATATTCAATTCAACGACTCTTTTCTATTTCTACTATATCCATTACCCATTGCATTGAATTTCTATTCCTTCTGTGCAGGTGATCTTCTCTGACATAAACGCGTATGAGGTACAATGTTTTCTGGATTTTAGTTATGTATAGTTAACTTATTTTGCATTTTGGATTAGAGTTTGATGACTGCTAGTATTTAGTATTTACTGATACTTTTACAAAAATTTCTGTAATTTGTCTCTTATTTTTTCCTGGATTAAGTGCATCTTCATAAGTTTCCGTCGCGGATTATATCAGCTTCTCTTTCTTTACTAAACACAAAGCCTTACAAGTATGCATGTTTTGATCAGGTTGACTTGGGAACCGAAGAACGGCATTGCTTCTGCAAATCCGGTGACTTGCTCGCAGTGGTCGAATAGCCATTTTATAGGTCTGTCCAGTATACATCTGTTTTCACGTAACGTAATCCTCCCGAAGGAAACATTCTTTGGCTCGTGTCACAAATTTGCCCATATATATTTGATAGACCATAGTGAAAGTTGATTGTTTTTGCGAAATCCGATTAGTAGAAGCTATTATGTTCTGCCTTGCCGATGGATTATACTACATATATTCTATCTTTCCCTTTTCTCATTCTCTCGGGTTTTTTTTTGAAGAGTCATTCTCTCGGTTTAAATATTCATTAGGGGTGATTGTATGTTTTGATTTAGTGGGGTTTTTTTTTTTTTTTCAAAACCAAATTGATACTTGAGGATTTATTAAAAATGTATATACTATTACTAAATCAACTTAGAAACAAACAAACGAAGGTATTCTTTAAACATGATGAATTAGCATAAAATGTGAAGTAGAACATTCTAACAAGTTTGTAGATTTGATTTAAGATACATCTAAGTTGATAATATTATATTAACTGAGCAAGAAAGTTGCGAGACTAAATTATATATGGAGCTCTTTCTGATCATTTAATTTGATTGATGAGTTGGAGAAATATACAATCTGCAGATTCTACGATTAAGTTCATGATTATCTTGCAAATTAAGAATACAATATCAGTTTGGAAATTAATCAATGTTTTTGAAGTGATAGAACTGACCAATTGTGATGAAGAAATGATTATGACATATTATTTACTTACAAGTTACAACACTAAATTCTGACTTGACTGACTATGAAGAACTAATGGTGATATGAATCCATTGACTTGTGTGTAATTATATGTCACCAAAAGGTCTCTTTTTGCAATATATTTTTGTTTAACCAACTTTTTTCTCTTTTCCGTAACTTTTTATTCATGGAGTTGATAATGAAGGTATTGAAGTGTAGAAAGAGATGCCCATGCCAATGCCAATGCCAATGCCAATGCCATGCTTGGATAATGCGTATAAGCAAGAAATTAGGGGGTATTGATGATGGGTGTGGAAAATACTTTATGCCTACTTTATCCAAACAAACTAATACTCGCCGCAATTCACATCCATACTTTGAAACAAAGCTATATTCCAAATTTTCTTCTCCAAACTCATTCATAATAATACGTCTAACTTACAATTTCCCTTTTTCAAAACTATAAGCATGCATCAAGGGCAATGTTGAAAATAGGTCTAAGCCCATCAAGACCCTACTTTTATTTTATTTTTAAATTGAGTGATAAGTTTTTCCTGCTGCCACCATTGATTTAGCAAGCATCGGAGGGTCTAAAAGGAGCAAAGTTATTAAGATTTCAAGCAAAGAAATCGCTTATTTCTTACCAAAATTGTATAATCGGTTTTAATAAATATACAACTTATTAATCAATTATCAGTCATGATCTCAAACAAAGATGAAAGATATTACATCTCATCTGGTGTGAAATTAATTTATTTATACGAGGGGCTGAATTATCTAACTCAAAAAAATGGATAATTTATTTTGTTATATTATTTCACTTTTCGTATTCCATTTCATCCTGCCAAATCTTTAATGCATAAACCCAAAATATGGTGGTTCGTTAGATATTTTTTATTATTCCACGTGTTATACATCTATATTATAAAATATAAAGTGAAACACCAATTATGAAGCAGGTGATCTAATCCCAAAATCTCCATGGGACGATTGTGTTGAGCTGTCCCAAATATATTTGTTTGAATATTGTGATTTTCTAACATGCCTACTTATGACAGACTGTGCAAGTTTTATTCCATGAATCTTTTATTGGAATTATTATTATTCCGGATACGCTTTGCAGTTACAACGAAAATTGAATTATATTTTAATATATTTGATCAGTTGGAGATGAATTATAATTTGTATAAGTTTGTTAGCAAAAAATTGCTTAGAAACATGCAGCCATTATAAATTAATTATAAAGTATAATTTCAATTTTCAACGTGATCATTTATGGGTATGGCCATGTCAATATATATTTTGATATCTTAGTCCATATAACATCCAGAATTAGAAGTGACAACTGACAAGAAATTTTGTTATGTTTGCTTCAAAAGAAAAGAGAGGTAAGCATGAAAAAATGGGTAAACAAACAAAATTGGTATAAGTTGATATATATATACACACACGTCATATATATATATATTGAAATTAGTACGCAGCATGCCAATTGCCAGCATCAGCGAAATGGCTTGTATGGTTTATATCAAAAGTTATGGTTTATTAAATCCAATGCATAAATTAAAAATAGAGAAGAAAATAGCAAATTAAAAAGAAGATGCAAATTATGCAAAGGATTAGAGTTTGATTGAAGTAATATAGAACTAACACTTTTCATTATATGCACCGGCACTTTTCATCACATGAACTAATACTTTTTAACAATAATTTTCCATGATCCACGAATTTTTTCAAGTACAGTTTGGTTGAAGCTTGTTAATAAAAACTGCATCAAAATGGGCCGAAATACTGCTCACATTATATACTATAACCAACACTATCACCACTTAATAAATAACTCAATTAAATCACCATATCAACCCCTATATAAAACCACATAGAAACATCACAATTTGATAAACACACACATCACAAAACACAATTAAGAAACAATGAACCCCTCATTCCCTCCAACCCTCATCTTCACCATCTTCATCTTCATCATCCACCCTTCCTCGGCCCAAACCCTAATCAACTCCACCTGCAAAACCGTGAGCCGGGCTGACCCAAACATCAACTACACCTTCTGCACCACCTCCCTGCAAGCAGCTCCGGCCAGCCAATGCGCCACCCTCAGAGGCCTCGCCATGATCTCCATCCGTCTCATGCGTTACAACATAACAGACACCCGTTGTCAGATCAAACAGCTCTTGAAGAACAGGAAGCTCGATCCCTATATCAGGCAGTGCCTCAATGATTGCTTTGATCTTTATTCGGACGCAATTCCCACTGTGAAGGAGGCCATGAGGAGCTACAACAGCCGGAGGTTTGATGATGCTAATGTGCAGATAAGTTCGGTTATGGAAGCTCCCACCACTTGTGAACAGGGGTTTACGGATAGGCCAGGGGCCGTTTCGCCTCTAACAAAGAGGAACAGAGACTTGTTTCAGCTTTCTGCTATCACGCTTTCTTTTATGCGCGTCGTTCAGGACTCTGGATCCAGCTGAGTTTTGTGTTGTTTGTGAAATTTGTGTACATTGTTTCTTTTTTTTTCTTTTCTTTTTTCATATGTTGTTTTGTGGTATTCGTGTAATTGTTGGATAACAAATATTTGTAACTGTTATTATGTATCACCTGTTTCGTTTCCCTCCGTGTCTCTACTTGTCATTCTTGTGTGAGTTGAGTGTTATTGTGCAAGGTTGAAATTAATTTGATTAGCATTTTTCAAACAATGGTTGTGAATTTTCTTGCAAAAGAGAAAGTATATGTGAGTTCATGCTTTACTTTTTAGATAAATGCGTATGGTGTGGGTGTTTGGCGTCAAGAATAAGGTATTCTGTTGTATTTCATCGTGCTACATAATTAAATAGTATCAGTAAATTGCAAAACAGTTGAATGCAAGATGAAATTGCAAATTGAAATGAGAGATCATTAAGGTAAGGGGAAGAAATAGAATGTACTTTCTGAGATTGTTCAACATGAAATTCACACAACTCTGGGCAATTGATATTACAAAGATATGTACATATGTCATGAGGTAACATGTCGTTTTAGAGTCCTGGATAATGTATTTAACTGTATATAATATGGTCACTATTTGCAACTTGATAAGTACCAAAGCAAATGAAGCTTGACCTAAATGATTACGCTTACTTTACTCACACTTATTATTCTTCAATAAAAAATTCTATTGGACATGCATCAATTTTCCTAACATGATTTTATTTATAACTTATTCGAACCGGGTACCCAACACCAATTAAGATAAGTAACTTGTCTTGGTCGTCAAACAACACAAAGACACTTCAGCAAATGAGAGATGAATATGAATGGACCGTGGATATTACACATTTATTCATTTACGAGATGAAATAAATTCTCTCCTGCACTCCATAATGTATTTTGAATCATGCAACTTGTTTGTACTAAACCATGCAACTTATTTCCATTATTAAAAGTTGCACAGTTCAGTGTAAACAAGTTGCATATTTTAGTGCAACAAGTTGGATGGTTCTAAATTACACTATGAAGTGCATGATGCACATTGTGCATACAAGACTTAGCTATTTCCTGGAAATAAAAAACCCTTAAGGGAAGTCGAATGGAAAAGAAAATTACATCTTTATTCATGGAAACTACTAATGAATTTTTTGCTATAGTATGCAAACACACTGAGTGAGAGAAGGAGATGAGAGAAGGCATCCGACCACCTTTTTCGGTCTAAAAATTATTGGAATGACATTCCAGTTCCCGGAATAATATCACAGGATCAAACTTCTACGACATCCTACAGTCAACAATGACTGGATTCAATGTCTGATTGTAACAAGAGAAACCCAACACCAAAAAGAAAGCAAAACAAAAGAAGGTACTTCAAACTTAGCTAGCCATTGGATGGTTATGGATATATTCGATTGCAAGAGGACAGGAGTCGATTTTATCAGCCTCCTTGTCGGGAATTTCCAGCTTAAATTCTTCCTCAAGAGCCATTACAATCTCCACATTGTCCAAGCTATCCAACCCCAGATCCTTTATAAAATGAGCATCTGGAGTCACCTGCACATATTCAAACCCCCCCCAAAAAAAAAAGTTTAATTTTGCAGCACCAAAGATGCATTACGAATACTGGGAGCAGACAATGACAATCCAAATGATAGATGTAAAATTGGTAATATTGATACAGAAACTCAGTCACTAGCCTCTCACAGTGTTCAATAATTGATTGTATTCAATAATTGATTTACCTCAATTGGTAATATTGATGCAGAAACTCAGTCACTAGCCTCTTAAGAGTCAAACTTCTAGTAAACTTGTTGTATTCAATAATTGATTTACCTCAATTGAATAGCTCTCATTGATTCTTTCTAGCATGTGCTGAGTGTACGTTACTACGGGAAAGAAAGGAACAGGAGTGAACCAGAGGTATAAAGAAGGGCTTTCATAAATTTTAGACACCTATTGTAACGTTTTTTTAAGATACTGCGCTTAAGATCCAGTTCTCTCGACAATCAATATACCCCAAACAATGTACACATCTTCTATTAACATGCACAGTTAAGAATCCATATAAAATATGCACACTTTTAGTTAGGAAAAGTTAACTAAGAGTGGACCTTTTAATCAGAAAAATGGAAATACAGTATGAGAAACGATTAGTGTCATTCAAACTGGGAAAATACATTGTGAATATTCATTAATACAGATGAATGTTAAGGCACAAATCCACTTATTTTTCCTATACAGAACTTACAGGAATTTAAGGCTGCCTCATTTAATTTTACAGTGATCAAGTGAAGAGAAAACAAATTGAATATTTCATCAAATTGGAGAGTTAACCCATTATTATTCAGACATTACATTACATTTCAACTCGCCTGCAGCGTTTATTCACCCTCAGCACTTCTATAAGACAAGGGGTCGAGCTGTAAACAGTTCTGAGATTGAAGTTCTTATAATTAACCCAAACATTAACCCGTCTCTATAACATCTCCCAAAATAATTGAAGAAGCAAAGAAGAAGGGTGTTCAATAACTACTAGTTCCCAAGTTTCAGTTGGTGCATACTCACTCATATTGCAATCCCACTAAACACATTTTCATCTCACACGTCGCCTAAACAAGTCTTATCGAAATACTTTTTAAACCAACTGCTTGCTAAGGAATCAAAAGATTCCCCCCGCCCCCGTCATCTTCAATGTATCTATCTCCTAAGGGGCAAACTGTGTTCAACCAACCAAGACGAATATTTAATGTATAAGAAAGCTTCATAAGAAATAGCAAGCTCAAGACCAGGATTTTTGTGTGAGAAAACGAGATTGTACAAAATAATATAAAGAACAAGATACAAAATCCTAGACAACTCACAACTGCAAGTATTTTCAACTCTATATTTGAGGATACATTAATTTAACAAAAAACCCCAAACTTTTATCCAATTCTAGATTTCTCAACACGTCAGACAAGCATTAGAAAAAACATAAATTCACAAAGAAAAACTATAAATAAATTTAGCAAACGAAAACGATCCGCACCTTAGAAGGGTCGACTTTGGGGAAGCATTTGACGACGTCAAGGACTCGGTCTACAACTGCCTGCTGTCAAGGTGATCGTCGCCGTGAGATGACATTGACCGGACTGCCGTCAAACGGGATCCATTTACGGAAATTGGGACCCTAATGTGGCGGAGAATGCTGGATCTCAAAGCCGATGCCATTCTCAACTCCAATTGAAATTATAATAGGATGAATGCAGAAATCGATATGGATTTCTCCTCTATTCTCTCTCGACTGTGACGAGCGTTGTCGTTTGAGGTGATTTGGGCTTCGAACTCGAGGGTTTTTAGACCGGCCAGGGTGGTGAACCGCTGATCGCCCTCTCGAACCGGTTCAAATGTTTCCGGTTCACCAAAGCCTTGTTTTTCCTTTTTACCCGATACTATATCATGGGCCAAGACCATATCAGGTGTTAGGCCCAGTAAGTGGAATTTCTGTATTGCATGCTATAATAAGCCCATACTAAATTTTATAATTAATTTTAGTAGCTCTTATAATTTTCCTACAAAACGTTAAAAAAAATATTACTAATTTTTCAAAGGCCTATAAGGCCATAATTATAAGGAATTTTGTTTTTTCCAGACCAGATCTGATATATTCTTCGCTGGCTAGGATCATATAAATAGTTTTTTTGTAGAGAAACTTGTGTCATTAGGAATTCTGTAATTAAGGGCATGGGAATGAGACCATAATAAATGTTAATTAGCAATTTAAATGTAATAATTTGAAAAACAATTTGGGTGAAACAAATATAAATGAAACATTTACATTGTATATATGTATGTATAAACATTAATAAGAAGTGGTAATCCTATATAAAAAACGGGGACTTCCTTTGATCACCAATGAAGTCTATAAGTTTGTCTTTAACATGCAAAAGTATAGGTTAGGAACCCTATTTCAATAAAGTGTTTCATCTTGTATTATATTGTCATTAAATACGTATTTGAAGTAACATATTAATTTGTCAGGTCGTGTAATACATGTGACGTGCATTGAAAACGAACACAATATGAAACACTAAAATAGAAGAGGTAGCGTGTCGTACAACCCCACTTCATTAATTGATCCTGAGTTATTACCCCTTGAAATCCATAACATGACGCTATCCAACAGAAGGGGCATTTTCATTGACAAGTTTGCAAAAGAAGCATGCAGGTAATCAATCAATCATCAGAATTGAGCAATAGGGTAACATGTTGGAAGAAGTCCAATTCAAAGATAAGATTGTGTGAATGCATCAAAAGCTAGATCTCATTCAGAGACCGAAAAGTCAATTGCTCGGCGATATTTGGCTGTCTGTTGATCAAGACAACTCTCATACAGGAACTCGCCTCCCTTTCAGGCGGCCACAGTACTGCAACAGAAAATAAAACAGCATAACTAGTTGATGAAGGATCATGCAATCAGAACAAGAGTTTTATAAAGTTGATGTGGATCTTACTGGGGATTCGCAAGAGCGGCGTAGCATCAGATTAAGTATAGGTAACTTCCTCAGAAAAACTACTACTGTTGGCCAGAATTCCCTATTTATAAAAAGATAGTTAAGCAGAATTACAAGCTGTAAAAAAAGTAGGCACAATACTGGTGTACCTGAAAAGGAATATGAAACTGCAAGTCTCCAAAAACATGCCAACAATAATCCATCCTGTGATCACAAAGACAAAACCAACAGCAAGGGGAAGAGTACCCTGACCAAATATTGAAACAGCAATGCCATTCAGAAGAGCAATGACAAATGAATATATCAGTGAGTGAAATGCATTTGAAGGAGTTGATTAATACCTTATAATTCTGAGGCTTCAAGAAGAACTGAAGTGTAGAGTTAAGTCCAACAGTCAAGATCACTCCTATGAGAAGGAGAATCTAGCAGGAATGCGAAAAATCAAAGTTCAGAGGAAATATATTATGACAGTTAGTAAGGATTGCAGATTGAGCTTACTTACATTTCCAATGATTAGAAAGCCATTATCAAGGAACAGCACTATGCCAACCAATGTGAATACAATCCCAAATCCAGTCAATCCTTTGCCAATCTCTGTTAATAAGTATATGATATTAAAGTCTATATAGAGCAGCTAAAGACCGTCAGATACTGATGCAACAAGGCTGGAAGTACGAAGACAAGAACGCTGTAACAAGCATCGGAACTAAAGGAACAATCTCGCAGAGTGGTTTCCACTTTTAGATATTAATGTGGAAAGCGTTGTGCATTGAACATCAGGTCATTTGAACATAATAGGATAGAGGAACAAAACAGGCTCAGCATTACTAAAGTTGAAACCTGAAGATGTTCATTTATGTTAGAGATTGTCCAAAGTGCATCCAAACCTACATCATGCTAAAATTAACAACAGAAATAAACACATACAACTAAAGAGTATAACTGTTTCAAGACAAGAGAGAGATTTCAAATCTAAAAAACCAAGCATGCCATGAGCGAAAACAAAATATATTGTAAAACCCTTTGGATTCACAATGAGCTAACCAGTAAAGAAAGCAATGATAACAAAGACACCCCAGACCAGTTATATACACAAACAATCAGGTACTTCTGTTTTCACTTAATTCATTTGAATTTTCGAGCTTGGTTATTAGTGTTAAAAAGAAATAGAGAATTCAAATCTAGGTAGGTTCTTAAAATCCAAAAGAAACGGAGAATTTACACTACTCAGATACTTGTAAATTACTTACTCTTCAGATCACTTGTCTCGAAAGAAACCATGTTTTCGATGTCAAAGCAAGACGCCTATCTGCAAGAAGGAAGACGACATTCGAAGCTCAATACAAGAAAAATGTAGTCTAATAACATATATTTTTATTCACAGATCATCCTTCTGTTAATTTATTAGATGAGATATTTATAGAGCATACAAATTACAGCCTTTTGAGATTGAAGCTGCTGTGTAACTACTGCATATATAACAAAAGATAAACTACAACAACTGATTATAGATCAGATCCTAAATTTAAAGTCCTGCTTGCATTTTCCTGTCATTCAATTTTCGAAAGGGATAACAATATATCATATCAATATCCAGGATACTTGCATGGAACATACAGGCATTCACACAATAGTATATGATAATTTCTGGTAAGTTTAGCTAATGACACAAAAAAGCATACAACAAATACTGAGAATCGTCTATTTTTTCAACTTCTGATAACGAAGTCTACTGCAATAAGCAAATGCCCACAATATAATTGCGCAATGGTCTCTGTAGCAATATTATGCCAAAAAATTAAGTAAATCAACAACGTAACACAGTAACTACCAAGTTAATCTGTCAAAATACAAAGGACGATCGAAAAAAAAAGTTCGCATTAATACTCTATAACTTTCGTTTTTGAATTCGGCACCGTACAAATGCTTCAAGTATAGGAAATTTCACCTGTGTTAATTGCATCACGCATTGTTCTCAAATTTCTCAAAGAGAAATCTGAAGAAAGCGAAATCGCCAGAATGTATACACATGCATAAACGTACATAGTCTTAAAAGTGATTGCGCGCGTAGGAGATAGAAATCGCAGTTTACCTGAAATTGAAGGATACCGCTGAATTGAGGATTTTCAAGGAAGAGTTGAAGCTGCTTTCATGAATGAGGAGTGGAACAGTTCACTGGCGTGGTTTCTGTTGTGAGTGCGGTTTCTGATTAGTTACAAAAAGATTTAAATTACAGAAGGATGCTCTTTTTCAAATTGTTTTCATCTTTTCTCTTACCAAATTTTGTTTTATTTTTCCTCTCAAATCACCACGGCACTTCTTGTGTACCAAATTTTTAATTGGTAGGAGTATATATTAAGGAGGTGTGTGTAAATTATATTATAATATTGAGAATTATTTTTCAAAAAATTTGAGGAGAAGTTTTTGAAAAAAAAAAAATATCTTGAAAATCTTAATTTAATATAATTTAATTAGGTATATTGAAATTTGGACTGGGGTCGAGCGTGGCCGTGTTCGGATGGGTGATAAAATGAAGTATAACTTATACAAATATAGTAAAATAAATTGAGATATCTTAATTTATTTTTCCAAATTTTATAAACTGGTCAAACAGGGCCATCTAGTAAGATATTCATTTGTCAATTTGGCTTTTTCTTGAACACAATTTTTTTTTCCCAAGTCTTATATGGATTCATGTACATATTGTACTTATTGTGCATTTTAAAAATATATAATTTGTTATATTAAAAGATACAATTTATTTACACTGAATTATATAATTATTTTTCATATTAATAGTTACACAATTTAATATAATAAATAAATTACTTCTAAAATACACTATAAGTGCTAAATATATTTAAGTGCAGACGAGACTCAATTTTTTTGGGAGGTAGACGCAGGCATGTTCAATTGTTCAAGAATTGAGCAAAGGGTGGCTGAGGTACATTGTACTCATCATATAAATAGTAAATACCCCTTTGAGTGAGGATTAGAGAATGCAGTTTGATTCCTGAATTTTTTATTAGTGGTCAAATTAATTTCTAGGGTGATTCTACTTTACAAAGTTGAACAAATTACGAAATCAACGTAAAACAAAAGAAAAAAACAATATTTTAAAGACCAAATTATTAACCTTAGCACGTAATTGCGATGCAGGCGGCGTCCTCTTGAATTTTTTATTTATGAAATTTCCAATATACAAGTATTTCTATGATCTATCTATATACATTCATAAATTAAATCATAAATGAGTCCACTCTCCATTCCTTAACGAGGAGAAACGCTTTCAAGTAATTAGCAACTCCTCATTTCGAAAATACTGACGTGCATACCTATAAATCACCACACCGATATATCAGGCGGATCTCCGATTACTTTTCCGGCGAGATCGTGATTTGTCTTCGTCGGAAAAGAATCGATCGATCCAACTCCGAAGGTTTGACTGGTTTGTTGTTTTCAATTGAACTGATTTTGACTGATGGCTCCGGTTTCGGCTCTCGCCAAGTACAAGTTAGTATTTCTGGGAGATCAATCCGTCGGAAAAACAAGTATCATCACTCGGTTTATGTACGACAAATTCGATAATACTTACCAGGTGCGGAGTTAGTTCATTGTCGAGTTGCAGTTTAACATTTGGATTTTCTTCTTATTATATGAAGGAACTGTGGAAGCGTTCGGATCTGATCCTTAATATCACTGTTTGGTTGGGTTTTTTTTAGGTCCAAGCAGTATGCTACATTTTCATTGATCTGCAACTATAATTATTTGTAGAGTTCTCTATGTTTCAGTGATCTGATGTTAATCAATGATGTCAATAATAAGTCATTGATTTCCTGATATTAGCATTTCCAGGCTGCGATCACCGTAACTTTTCCTTTGATTATGATTTGCATCGATGTTATTTCGAAATTTTCTATCAGGATTTACACCACATCTTATATCATTGACTCACTGAAAGTTATTTGTCAAGTTTGTGAATCGAGCTAAATTTGATTTTGGTAATTCGTTGGAGATTTAAGTTAAAGAAAAATAATGTTGGGGATTATTATTACCTTCTGCGTTTATAGACATCAATTTTCAGAAGTTCCGATTTCTGCAAATATTAGAAGCCAAATATAAACAGTGCTAATTTAAAATGACAAATAGCTGAAAAGAGGCAGATGGGATTGTTAGTATTTTCATATTCAAGGAATATTCTGAATTCACTTTGTAGACATTATTAGTGACAAGTAGGGTGGATGAATATCTTTCTTCGGAGTCTGTTATATATGAGTTTGACATGTGTATTCAAGTTTTGTTTGTTAATTTTAACCTAAAAGTAGCTGCGATGAAGTGTACTTTAGAGTGCTGCATTTGCAATTTTCCATGCTTCATTCAAGTCTAATTTTGTGTTTATTAGGGCTACTTCTCTCTTGTCTGGATAAGTAAGTTTTTTATTTGTTGTGTGCTTGTAGCTGATCTATATTTTATTCGCACTTTCTTGCTACTCCACCCTCCCATAAAATTTAAAACAAAAGGAAATTTCGAATAACTGAGTTAAATGGGAATAAAGTCCTCATCGCTATTTTATTGTCATTCATTTTCTACTCAGGCTACTATCGGTATTGATTTCCTCTCCAAGACAATGTATCTTGAAGATCGAACTGTGCGCTTGCAGCTGTGGTAAGATATGATTCTAAGTTGAAATGGTACCACGAACCCCTTCCCAGATATATTTCTTCATTGAAATCTTGTTGAAATAGCGTGCATAAGAATCAATTGTAAATACATTCAAAACCTTGATCTACCCATTTTTGTGAGACTTGAAACTCTATACTGAAGAGTGAAGAGTCATATTAGCTATAGCATAGAGCAAACCCAGCACAGTAATTTCTTGAGTGACCACATTGGTCTAATTTATTAACTATATTAAATTAAGAAAAATTTAAATTATTTTTCAGTGCCACACTTCATTCAGGTTTTTTAATCCTGGCCAATACAGTAATGACTCTGTCTAGGGCCCCATGTTTTGCTCCTCTCATTCTCAATTATGTTGTACTTGTTTAGTCCCATAGAGGAATAATCTTCTTCTTGTCCATAATTCAGGGATACTGCTGGACAAGAGAGGTTTAGGAGTCTAATCCCGAGCTATATCAGGGACTCCTCCGTTGCAGTCATAGTATATGATGTTGCAAGTATGATGCTACTTTTTTTTCTAGTATACAATTAGTATTTGTTTAAACTTTCTGGAGAATTTTGTTTGGTACAGGTGCAGCAAATTTACATTTAACTTCATACTAGAAAGTAATTTTTGCTCCTGTGAATCTCCTGCTGGCTTGTATATTAATTATCGATCAATTTTATGGTTATAATGATATTCCAAATTTTGACTGCTATCAGGCAGACAGTCCTTTCTTAACACTTCAAAGTGGATTGAGGAGGTTCGCACTGAAAGAGGAAGTGATGTTATAATTGTCCTAGTTGGCAACAAAACTGATCTGGTGGATAAGAGGTAAATGACATGTGCTCTCTAGTATCTTTCTTACCAGAGATGTTCATAGTTTCCAACACATCTTTCAAAAAACCTAAGATAAAATAGAACATTTCCAAGGATTTGTATTTTGCTATATTTATAATCGTAAGTGGTCTTTGTCATTAGCATTTTGGTTCACCAAATATATTATTCTTTTTGTTATGTTGTGTTTCATATTTATTACATCCATGTTAGTATGCCACATATCATTTTTAAGTGTTTTAAGTGTACTGTCGGACAAAGAAAGTAGAGACAAAGCCATTGAAAAACATAGAGTTGTGTTGAATATAACAAGTAGCCATTGAAAAACATAGAGTTGTGTTGAATATAACAAGTATTAAAAATTAATGTACATGTTGGGTAGTTTATTTTGTCAAGATATTTTAGAACGCATTTCCCACTGGAACTCTAGATCTTATGAAGTAAAATAATACTTTGATTCTTCTCTGGAAATGTAACGTCATTGTGTACAGAAAATACTAATTTTGGTACTTGTATCCATAGCTGTTATTTTAAAAACATGAGGCGGTTGTGGGTAAAATTTGAAATCAGAGAAACTGGGTAGTGAAGGTGGTGCTTCCGAATTGTAGTTTTATAACCAGAAAGCTGAGAATTTGTTTTGTATTCACTGAAGAAAACTGATTGATATATGAACCTCTACAGCATGTGGTTGAAATATGGCTGGATTCTTAGAATAGCAGCGTGGATGAAACAAACAAATTGGTTGAAGCTTCTTATCAAATAATTTTCAATGTTGTGCAGAGTTGCATTTTAAGCTTCATATTTCCTTTGCTTTTAAGAGTTTTATAGTAGTGTGTGATTGTTTTAAACATCTTAGTCATTATTCACACCGGACTAAATAAACTAACTTGAAATGTTGGTCATATTGATATACTAGATATGGTTAAGTTAGTGCTACCACTTCTTAAGATAATCATATCTTGGCCTAATTCATTCGATGTATTGTAGGCAAGTTTCAATAGAGGAAGCAGAGGCTAAAGCTCGTGATCTTAATGTCATGTTTATTGAAACTAGTGCTAAGGCTGGCTTCAATATAAAGGTAACATACTGCATTCTATTGATGAAGGAAAATTTTCGTGGAAATTACTGAGCTTTACTCGCAAAATTTTCAGGCCTTATTCAGGAAGATTGCTGCAGCATTGCCAGGAATGGAAACACTGTCATCTACAAAGCAAGAAGATATGGTTGACGTGAACCTCAAGTCGAGCAACACAAACGCATCTCAGTCCCAACAGCAATCGGGAGGATGTGCCTGCTGATAAGAAACATCAACCGGGTAAATGCTTTGTGCTCGTCACATTTTTTGTTGAACAATATATATGCGTCTGTAAAGTTCTTGCTACTTAGTAGCATTGAATTTTGATTGTGATTCTCGAAAGTATTTTAATTCGGATTCAGTAGATTTCGCCCTTTTCACTCTTTTCTGTTTATCATTTTTAACTTGTACCATATGATATTCGGTGATCTGAGACTCTACAGTCTACACAGTTTTTTCTTTCCTTCTTTAGCCTGATTATCTTCACTGGTTTTTTTTTTTTAGAAGATTTGATTGCAAATTGTTACTCCCCTGTCCAAAAAAGCGTTAAACGCGTTCTTTTGTTTTCGTTTGTTTTTTTATGGCGAATTTTTTTATTAGTATTTGAAATGAGAAAGTAATTTTTAAAGATGTATGTAAAAGATGAGAGGTATCTCTATAATACCCTTCCTTAAAAATCACTTTATCATTTGAAATACTAATAAACAACTCGCTCACTAAAATTTAATAATAAAGGTGATGTGCACGTTTTTTTATGATGAAGGTAGTATTATTTGATGATTAAATAATATTAGGCAATCTTTTTTCATCTGCACTCTCCTTTTTTCTATGGAACAGAAGCTGTTCATCATTAATGACAAATTGACAGTTTCCACTTGCATTTCCAGTGGTAAGGCTTGTTGAGTAGTCGTTCATTTCTTCAAGACGTAAATGCAATTGACCAGTAAATCAGAAATAGCCAATCACTAAAATCGATTTATGAATAAAATAGAATCCACATAAAACGGTTGGACAATAAACGTGACCTAAAATTGTTCGAATAAAAAAAAGTCATCTCCAATTAATTAGAAAAATGATATTCAATGGTCGCACAGTAGTCCAATAATTGTCGACAAATGTACCGTGTTTGAACAATAATAGTAACATCTATATATATATAAAACGTATATTTGGAAATTATTGAATTTTCCAGTTCAAAATATAATATATATATATATAAAGTATATTTAAAAAGTAAAAACCGCCTCAAATTTAAAAATTATTGAACTTTTCCGTTCAAAATATTTGCTAAATTGGGAAATGTATATTTGAAAAAAAAAAAATTTGAAACTCATCGGATTTTTCCTCCAAAGATAATTGTTAAATTGGGAAACGAATATTTGAAAAAAATATTAACAAATAATAATAGATTGAAAAAAATCTATGAGAATATTTGAAAAAAACATTAACAAATAATAATGAATTGAGAAAAATCTTTGAAACAAAATATCAATAAATAATAATGATGAAAAACTCTCAATATAAAAAATATACACAAATCATAATCAAATCTAGCAGAAATTTAACCAAATTTAAAAATCATTGATTATTCCCTCAAAAAATAATTGTTAAATTGGGAAACGAATATTTAAAAAAATATATTAAAAAATAATAATGGATTGAGAAATTTTTTTGAAATAAATATCAATAAATAATAATAATATTTGAAATAAATAATAAATTGAAAATGTTTTATTGAGGCCCCCTCCAATAAAAAACAAGTCCATGATCGATCTTCCAACTACATAAATCCTACCTATGAAAATATTCGAACTCAGTTTATTTAACATCCAATAAAAAAATATTGAGTATGTCTAGTGTGAAAATTTATAAAATTATCTTAAATCAATCATCTACATTCTAAACACTAAATAATGAATCCTAAATTATGACATATTCGGGCCTGGTGAATCATGAATCACTTGGGCCGAGTGAACCATGAACAACTCAGTTTTATCTTACCTTCATCAATTACAGAATTAATTATAAATTAAAAAAAAATTATTGTAAAAAATATTTCATTCGTCCACTCGTTATCAAGCCCAATTAATTTTATTTATGTTGGAAAAACAATGATTATGAATCATTACGATGGAGTCACTTTGTTTGAATGTTTGAAGTTTGAACCTACACTAAAATATATTTAGGAGATTTGTAGGCGGTGGAACACATCGACTGGTACTCTCCCAAAAAGGTGTAAACCCTTTTAAATCTTTCGCTATCAAAGTTTTCGAGGTTTCTCCAAATTCGTGTTCGTTTGATTGTCAATCATATTCCCTTTTCTAAGCTCGTTTATCTTCAAAACTCGCTAATAATTAATGGCTGTGCATTGATTTTTGCTTCAATTTCTCGAACCCGTCGTTGAAGGTTTTCCGTTTCATCATGTCAGGTTTTCCTTCAAACTCCGTACCTAAAATTATACTTGTGTATGTGTCTGTTTGTGATATTGAAAGTAGTGGCGGTGGGTTACTGTAGTGTACTGTTTTTCTGGTAATTAGTTTCGTGGGTTGTTCTTAGTTTGACGTTAGAATCAATAACCTAATTTTTGAGAATATGATTCTGATTTTTCAGTATTTTAGCAGGCTTTTGTTTAGAAAAGCTGCCTAAAATCGCTTCTTGCTGAATGGTAGTGTTGTCTAATTTGCTTATTGGTGTTGTCAATTGTGTGAACAATAAGACTTGGGGTTTTGGAATTGGAGAATTAACATTAATCACCTAGATAATATTGTAATATACATGTATAAAACCTAATTCTGCCCAAAAGTTTTGTGGTGATGCCTAGAGAATAAAGTATAATTTGATATCCTTGTTTCTGGTTTCTTTTTGTTGTGTATCTTTACTCGAAATTTCTTCATGTGTAAACCTTTTCCTTACAATATTAGGTACAGTTCTCTGTGTTCTCTTTCATAGAATTCGACTACCACTTGAGTTATTTTTCGTTCCATCATCAGTGGGTGAACCCTTAATAAGGATAACCATATTAGAGAATTAGAAGATACAAGATGTTACGAACTATTGAATGTTTTCAACCTTATAGATAATTAGAAGATCCAAGATGTTATGAACTCTTGAATGGTTTTCATCTTTATGGTGCTTAAAGTGCTAATTTGTAAAAGTAATAAGCTCTGATTCATACCTGATGATGTCAATGTTCTTGTGAAACCAATGTAGACGACTAGTTGGTGATTTTATTTGCTCCACGATTAGTTGTATCCCTTTTTAAGTTCGATTAAGATTGTATTATCGTGTATCCTTTATGGATGGCCATCTTAAGATATGTTTTTGGATTGCTTACATAGCAGATAATCAAGTCCCAATGATGTCAAAAGATGGACCTTATCACCACCCACTTAACAAGCTTAAGCACTCTCACTGGTGGATGTTAGTTATTATAAGCATACTTTTTCTCATTGTTGGTCAAGCTGCTGCTGTGCTTTTGGGAAGGTATTATTACGATAAGGGTGGAAACAGTACATGGATGGCCACTCTTGTTCAAACTGCTGCTTTTCCCATCCTTTTCATCCCGTACTTTTTCCTCCGTTCCCCAGACGAGTCTCCTCGTTTACCAGCAGCCCCTTCTGCTCCTCTTCTCTGCTTTATCTATTTCGTTCTTGGGGCATTCGTGGCTGGAGATAACATGCTCTATTCCATTGCATTGTTATATCTGCTTCAACTTATTCTCTCATATGTGCAACACAGCTAGCATTTAATGCCATTTTCTCTTTCTACATCAATCAGCAGAAGTTTACTGCTTTGATACTCAATTCAGTGGTAATTCTTTCAATATCCTCTGCCCTGCTCGCTATAAACGAGGACTCGGATGCTCCTTCAGGGGTATCCAAACGGAAATATGTTATCGGGATTCTCATTGCCCTTTCTGCCTCTGCTCTATACTCTCTCTTGCTCTCTGTTATGCAGCTGACATTCGAGAAGGTGTTGAAGAAGGAAACTTTTTCTATCGTTCTTGAAATGCAAATTTATACAGCGTTCATTGCTACTTGTGTTACGATTGTGGGTCTTTTTGCTAGTGGAGATTGGAGGACTATACATGGTGAATACCACAATTTTACCGCTGGAAAAGTTGCATATATAATGACCCTTGTATGGACAGCTGTTTCTTGGCAAGTTTGTTCGGTTGGGCTCGTGGGTTTGATATTTGTAGTCTCGTCTCTTTTCTCCAATGTTATCAGCACCCTCTCGTTGGCAGTCACACCTCTTGCTTCTCTAATCGTATTTCATGACAAGATGAATTGGGTGAAGATAATTGCTATGGTGTTGGCCTTCTGGGGCTTTGCTTCTTACATATATCAGAACTATCTTGATGATCTCAGTTTAAGGAAGAACCGACGTGATGGTAATGATGGTACTAATGATTCTTGTGCTTAATGACCATTATTTTCAGTAAATGGAGGAAATCCATATCCTGACTTTGATATTCATTTGTTAGTTGTCCTTAGGCTTGTTTGATATAAACTGTAAATGTTCGTAGTTATGTATGGAGAAGGCATCCCTTCTTTATTAGCGGATAATTAAATCTGCAGTTTAGAAGAAAGGTGTTGAAATAGCTGCTCTTTTACTTAAATCTGAATCTGCTTTATGACAATAATGTTTTCCAGGTTCAAGAATTTGTTATGGTTATTTTAGAACACAATATTTTTCATTGATTCGAGATTATCTGCAATTATAGGATAATCTGAATTATCACATAGATAATTGTGATGTTTTTACATAATTTTTTCTCCTTATTTGAGTTCATGAATCATGATTAGTATTTTTCCAAGTCTATTGGAAGATTTGTGCAGATTATGTATTTGGAATGAATATAAATTAGATATTTGTGACCTGACTGTTGTTTATTTTCCTACTAGTGTGTAGTAGGCTCTTTTCAGTAAGGACAGTTTCGACTTTTGAGTACTTGACGCACGAGGCATCCGTGTGGCTAGTTTGCTTGAAAGAAAGAAAATGTTGATTTATGTTAACCAATTTCATCTGATTTGGACAAATGCTTTCTCGTGATACATGATCGTTCATGTGTTGGAAATGCTTATTGAAAATGATCAAAACTAAAACCTGTGTAATTTAATGAGTATGACTTTAATTGATAATGACATTAAACATTAATCTTTTATTGCCAACATATTATTAAGTATTGAAACATTGAGCCGTGCAATTTTGGTATACATATATGACTGAAATGGTAATAGTACGTCCAGGTTCAATCTAGCAATGGTCGTTTTTTCAGATAAGCATAATCAATAAATTTAACCATTGTTGTCACAATTGTCTTTATTTTATTTTTTGAGCGCAAAAGTTTTATTAGGAAAGGTTCAAATTCAAATCTAAATAGCAAATAAATTAGCAAGAGTTGAAGTAAACATGGATCTAACGATAATTGTTTGGCATTAATATTTTTCCCAGATTAATTAACATCAAAGTTAACACTTCATTACCAAAATAATCAATACCATTTTTTGAATCAGACCAATATTCGATTCATGATGAAGCCTGATTTCAGCACTAAATACAAGATTTTTTAGTGAATTATATACAATGGATTTTTTACGAAATTAAAATACACTGTACTATTGAATTTTACATCAGTACTTTTTTTTTTTTTTTTTTTATCAGGCAAGAAAATTTCATTGAGTAATTTTGAGTACAAGTGGTACTCAACCCATTACAACCTGTAGTTTTTAGAAAAGAAAGAAAATAAAGTCGACTCCTATACTTAGATCACCTCATTCTCTAGGATTTACAATCCAACTTATAAAGTCACCATTCCTATCTATTATATTTCTTGTGGTTAACCACGATCAAACCTTTGTCTTAATTTCCTCGACAACTTTTTGTGGGCTCAATATTTCTCCATTAAACACACGATTATTTCTAGATTTTCAAATTTTCCAAATGATGCAGACCCATAACGTGGTTGATTTTTTCACATAAGTACTGATACATAGGAGTACATATATTAGTGTTTATATATTAAAGCCCTTGAAGAAAATGAAAACATTATTTATTGGACATTTAATAGTGTTTGATATGTGGGATTAATAATTTAAGAGTCCATCAAAAAAAGTGGATTCTGATAGGAATTTAGCTACAAGGTGTTTTTAAAATTCAACTCCCACCCCACCAAATATAAAAGCAAAATTCATTGTAAATCAGTAAGCTATAATTGCTTGTTAATTAAATCATACTTAAAGTGGACATAAGACAAACCAACAACTTATAATTAAACGTAACTCTAAAGAAATCATAATAAAGGTTTAACCTGCACTACTCTAGAGAACGTGGAGGATCAATGTTGTTTCATAAATAATTCAAATCAGATGCATGGACCACATATATACACATTTTTTTACATAAATATGGCACAATACATATGGACTCAACTAACAAAATTAAAATGCATTATATAATTATAATATAACAATCAATGACCTTGTATGATGCAAGTCTTAGGTTAAAAAAATCAAATTAACTATCAACTTCAGTTCTTGTCTAGACATTTTGTATGTCCTAATTAACAAACAAATTTAAATTGTTCTTTCAACTCCACCACCGTCCATAAATGAAAATGATTTTTTAGTATTATATTACGAGTAATTAAGTTTTTACTTATATAAAATTGATTTTTCAGAGAACTAATCAATCTTATCCCACGATCGAGTCATTTCATTTTTCAGGAACGCTGGGGGTAAAATAGGAAATTGATGTTCTCATTATCAAGTATTCAAGTGAAAGAAAAGTTCCGGTCTATTTTTTTATTTTATTTTTTGTTATATAACGGGAAAAAAAAGGTCAAAATAAATAGGAGATAAACTTATAAATCATTTTCCAACAAATTTGGCCTCTCCCTCGTCAAATCCTAACCCTTTTTCAGTTAATTTTCAAGCTAGAGTCGGGTAATTTTTAGTATAGAAATATTGACTGAGACATATAAATAAATAAATAATGTAAGCCTGATGGCAGATTGGTAAATCCAAATCTGGACACAAGAATTTACTTAACTAGCTAAGGATGTTGTGAATTGATGAATGAGTTATGAATTTTACAGCGAATTATTGAATTTTCACATCAGTTTCGCTGGATAAGTTAAATTATCAGATTTGAAATTAATATATATTTTAGTTATAAATAATAATTTGGCGCACCAATTGCTCTATACAACCACTGGTGCAATTTTAATTTTTTTTTTCATTTTTCACCCTCCAAACAATTTGTACATTCTGAAAATTAAGTAATACTGTTCAGACATTTATTTATTTTATGAACCACTACTTTTTTATGAGTTTTCTTTCTTAATTATAAGCTCTCGTAGCATTAGCATTAGTTGCACTTTTCAGACATTTTTGTAATCAACAAAATTAGTGTATCGTTCTTATATATATGCTC